>CM064918.1:9317144-9748456 GCA_032727855.1 Quercus ilex subsp. ballota
AATCCTCCGTCTTTTCCCCCAAATTAAATTTGCCGACGACCACCTCGTTTAGCTTGCTGTAAAAAGAATCAAAGAAATCATCCTCACTCATCTTTAGCTCCTTAAAGCGAGTGGTCAGCATCTGGAGTTTGGTGTCTTTCACCTTCTTAGTCCCTTCATACGTTGTCTCCAGAATTTTCCATGCTTCCTTCGCAATGGTGATGTGTGAAATCCTGTGAAATTCTTCTAAAGAGACACCACAGAAAATGGCATTCAAGGCTTTGCTATTTGTATTAGCTGCTGTGAGAGCTGCCTTATCCCAAGTGGATTTTGCGGCCTCTGGTCTAGTCCAACCAACTTCAACTGCATCCCACACAGCATCATCAATAGAATACAGAAATGCTCTCATTCGAACTTTCCAAAATGCATAATTATTACCATCAAAAAATGGTGGCACAGTGAGAGATTAAGACCTATCCATCTCAAAATGGGGTCAAGGATCGTACTAAGGTATTTAAACCAGAACAAGTGCACCCGCTCTGATACCAATTGAATGTTCAAAATGTGTGTAAAACACCCCTGAACGTTTAGACCCCAAATTACAAATTATCAATTCAAGCTTATTATCAAACAATTAATGTACGGAACATGAACATAAGCTAAACACAGAATTGATAAACAATCTAAGCCAATTATAATCACATCCACAGCAGAAAATAAAAGGCAAAGATAAAGGAAGCGAGATGCAAACACAAGGACAACACGCAATGTGTTATCGAAGAGGAAACCGAAGCCCTCGACGTAAAACCTCTCCGCCGCCCTCCAAGCGACCAATAATCCACTAGAAAATGTAGTTGGGATACATGAACAGCAATAGACCCTCCAAGCCTAATCTACCCGGGTACCTAAACCCTCCAAGCTTCTTGCTCTAATGAGGTTGTGCCGAACATTTTTCTTTTCTAGTTTATTAGATTTCTCTATAACCCATAACATTAACCAAAAACTGTTGGTCCCTTCCAAACTGCTTCCCTTAGCACCAAAATGCCTTTTCACAGACGTGGATGTGATCAGAAAAGGATTTGGTCAATGACCTCTCAAGGATGTATCAATGGAGAGGAAGAGAGTAGAGGAATTTGAAGAGTCTCTTAGTAAAAATTGGGGATGAGGCAATCTTGTTTTTCTCTAGAGCTTCTCTCACAAAATTCTCTTTGGAAGCTCTCTACATTTTGTGGGTATAAGGGTCTATATATAGTGGTGTGTGTTTGGAATACGAAGAGTCAGTTTTTTCCAAACAGGGCTGGTTGGCGGCTTGGCCTCGCGACTGGTCTAAGTCGCGAGTTCAAGTCGCGAGATAACGATCTGGCTAGCCTGGGACTTTTTTCCTGTAGTGCGACAGCTGGCGTGACCCTTCACCTACCCGCAGGCTTCTCACGTGTGCAGCAGTTGTCGGCTTACAAGCCGCGAGTCAGTTGTGAGTCCTAGCCTCGAGTCCCTGCATCTTTGCACAAAGTTGAGCAATTCTTCACACTCTCTTCACACACTACCCTTATAAGAATCCCACCTAAATACAAGGTTACTAAGTGCTAAATTACAAGTAAATTGGCACGGAATAAAGCCAACAAGATGGTTGATAAAACTCAACCTTACAGATATTGTTGACGTTGATAATATGATGCTTGATATACATGTTTTCGTGTATGTTTCTCATTTTTGAGTAGTATATCATATTTGTGTTGTGTTGTGCTGATCATGCTTATAGTAAATTGTCTTAAAGACAGTTGTGTTTCTGTGGATTTCATAAATCACATTGTGCTTAGCTGTGCCTGCATACTCATCACAGTTGCACACCACACGCTCCAGTGTTGCTCATGCTCAAATACATGCTTCAATACTGCATACTTGGTTCATTCACCACGATTGAGTGATATGTCTTTCTTGTAAGGTTGAATTTAATCAACCATCTTGTTGGCTATATTTCGTGCCAAATTTGCTTGTAATTCAACATTTAGAAACCTTGTATTTAGGTGGGAAGCATGTAAGGGTAGTGTGTAAGAGAGTGTGAAGAAATGCTCAAGACTGTGCAGTGAAGCAGGGACTTGCGATTGGATCTCGTGGGTGGCTCACAACTGGCAAGCTGCCAGAAGATGCACACAAGTGAAGCATGCAGAGAAGCTGAACCGTCATGCCAGCTGTAGCACTACAGGACAAAAAGTCTAGACTGGCCATTCAGTTAGCTCGCGGCTTGAACTTGCGACTCATTCAAGTCGCAAAGCCAAGTCGCCAGCCAATTCTATTTTGAAAAACTGACTCTTCGCATTCCTTTCTCACCCTAGTATAAATACCCCTTATACCCATGAAATGTAGAGAGTTTCTAGAAAGAATTTTGAGAGAGAAACCCTAGAGAAAAACAAGATTGACTCATCCACAATCTTTACATTGAGAATCTTCAATTTCCTCTACTCTCGCCCTCTCCATTGTTACATCCTTGAGAGGTTCTTGGCCAAATCATTTTCTCACCATGCCCACATCTGTGAGAAGGCCTTTTGGTGCTTTGGGAAGTAGTTAGGAAAGGACCAATGGTTATTAGTTGATGCTATGGGCTATAACGAAATCCGGTAAGCTAGAAAAGACAAAGGTTCGGCATAACCTCGTTGGAGCAAGAAGCTTGAAGGGCTTAGGTACACTGGGTAGATTAGGCTTGGAGGGCCTATTGCTGTTCATGTATCCCAACTACATTTTCTAGTGGATTATTGACCACTTGGAGGGCGGCGGAGAAGTTTGACGCCGAGGGCTTCAGTTTCCTCTTCGATAACACATCGTTGTGTTGTCCTTGTGTTTGGATCTCTCTTCCCTTAACCTTTGCCATTTAATTTCTACTGTGGATGTGATTTTAATTGGTTTAGATTATTTATCAATTATGTTATTAGCTTATGTTCATTTTCCACACGTATATTGTTTAACATTAAGCTTGAAGTGATAATTTTGTAATTGGGGGTCTAAACGTTCATAGTATTTTATACGCTATTTGAACTTTCAATTGGTATCAGAGCAGGTGCACTCTATGTGGTTTAAACACCTTAGTACGATCCTTGACCCCATATTAAGATGGACCGGTCTCAATTTTTGAATGCGCCACCATATTTTGATGGTAGCAACTATGCCTTTTGGAAAGTCAGGATGAGGGCATTTTTGTGTTCAATGGATGAAACTGTTTAGGATGCAGTGGATATTGGATGGACTAGGTCGGAGGCTGCCAAATCCATATGGGATAAGGCAACCCTTGTGGCGTCTAATGCAAATAGCAAAGCACTTAACACTATTTTTTGTGGTGTATCTCCAGATGAGTTCCACAGGATATCTCACATCTCTATTGCCAAGGAGGCATGGCAGATATTGGAGACTACTTATGAAGGAACGAAGAAAGTGAAAGACACTAAGTTGCAGATGCTAACCACTCGGTTTGAGGTGCTGAAATGAGTGAGGACAAGTCATTTGACTCTTTCTATAGCAAGCTGAATGAGGTGGTCATTGGCAAGTTTAATTTGGGGGAGAAAATTGAGGATTCCAAGATAGTGAGGAAGATCCTTCGGTCATTGTTGGAAAGCTTCCGTGCCAAGGTAATAGCGATTGAAGAGAGTAAGGACCTTGATGATATCAAAGTCCAAGAACTAATTGGTTCACTTCAAACTTATGAACTGTCATTGCCCACACAAAGGAAGAGCAAATCTCTTGCTCTTAAGACAATTAATGAAAGGGTTGAAGCTCACAACTCATCAGATGAGGATGTTGTCGATAAAGATGTGGCATATCTTGTGAAGAGTTTTTGAAAGTTCTTGAAATTCAAGAACAATGGAAAATTTGGTGATAAAGGGAAATTCCAAAGTTCCGGGAAGGAGAAAAAGGAAGTCAAAAGGAAAGATGGAAAGAAATCCCAATCTACACAAGGAATCACTTGCTTCGAGTGCAACAGGCATGGACACTTTAAGAAAGAATGTCCTAATTATTTGAGAATGAAGGGCAAGGCATATGCTACAACTCTTAGTGACTCAGATTCATCCAATTCTGATTCTGAGGAAAGCTATGACGGAGAAGGGAATTACTTCGCTTTTATGACTATTGCTCATGATGAGTCTTCGGAGGACTTGAATTTGCTTGTACAAGAGCTTGGAGAGCATAGTTATGAGGAATCAATGGGAATTGTTGAAGAATCGAATGTTGAAGAAGATGAGAGTATAGAGGGTCTTCAAGAAAACTTCAATTCACTCATTGAGAAATCAGGAGAATATGCACGTGTGGCCAAGGCAGCCATGAAAAAGATGAAGAAGGTAGAGGAGGACTATAGAAGTCTCTTAGTGCAACATAAGGAGGCTAAATGTGAAATAGAGAAACTGAATGGAGAGTTGTCGGAAGCTTACCTAAAAATTAGATTCCTTGAGCTTGAGGTAGTTCAAGCAAATGCAGAGGTAGAGAGGGTCTCCACCAAGAAGCTAGATGATGTTATTTCCTTTCAAAAACATTTCTCAAACAAATCTGGGTTGGGATATACCAGAGAAAGTAGTTCAAATGTCAAAATCACCAAGGAAGTGAAGTTTGTGCAAGCCAAAGAACCAGTAGTGGCTGCCTCTACACCTAAGAAAGTAGAGGATGAAAAGAAGAAGAATGTGGTTGACCAACGGGTGTTGAATAAGTCCTGTAACCAATCAGTGATCAAACCTGAAGCTAGAGGGAAATCTCTTCCAAGATCACAAAGAGGTCTGAGAACGAATCATTTTTTCCATCATTGTGGACTTCAAGGACGCACCAGACCAAATTGTCATAAGCTTAGAGCATTGAAGAATGCAACTGATCAAAGGTCAAGAGAACCAAGAAATGACAAGAGGAATTGAGCTGTTGAGTCATCAAGAGGTCGAAATGGTGATCCCGGTGTGATGGACGTGATGAAGATGATCGGTGCATTCACCACTTACTTGGAAAGCTTCACTAGAAGGTTTGAAAGTTCTAACTCTCGTATCCAATCCTATAGGGATATCACCCCAAACACACATAACGTGTGGGTGAAGAGGGGTACTAATGAATAAGCATTACAACATGCCCATGCATTAATACTTCCTATGCTTTGTGACTTTGATTGGTTGTGTGCTTTTTGTTTTTGGTCCATCTTGTGCTGAAAAATTGTGTTTGTTTGTTTGTTTGCTATTGTTTTGAATGTTTTTACATTGTTGTCTTTGATCAGTCTTTTCTTGTTTTTGTGTCAAAAATCCAAAAACACATGAAAAGTAGAAAATCCAAAAAGTTTGATCGACATTGTTGTCTTAAAACATGTTTTACCTTGTACCTTTGTACTAATGGCTTTGTGCATCTACGAGTTTAGCTTGTTCCCTATGCACTCATATCATTGTGGGAGAAATCTTGAAATCTATATGACTGTTGTAAATAGATCTTCAACCTTGTCATGAATGATTAGTGAATGGTTTTGTTGATCTTAAGACATACATAGACTTGTGCCTATATATCTTCACACTCTTTATTTTATTGTTTTTGCTTAAAGAGCTCATCAAATGTAAATCTCCAAATGAAAAGAGATATTGAGCTGCAAAAGCTTGTCGCACATACTAGTATTTGACTAGGAAAAAGGGAAAGCGACAAAAATTAAAATGTATGATGCCCAAAAAACCAAAGGCTTAATCATCAAATTGAAATATCAAAAATTTCAGGCATCGATCTCACAATGAGATGTATTGATTCAAAAAAATCAAATGATATGATGTATATGAAGCCAAATGAAAAGCTTCAAAATTATGTTATCAAGTTTATGTGGGAGGTCATATATGCATATTTCTATAATTGAGATGGGTCACTTTATCTAGTACTAGTTGTGTATGCCTTGGTTGAATTGATCATTGAAGTTTCACATTGGACTAAGGACTATCTCATTTTTGGTACCCACACACATCACACATGTCTATGTTCAATAAATGCCTTATTCATTTGTGTGATTGTACTTGATTAAATGTATTTTCACATGCTCAATCTTTGTTGATCAAACACAAAAAGATTTTTTTAGTGTTTTAGTTGTTTTTGGAAAATAATTTTTTTTTTTTACAAAAATTTTCAAAATTTCAAAAACAGTGTTGCCCTATTCTGGCGACTCAGTCACGGGTTAGTCCAGTTGCATGCCCAGTTGCGAGCATTACTTAGTAGTTTTCGCGGCTCACTGGCGGGTCAAAGTCCTAGTATCGAAAAATACTTAGATTATTTTTCAAAATTTGAGTTTTTTATGTTTCTCGCAACTCAGTGTGGTGACTTGTTCGCGGGTGGAAGGTCCAGTCGCAAGGGGTACACAGAGATTTTCACGGCTTACCTCGCAACTTTCTTACGGGTAGACTTTCCAGTTGTGAAAAACACTTAGAAAATTTTTCAAAATTTTTTTTTAAGTGTTCTGGCAGCTGGCCTTGACGACTTTCACACGACTTGACTTAGTCACGAAAAACGCGTGTTTTGTGTTTTAAGGGTAGTTTTTAAAACTTTTCAGTTTTCCCTCGAACTTTTGTGACTGTTCATTGTCTTCCCCATTTCAACTCTCTCTCAAACTCATCGTGTTTATCTCAAAAACTCCATTTTTCTTCATCATCTCAACATCTATCTTCAAGAAAAGGTATTGGTTTTCTTATTTTCTTTAAGTATTTCATGTTTATTACCCTGGTTTCTTGGATTTTTAAGTTATTATTTGATTTTGAAAAATGTGTTGATTCAGCTATGGGATGGGTTCATTTTGTTGGGATTAAATGAATGGGTTTTGTTGTTCTTGACTTTAAGTTGTTAAATGTTATTATTGTCATGTGTGTTGCTTATGTTATGAGTTAGTTTTGTCTGATTTGTGTTGGTTTGAACATCTAATACGCATTAAGATATGTCTCATTGACATATGCTTTCTTTTGGATATATGTGTAATACACTGCCTGTGAAGTATAGTTGGTTCAAAATGGTTGATTATTGCTTGTTGAAATCTGTGCTAGGGAGTGTAACCTAGTGTGTTCATGATTGAGTTGTTGTGCTCACTGCCACAATGTGTTATGCATAGGAATTGTTGATAGTTTGTTCTGTGCTTGTTTGTTTTGAGTTATCTCATTCAATGTTGATCCTGAAATGTGTTTGGTTTGAATGTTTGGTATAATACTCTGTCCTTTTCTATGCCACTAACATGTTACTAATATTTTTAGTTTCCATCTATTGTGCTCTGTTCTTGTGGACTCTGTTGCTGTGTTTTGCAAATGACTCCTACCAAGAAGAAAACCACTACCATGAAGGGTGATAAAAGGCTGAAGATGGACAATAACAAGTTCAGGTCTCTTCATCACTTTGAGAGATATAGAGATTTTTACTTGAAGGCTACCATCATTTAAGAAAGATTTGTAGACTTGGTGGATTTGAAGGACACTTTCATACCAAGTTGTTTTCAGGGTAGAGGTTGGGATAAGTTGTTGAGTGACCTGCCTGGAGTGTGTGAGCCTCTGATCAGGGATTTTTATGCTAATGCTGTGTTAAGAGAGCATGAGATCAATTGTTGGATAATGGGACATGAATTCACCATAGATGTAGATGACATAGATAAGGTGTTGGGGTTTGAAGATTTGGATGACCATGACTTCACCCATTACAAGGATAGGGTGCTATCCATTGAAACTGCCAATCTCGTATTGGTGGAGTTAGAGAGGGGAAATGCTTTAACACTACTGCCTTCCCAGCTGACATGAGGTGTCTTACAATCATGATGATGTTCAATCTATACCTAGTGAGGAAGCTGACCACCATGAACAATGCTAGAGGTATCTTCCTCATGGAGCTCAAGGAGAACCTGCATAGACATCAGTGCTCATATCTTCCACACCATTGTTGATGAGACCAAAACAACCTCCAGGGCCAAGCTGATTTTCCCTAGCCTACTTATGAGGCTTTTTAGAGCAAAAGGTGTGGCAATCCCTCAAGATATCAGCCTCAGGCCTACTCCTTCAGCAATTAACAAGCTAACCATCACAAGAATAAGAGTTCATCTTCTGGGTGATGAAGAGGAAGGTGACCAAGAAACCCATGGACACTGAGACAAAGGCTGTAGGAGAACCCTCAAGCTCAAGAGGCCGTGGCAATAGGAGCAGAGCTTCATCCTTATCAATTGTACCTCCAAATGCATTCCAGATCATCCTTGAGAGGATTAATGGGCTCAGAGATGTCCAGAATGAACAATCTAATAGGCTAGCTGCATTTCAAGATCAGATGAACATCCTCTCAGCAAAGTTTGATAGTTTCTCCACTCAGCAGTGATCCTTTGGCCATTTTGGTCAAACAGGAGGAGATTTTTAGGGGTAGCGCTTGAGGAGGAGTGCCAGTTTGAGGGGAAGATGATGTTGATAAGGGGAGTACAATGATAGGGGGAGAAAAAGCTTGATCAAAAGGGGAGATTTCAGCAAGCAGGCCTATGTTTAATATTTTGCTTCATATTAGCATATTTAAGTGTTTATGTTATGTTATTCAATATATTCTGTCTTTGTACCTTTGCTTATGTAGCTTGTGTTTGGTACCCATGCTTTGTAGCTTTAGTACTTGTTGTTAAATGTCATGCATTTTCTTTAAGTACATCACTCTTGTGCCCTTGTTGGATTTTTTATTCTTATTGCATTTACCTAGTGTTTATGCATTGGTTGAATGTTGGACATGCAAATGATACTTTGCAATTGAGCTTATTAGCTTGCATGTCCGGATGTTCATTCCACGTGTGAATGACCATTGTGGTCACTTTTTATAGTGATTGTTCGTTTTTGGTCAAGCCATAGTCTATTGCTTTATTCCTTTTTGCTTGATCGCATTGTACTTGCTACATATTCATTACAAGTTTTCTGCATACAATGATCATACTGTGTTGTTGTGTTTTAGGAGATACTTGTTTTTATGGTTCAAGAGCTTCACAGATTCTAGAGTTAGGTGTAAGTGAGTTTTGTTCAACTGTTCCCAACTCACGCGTTAAGTCTAGAGTTTGTTATAGGATTTTGTCATGGAATAGCCAAAGGGGGAGATTGTAATGTTGAATTTAATCAACCATCTTGCTGGCTGTATTCCGTGCCAAATTTTCTTGTAATTCAGCATTTAGAAACTCTGTATTTAGGTGGGAATCATGTAAGAGTAGTGTGTGAGAGAGTGTGAAGAAATGCTCAAGACTGTGCAGTGAAGCAGGGACTCGCGACTAGCGAGCCGCCAGATGATGTACACGAGTGAAGCATGCAGAGAAGCTGAACCGTTATGCCAACTATAGCACTACAAGGAAAAAAGTCCAGACTGGCCATTCAGTTAGCTCGCGGCTTGAACTCGCGACTCAGTCAAGTCGCGAGGCCAACTCACTAGCCAACTCTGTTATGAAAAACTGACTCTTCGCATTCCTTTCTCACCCTAGTATAAATAACCCTTATACCCACGAAATCTAGAGAGCTTCCAGAGAGAATTTTGAGAAAGAAACCCTAGAGAGAAACAAGATTGACTCATCCACAATCTTTACATAGAGACTCTTCAAATTCCTCTACTCTCACCCTCTCCATTGTTACATCCTTGAGAGGTTCTTGGCCAAATCCTTTTCTCACCATACCCACATCTGTGAGAAGGCTTTTTGGTGCTTTGGGAAGCAGTTAGGAAGGGACCAATGATTATTGGTTAATGCTATGGGCTACAGCGGAATCCAGTAAGCTAGAAAAGAAAAGGTTCGGCGTAACCTCGTTGGAGCAAGAAGCTTGGAGGGCTTACGTACACTGGGGAGATTAAGCTTGGAGGGTCTATTGCTGTTCATGTATCCTAACTACATTTTCCAGTGGATTATTGACCGCTTGGAGGGCGGCGGAGAGGTTTTACGCCGAGGGCTTCGGTTTCCTCTTCGTTAACACATTGTTGTGTTGACCTTGTGTTTGCATCTCTCTTCCCTTAACCTTTGCCATTTAATTTCTGCTGAGGATGTGATTTTAATTGGTTTAGATTATTTATCAATTCTGTTATTAGCTAATGTTCATTTTCCGAACATATAATGTTTAACATTAAGCTTGAATTGATAATTTTGTAATTGAGGGTCTAAACGTTCATAGTGTTTTATACGCTATTTGAACTTTCATTTCTAAATAAAAATTGTACTTATTTCATGGACTAACTTGGATCTAATCAAGTTTATGTTTGTGTCTTGTGGTTTTGCACTTGGTTCTCTACTGTGTGTATGTTGTTTTGCAGATGTCTCGTCATTCATCTTGAGGAAAAGAGCCTGTCATTGACATTCCATCATCCCCTGTTTCAAAACGGACTCGACGTTCATCTCAAGATTCAAACAATGAGAGATTTAGGACTCCACTCGATTCACAGACTTTCGAAAGCATATTTGAAGATGCTCCTACTATGGTGGAAAGGATTGTAAAATTTGATACCTTAAGAACAACATTTATTCCTAGGATCTTTGAAGCAAAAGATTGGGTTGATCTATTCGGGAACTTTAAGGACCCAATTGATGAATTAGTTAAAGAATTCTATTCAAATGCCAGATATACTGGAGTTGAGTTGAAGTGTTAGGTAAGAGGAAAGGAGTTCAGCGTCAATCCAGACTACATTGTGAAGGTTCTTCGCATCACTAGACTGGCAAATGTAGACCTCACTCCATATGATGATAGACTACCTAAGGTACAAGATATTCTTCAAATTCTTAGGCCAGATCATGAGATTTCGTCCAAAGGCACGTCTACTAGAATAGCAAAATTTGCACCTGATCTGATGACTCTCAAATTAATCATGATCTTCAACCTTTATCCACTCTTGAACACAACATTCATCAACCTTAGAAGAGCGCAATTTCTATGTGATCTCATCACTGGAGTTCAAATTGACATTTCTGCTCACATCTTCCAGTTAATAGGGAAAACAGCAGCAAGAACATGCCTTCCTTTTTGTAGTCTAATAATGAAGATTATGGTAAGTGAAGGGGTTCATTTGCCAAAGGATGGAAAAATACTGGCACGTCTTCGACCAATATCCATGTAATCTCTTCAAGCAAGTAAGAGCCACTCTTCTAAAGCACCTAAGAGTGAATCTTTTACTCATGCCACTCCATCCGGTCATGGATCAGCCACGCCTGTGCACACCGAGACTGTATCTCCTCACATTCTTGAGTTGCAGACAACTAGCACTCAGCCTGTACCTCCTAGCTCTCAAGCTGACAGGATGAGCACTTTGATTGAGGGTTTGTATCAGCGTATTTCTAGATTTGAAAAGGTTCTTTACTCCACCAACAACCAAGTTCAAATGCATTTCACAGCCATTGAGACACAGTTAGATGCTATTCAACAAAAATTAGAGGACAACATTTAGCTATTCCTGCCAAAAAGGGGGAGAGCAAACTCATTGTATAGTTTGGATGATAGCTTACAGCAAGGGGGAGAGCAACACAAGAATGGGAAGTGTGCATATTGAAAGGGGGAGTTGTGTGGGCTCAAAAGAAGGAAACTGATACATAGACATATACTTTACTTTTGGCTTGTTTTTTTTTTCAGATTGTGTGTTTATAATTTTTTAACTCTTGGTATTTACATTGTGCTACGGTTTTAAAGCTTTTGGTACTGTTTAAAGTTTTTGGTACTTTGGTTTATATATTTCAGTTGTTTATTTAGTGCTTCTATTTTTCACCCATGCTTTGTAGCTTAGTACTTGTTGTTAATGTTATGCATTTCTTTAAGTACATCACTCTTGTGCCCTTGTTGGATTTTTTGTCCTTGATGCAATTACCTTGTGTTGTTGTATTGGTTGAGTGTTGGACATGCAAATGATACTTTGCATTGAGCTTATTGGCTTGCATGTCCGGATGTTCATTCCTTATGTGAATGATCATTGTGGTCACTATTTATAGTGATTGTTTATTTTTTGGTCAAGCCATGCTTTATTGATTCATTCCTTTTTGCTTGATCGCATTGTTCTTGCTCCATATGCATTTCAAGTTTTCTGCTTTCAATAATCGTATTGTGTTGTTGTTTTCAGGAAATACTTGTTCATATGGTTCAAGAGCTTCACTGATTCTAGAGTTAGGTATGAGTGAGTTTTGTTCAACTGTTCCTAACTCACATGTTAAGTCAAGAGTTTGTTTTAGGGTTTTGTCACAGAATAGCCAAAGGGAAAGATTGTAAGGTTGAATTTATTCAATCATTTTGTTGGCTTTATTTCATGCCAAATTTTCTTGTAATTCAACATTTAGAAATCCTGTATTTAGGTGGGAATCATGTAAGGGTAATGTGTGAGAGAGTGTGCAGAAAAGCTCAAGAGTGTGCACTCAAGAAGGGCCTTATGACTGGATCTCACGACTGGCTCTCGACTGAGGAGTCGCCAAAGGTGGCACACGTGTGAAGCATGTAAAGAAGCTGAGAGTCACACCAGCTATTGCACTACAGGACAAAACTTCTAGTCTGGCTAGGTTGTTAGCTCGCAACTCAAACTTGCGACTTGTTCCAGTCACGAGCTCGAGTCGCTAGAACACTCTATTTGTTACAAAACTGACTCTTCGCATTCCGTACACACCCAACTATAAATACCCGTATACCCACCAATTGTTGAGAGCTTCCAAAGAGAAATTTGAGAGAGAAACCCTAGAGAAAAACAAGATTAACTCATCCACAATCTTCATCCTCTGATTCTCCAAATTCCTCTACTCTCACCCTCTCCATTGATATATCCTTGAGAGGCACATTAGCCAAATCCTTATCTCACCATACCCATATCTATGAGAAGGCTTTTTGGTGCTTGGGAAGAAGTTCAAAAGGGACCAATTCATTTTGGTTGATGCAATGGGCTATTGCAGGATCTATTAAGCTAGAGAATCGATGTAACCTTGTTGGAGCAAGAAGGTTGGAGGGTTTAGGTGCACTAGGTAGATTAGGCTTGGAGGGTCTTCTACTATTCATGTATCCTAACTTTATTCTATAGTGAATTATTGACCATTTGGAGGGCGCGAAGAGGTTTTTTGCTGAGGACTTCGGTTTCCTCTTCGATAACACATCGCTATGTTGTCTTTGTGTTTGCACCTCTCTTCCCTTAATCTTTTCCATTTAATTACTGCTGTGGTTGTGATTAAATTCGATTTTGATTGTTTTATCAATTCAGTTTTATCTTATTTTCATATTCTGCACATATATTGTAGATTTTGAACTAAATATGGTAGTCATTAGGGCAATTTTGAACTAATGTTGGATTTCCATATGTCAGTCTTCTCTTCCATATGATAAGAGGAAATTACCAGCTGTATCAATGATAGCACTAGTGCTTAAGGGAGATCGATCGAAGAAGTGCTTGCTCACCACCAGTTTCTCTCCTAAAATGAGAACACTAGCATACATCATGATTTTCAACCTCTTCCCAATGAGGAATCTAATGAACCTCTCCCATCCTCGAGCTCTATTCCTTCATGACTTACTCCAAAAGAAGGACATTGACATTTGTGCTCACATCAACCATTTACTTAAGAAGTGTGTCAGCAAGAGGATGTCTTGAATGGCTCTACCTTTCCCGAGATTGATCATGTCCATCATGAAACATGAAAGGGTCCGGATTCTGCCCGGTATGCCAGTGATGAAGAGGGAAGACTAGATCTCTGCTCAAACAATGACGAGGAGAAGAGCTCGTCTTCGTGGTCCTAGAGAAGAAGAAGAGAGAGCAGAACGTATGGCACTACTCTTGAGGGTGGTAACATCAATGAAAATATTGATAACTTCACCAACGTTATTGAGTTGCAAGTGCATAATTACCGAAACCTACAAAGTAATTTACAATTCTTAAATTAATAAAGCAAAACTCCTAATAGTTATATATACACACACTCAAAACTAATATAAATTGCAAATATATAAACAAAGACCATGATATGAGGAAGACACACCAAGTTTCAAATTTGGGAAGCAATATGACTTTCTCGTAGTAATAACAATATAGACAATTCAAAACATGGAATAATATCAAAATTATAACACCTAATTTAATTATCTTTTATGTTGAATCCAAACAAATAATTAATCAACCAAAAATCATTGCTTTTAATAAGAAAACAAAAAATCACATGAACCCAAATAAAAAGCATTTAAATTGAAGAATTAAGATCAACCTCCTGAGATGCAAATATCAAAAACTCCAAGACTTAAAACTTCAAAATTTATATAATCCCCAAATTCTACTTCAAAACCAAACCAAACTCAACAAATTTATATATAACATACCAAATAAAAATTTATCGTTCCTTAGGCTAGAAGACATAGGTTGCAGCTTTGATTTTTCTCCAAAAAAATAGAGATGCTTTATCCGCCATGTACAATATAAAAAAAATAATTCGTAGAGATTTCAACCCAAAAACCAAACCCACTAAAACAATGTCAATATAAATATGGAGATTAACCCAAATACTCAAAAGAAAATCAATTCTAAACATAACAAAAGAATAAAATAGAAACAAAATCTCAGGCACATGTGAAACCAAATAAAAAATTTGACATTAAAGATAAAATTCATTAATAACAATATAAACAAATATCCACATATGTTGAATTGAAATTTTATTAATAATAACAATATAAACAAATTCGACATAAAATTCATTAATCAAAGAAGAAAGTTGAATCAGATTGCTTGCGATTTTTTTTTAAAAAAAATCCTAAAGTGAAATTAAGTTTAGGTTTTTTAGGTGGTAATTGCTAAGGTTTTGAGGAGGAAAAAGAGACTCCTAACAAGAGTCCTTCTCTCTTTTCTTTCTTAATCCTAACCATTTTTTTTTGGTTACGTGATTCTTTTTTTTTTTTTTTTTTTGAATCCTAAAGTGAAGTTAAGTTTAGGGTTTTGAGGTGGTAATTGTTAGGACTTTGAGGAGTGGAGAGAGAGTCCTAACATGAGTCTCTCTCTCTTTCTCTCTTTTTGTTAATCTAATGTGAGTCTTTTTCTCTTTTTTCTTTTTTTTTTTCCAACATGAGTCACTTTTTTTCTTCTTTTTATTTATTTATTTATTTTTTGAGTCCTATCAGAATTTTTGTTTTTATATAGATTATCAACGTTTGAGTTTGAGTTTAAGTTGGACTTGTTAGAGAGATAGAGTTTCACTCCTTGTTAAGTTTGGAATAAACAAAAAATAATTTTATTTAAATAAAATGATAATTTTATTTAAATAAATTGTGCTGACATGGAAAATTGTAAGAACTTCAAAGGCTTCGATTATATATATATAGATGAGGGTATTGCTCTAGAATATTAATGCTACGCTACTATGGTTTTAGGTAAAGTTATCATAGTAAACCTAATATATTTGAATATAAATTATATATTCAATTTGTTGTAACTTGTAACATATAATTCCAAATAGTAAATGTGGGGCCAAGAAATAGTTAGGCAACCCCGGCCCACTTCGAACCAGGCCCAAGGCCCAAGCCGAGGACACCCTCTTGGTCCGAGGATGGAAGCGGTAAGCCCAGGGGCCCAATAAGGCACGCCGAGGATGTCTCCATCCTCGAAAATCCGACGCTATAATGTGAACCGGCCACACGTCACCAATGGAGCCCTCCTGATCATTCGAAGGGTAGGGAGTAGGTACCGCATATCAGCAATAGAAGCATGGTGGAGGAGCAAGTTCGGGATGAACTGTCACCTCCACATTAAATGCCCTCAACTAACATCCTTGCCGCATTAATGAGGAGGGGACGTCTCAACAGTGTCACCTTGGTTGCCGCATCCCACAGGGAGAATGGGAAGGTGGCTGATGGGACAGGCACTCAAGTAATGGCCTCACTCTCCAACAAATGTAGGGCTAGGATCAACTGAGAGAGAGATATATAATGTAAGAAGTCCCTCCTGAAAGGGGACGGAAAAAAGGAGGAAAGGAAAATATTGTAGCAGTTTATATCCTCTGAAGCCTTGTAATCTTTCTAAGGAAGAAAATGAGAAATAAGAAGAACCTCAAGCTCTGTGAATTCTGTCTAAGGAACCTCATTGTGTACCCTAACCCACGTTTAAGCTACCAGCGCTCTCACATAACCATGCATGGCCGTTGCGTTCCTCACTAGGGCCTAGTTCTTGAGCCCATTCTCTACAAATTCATTGCGGAGAAACTGGGTCTGGGGTCCATTCCCTCAAACTTGGTCCCTACAATTGGCGCCGTCTGTGGGGAGAACTTGTGCGTTGGTAAGGACAACAGTCAAGCATGGTAGGATCCGGCCCTCACCAAACAACTCCTGACAGGTTATTTAGACCCCTTAAACAACCAGATTGCGTAGCCTAGATTAATTAGCCAAGTTGTTACTTAGTCAAATTAAGTAATTCTAGGTTAAAACAATCCAAACAATCATATCAAGAATAATAATGCAGCGGAAAATAAATAACACAAGATATGATCACCCAGGAAACCACACGGTAAAAACCTGGGGAGGATTTGACCCACCGATCCTCAAGGCTAACCTGAATTCACTATGAAAGAATTGAAGTTCATACAAAAGGACTACAAGCTCCCCGCTCGACTTCCTAATGCTACCCACTAGTAGAACTTCCTGACACGACCACGCACAGGCTCCGAATCCACGGACTACTTCTTTCTTGAATTCCTCAATCAGCTACAAGCTCCCCGCTTGCTTTTCTTTTAAGTTCCAATGGTTGCAACAGTAATGATCTTCAAGATGTTGAAATTATCTCTACCATGAAAACCCTAAGTTTTGTGTAAAGGAAAGCTCCTCAAAGATCTCACAAGAGATTCACACAAAACAGCAATGTATGAGCAACAATACAATATGGACAACCTTCAAAAACGTGGCTAGGGTTTAGTTTATATACCTAGGGTAAAAACATAAAACCCTAAACGTTTAATGAAGTAGGGCTGAGTTGGAAATTCTGCAAAAAATTCAACCTGTGCGATTTTCGATCGATCGAGTCTATTCTTCGATCAATCGAGCCAGGCCGAAAGTCCCAAGTACTTCTGCAGCCACTCGATTCCAACTTTACAAGAATAAACCAACTTTGAGCAAGTCTAAATAAGACTAAATACAATGTTTTGATCATGGTTTGCCAACATTACAAATTAGAGTTCTAAATACATAAAATCCTAAGACCTTAGAACCTAACAAACTCCCCCTTTGGCAATCCGTGACAAAACCTTAACTAACAGCTCAAAGTTTTACAAATGAAAAGCCCTTTACAAAGATAATGCTCATAAAATTCAATTCAGCCTAACTACTATCCATAGTTGCAAGTGTAGACAGCAGCTTAGTTGAATCAACTTGTATAATCCTGAAATACTCAACAAACGCATAAACGCATGTGTGACAGAAAAGAGTAAAACAACAGGTATAACATTCTTGTAAGATTCACACAACACAAAATAAAGACATATATGAATGAACAACTCATAAATATAAGTCAATAAGCAGTGAATCACAAAACAACAAGAATCAATGAATATAACATGTATATCAATCAATGTTACTCCCCCTAACATGAATATCCCCAAAAATGATATACAAAGTGAAGCACCTAAATACAATCTAAAAACTCCACAAGCTCCTCTAAAACAAGAAAAGCTCCCCCTAACTACAAAAACACACTACAAGTCAAAAACTCCACTCCCCCTTTTTGTGACGGAATGCCAAAGGGCAATCACAAGTCGCCATCAAAAGGAGGTGGTGAGTGTGAATGAAGACGTGCAAAATCAGCTCGGAGAGCACGAATCTCGTCCATCAAGTCCACCAAAATCTGACCATGAGCCGCCTGAACGGTCATGACAGTCTCCAAAGTACGACGAACATCGAAGTCGGCCGAAGGAGGTGGAGGAACATCAGCAGCAACATCATCATCACCAACTGGATCAGTAATATCCTCACCAGCAAGACCTGCAGAAGAAGAAGGAGGAGGTGCGCTACTAGAGGGCTCAGACCTAGGGTGTTTAGAACCAGCTCGAAGATGAGCAGCCCTCTGTCTAAGAAAAGACGCACCTATAGGAGCTATCACATGAACGGGCTCATAGGAAGGAAAGCCACTAAGATCAAGATAGAGAAGAATCCTATGAATGAAAATAGGATGTACAAAAGCATGAGCAGTAGAGGAACTCCTATAAACTTCGTTCAAAGAACGAAGAAAAAGATGGGGAAAGCTAATAGGAGCATCAATAACTAGAGCGTACAAAAATACACACCTCTCAAGAGGAATGGTGTGAACATGGGAAATAGGCCAGATCGAATGACAAGCTATCCTAAAGAATAGATAGTGTAACCCGGAGAGCTCAGCAGAAGTGATCCGAGGATCAGAACCCCACTGGACAGTAGTACCAATGATGTAAGACAAAACATCGTTAATCTCGGGAGACTCAGCATAAGGATAGACAGGATGCTGGACCAATGGTACCCCTAGAGCATCAGCCACTACCCGAGGAGTAATGGTGTACTCTACGCCTCGTATCCAACTCTTGACTAGAGTGTTGGAATCATAGATGCGGATAGAGATGTTCGAATAGAACTCTCTAATCAAGGCAGAAGGTGGAGGAGGATCAGAAACATCCACCAAGGGTAACCAACCTCGACGCTCAATATTTGCCCTAATGGCAGGATCAAGTTCATCTAACCGCACAGAACGCTCAGCCCAAATCTTTCACTTAAGGTTTAGCGTCTCAAAAATCTCTTGGTTTTTCTCACTCGAAAACTTCTCACTATCAAAGGATGGAGGGGGTGAAGGAGAAGGTGAGGAAACATTCCTACGGGCTCTAGTCTTCCTAGGCATAGTGCTAAGGAAAGGACAGAGACACAAAGAGAAAACCACAAAGAATAAGAGAAAACAAAACCAAGGGCAGACTGCAAATTAGCACAATAAAGAATATAGAACAAAAATCTATATGTTGCATGAACAATAAATTATTGTGATGCATGATCTAATGCAGTAAACAATTAAGTTTAACTGAGAGTAATTTGACAAAATTGGCTTGAACTAGGAATTTCTATCAAAAATCCCAAAAATTTGAAAACCACTTGTTGAATTTTTTAAACAAATTGATGAATTGAGCATCACATAACACAACTCACAGAGTATAATGCTTAATTACATCCAAACAATAACCAATTTCATCAAATTCAACTCAATTTCACAAAAGCCCCAATTCGGATCAAGAACAAACCCTAGAATTTTCAATTTTTCACCAAACTCAAAATTGATCAAATTAACCACCAAGGATCATTTTCATGATGTGTCCCCACAAAAACCCAATGATCAATTGCATAAATTATGGCTTGAAACAAAAGAAAATCCCAAAATAGCATATTGCGAAAATCGCCACTAAATGCATCAAAATATGCATGAAAAAAATGAAAATAAATTCAAAACGAAGGGCAAAAGGGTCTTACCGGCTTGAGGAAAGAGAGATCTTGCAAAAACAACGGAGGAAAACGACAAAAATCTCTAAGGTGGAGCCTTGCCAACGCGGAGAGAGAGAAAAACTTTGAAAAGTTTTGAATAGAGCCTTTGAAAAAGTCAGAACTGATCTTTTAAAAAAGCTTTTCCACGATATTCGATCGATCGAAAATTACATTCGATCGATCGAAAAGCACAGTCATTTTAAGACAAATGAGAGCACTTTTTCGATTGATCGAAAAACAGGCTGGATCGATCGAAATGGGCAGAGGCTCACTAAATTTTGGAAAAATCACAGTTTTTGAAAAACACAAGCCGAATTTTGAAAATAACTCCTCAAAGCATTAAATTGAAGAAACAAAATGCATGAGTATGAGATGAAATGCTTTTTCAAAAACCCAAAATTTTGAACCCAATTTTTTTTTTAAAACAGATTTCAATCAAATTCCCATTGAATTTTCTCAAGCAACAAATATGTTGTGCATAAATCTCAAGATATTTTCAAACTTGGTTGGTCAGACCAAAAACACACACTAGCATGTACAGAGTTTAACAAAGAGTAACTTGTGTAGTGCGTGATACTAGCAAAATCTTGAGATACATGTGAGGTGATATGTGAATAGTAATCAATCACAAAGTCTACAAAATTCATCACATAGAATTCAAAAGAGACTATCACCTAAAGAGTTACATCCTATAACTCCCACATCTCCTAGAACAAAAGCTTGCAATCATGTAAGTTTCTTGTATTTTGCCCCATTATTTAGGTGAAATTTGGCATCAAGCCTAATAGTACACACCGGTTTGAATTAAGTGAATTGGCATCAAGCCTAATAGTACACACCAGTTTTAATTACTAAGCATTTAACAGAGGCTACACCTTATGTTCTTTTTGTGCATGTGCTACACTTTCTCGAGCACAAAATCTTATGATATGCACTAAGGTGTTCATGATTGGCTAGTGAACAGTGGTGAGATGGTTATTTATGCCTTTCTCAAAAGGATCAAGTCCGACAGTCAAATAACATGTGACTTCAAGATCAAGACAAAGTAATTAATAACCATAAACATCTTTCCCACACAACATGCACTACAAAGCTTCAACTAGTAAAGTGCAATAAATAAGCTCATCAAAGCTAAACAAGGTACATAAGACATGTTATGTGTAAATAAATTGACCAACCTTGTTTTCAAAAATCAAGAAAAATCATGTTAAACATAATTTTTGCTTCCTCCTTTTCCCTTTTTTTTTTAATTTTTTTAATTTTTTTTTTTAAAAAGAGAAAACAAATAAATCCTAGAATGAAATGCATGAATGTAATGCAATGCAAGTCCTAGAACAAAAACAAAAAAAAACAAAGAACAATGGTCACAAAAGAATAGAGCAATGAAGTACAAGGACCATGTCAGAAAGACTCAATTAGTTCGAGTCTTTTGCATCCAAAACTTTTTAGATGCACCACGAGCATTGGAATTCTTATTCACATTCGAGTGATTCCCAACTCCAGGATTGGAATAAAGGTTTAACACCTTTACCAATTCACCAATTAATGCCATAGGATCTTGTGCTTGAGGCACAGGCACTTTTGGTTTATTTGCTCTCTTATCAGCTTGAAGCTTGTAACAGTTAGGACGAATGTGTCCAGACTTACCACAATAATGACAAACCCAAGCAGGTTTACCATGCATCTTGTCCTTAGATTTGGTAGGCTCCTTAGGTTTAGATTCTCTTAAGTCTACCCTAATCTTCTTAGGTGGTGAAACTTCTACAGGTTTAACTACCTCACTCACAGGTGGTTTGACAGTTTCACTCACAACCTCACTCACAGAAGGTTTAGAAGAAGAAGAAGGAACAAAAGTAGTGGAATGTGGTCCAGAATCAAAGATGCTTTCAACATATCCTAACCCAGTTTTATCAGATGGATACTTTTGAACATTCAGCATGTGATCAAGTTTAGAACTAGCAGATCTAGCAACAGATAAATCATGTTCCAAAGTTCTAACTTTATCAAGTAAAAGCATGTTCTCAGATTTAACATTATTCAAAAGCTCATTAGCATCAAATAGTTTAACAAGCAAATTTCTCTTTTCAAGCTCAAGAGAATCAATTTTCTTTAGGCCAAGTTCAACTTTCATAGCATCCTTTGCAGCAATTTTGCAAAGTTTGTTATAGGCCTCTTGAAGATCTGCATCTTCAGAGAGTTCCCCATCAGAAGGGTTCTCTTCAGCAGATATGCTTTCATTGACTATAGCAGTAGCCGTGAAAGCAATGAAGTTTCCATCCTCGTCACCACCGGACTCATCATCAGAAACCTCATTATCACTAAGGGTTACAGCCATAGCTTTACCCTTAGTCCTCAAGAATGTAGGACATTCAGATTTCACATGACCATATCCTTGACAGCCAAAACACTGAGGACCCAAAGAGTTATTAGAAGATTGACCAAAATTTTCTCTAGGTTTTTCAAAATTGTTAACCTTAATGGGATCATTCTTCCTAAAATTTCTAGGTTCAGCAGTGTATGTACCTCTTGCCTTTCTATTTGTATTCCTAAGAAAGTTCTTAAAATTTTTGGCAAGATAGGCAATCTCTGTAGCAGATAGCTCATCATCAAATCCACCATCATCAACATCATCAACTGACTTAAGAGCCATTGATTTGGATTTGTTCACTTTAGGTAGGTCAGACTCATAGGATTGAAGAGATCCTACAAGCTCATCAACAGGGATGGAGTCCACATCCTTGCTTTCAGTGATGGCAGTCACTTTGGGTCTAAAGTCTTCAGTTAAAGATCTAAGAATCTTCCTAACAATCTTAGGTTGATCATAGATTTCACCCAAATTAAAAGCAGAATTAACAATATTATTCAGTTTGGCATAAAATTCATCAAAGGATTCATCATCAGACATCCTAATGCTTTCAAACCTAGAAGTTAATTGCTGCAGTTTGTTTATCTTAACTGCCTTTGTGCCTTCATGCACAGTTTGGAGGATTTTCCAAGCAGTATGAGCAACCTCAACATTAGAGATCCTCTTAAATTCCTCCATAGAAACAGCATTAAAGATGGCATTCATAGCTTTGCTATTGAATCCAGCTGCTTCTTTTTGAGAAGTTTGCCACTCACTCACAGGAGTAGCGGGCTTCTCCCATCCGTATTCAACGGAATTCCAAACCCTTTCATCAATGGATTTCAGGAATGCTTTCATCCTTACTTTCCAATAAGCATAATTGTTCCCATCAAAATGAGGAGGAACAAACAGAGAGTGTCCATGCTCCATGACAACAGGGGTCAAGGATCAGCTCAGAGATTAAAAATCTCAAACAAAAAGAGCAACCTGCTCTGATACCACTTGACAGGTTATTTAGACCCCTTAAACAACCAGATTGCGTAGCCTAGATTAATTAGCCAAGTTGTTACTTAGTCAAATTAAGTAATTCTAGGTTAAAACAATCCAAACAATCATATCAAGAATAATAATGCAGCGGAAAATAAATAACACAAGATATGATCACCCGGGAAACCACACGGTAAAAACCTGGGGAGGATTTGACCCACCGATCCTCAAGGCTAACCTGAATTCACTATGAAAGAATTGAAGTTCATACAAAAGGACTACAAGCTCCCCGCTCGACTTCCTAATGCTGCCTACCAGTAGAACTTCCTGACACGACCACGCGCAGGCTCCGAATCCACGGACTACTTCTTTCTTGAATTCCTCAATCAGCTACAAGCTCCCCTCTTGCTTTTCTTTTAAGTTCCAATGCTTGCAACAGTAATGATCTTCAAGATGTTGAAATTATCTCTACCATGAAAACCCTAAGTTTTGTGTAAAGGAAAGCTCCTCAAAGATCTCACAAGAGATTCACACAAAACAGCAATGTATGAGCAACAATACAATATGGACAACCTTCAAAAACGTGGCTAGGGTTTAGTTTATATACCTAGGGTAAAAACATAAAACCCTAAATGTTTAATGAAGTAGGGCTGAGTTGGAAATTCTGCAAAAAATTCAACCTGTGCGATTTTCGATCGATCGAGTCTATTCTTCGATCGATCGAGCCAGGCTGAAAGTCCCAAGTACTTCTGCAGCCACTCGATTCCAACTTTACAAGAATAAACCAACTTTGAGCAAGTCTAAATAAGACTAAATACAATGTTTTGATCATGGTTTGCCAACATTACAAATTAGAGTTCTAAATACATAAAATCCTAAGACCTTAGAACCTAACAACTCCTAATCGACCTGAACCGGCGAAGCCACGGCATCACGGTGACTACGGTGACCCCGGAGGTGGCCAGAATGACAACGGACGATTTCGAGAAGGAAGCGTGCATACTTCAACAGCGATCGAAAACCAAGCCCAGAAGTGCGACGGTGGCCAGGCCACGCAATCGGAAGAGGCTCATAGCCACGCTTCCCAGGGAAATGACGATAAGGTGGCCATGCAGCGCGAGATAGATGATCTGAAGAAGAAGCTGCGCCGTGCGCAGCAAAGACAGCCTGAACCCAGCCCCGACTTGCCCTCTAATGACGAGAGTGACAACGAATACAGGCAAAGGTCGAGAACGCCCCCCAGCGAGACTTTCTCCCACGAGGAGGAGCGCTACCAGAGGCGTAGGTGGGCCGACCGAACCTCCAGGGGCGTAGGAAGTGACGCCATGAGCAAGGCGCTGGATCAGCTCTCCAAGTCGCCCTTCACGCGTCTTATAGAAGAGGCGGAGCTCCCTCGGCGGTTCCAACAGCCAACCTTCATTGCTTACAACGGCAAAACGGACCCCGTGGAGCATGTGAGCCAGTTCAACCAGAGGATGGCTGTCCACTCCAAGAACGAGGCGCTGATGTGCAAAGTCTTCCCATCCAACTTGGGACCGGTGGCGATGAGGTGGTTCAACGGTCTGAGGACGAATTCCATAGACCCGTACAAACAGCTGACCCAGGCTTTTGGTTCCCGCTTTGTCACGAACAGCAGGCCTCCTCGGCCCATCAGCGCACTCCTATCCCTATCCATGCATGACGGGGAGACCCTCAAGGCCTACTCGGACAAGTACTGGGAGATCTACAATGAGCTGGACGGCAAGTATGACACCGTCGCCATCAGTACATTCCAGAATGGGCTACCAATGGGGCACGGTCTGAGGAAGTCCTTGAAGGAAAGCCCACCACCAGCGTGCGGCAACTGATGGATCGGATTGACAAATACAAGCGGGTGGAAGAAGACATGCTGTAAGGGATGGTCATGGTACAGAAGATGGGAGGAAGATCGATAGAGGCGTTCTCAGACTCGAGATTGGTGGTAGGACAAGTAAACGGAGAAATGGAAGCCAGAGATCCGAGAATGCAGGAATACCTGAGCCAAGTCCAGCGCTCACAGTCGGAGTTCGACCTCTTTAGCCTGTCTCATATTCCCCGGAGTGGGAACAGCCATGCCGACTCACTAGCCACACTCGCAACATCCTCGGCGGAGGGCCTGCCCCGGATCATACTTGTGAAGCACCTAGAAAGAGCGAACGAAATGGCAAGGGGGCCGGTCACCGTCAATCAGATTAAAGTGGGTCCCAGCTGGATGGATCCCATAGTGAAATTCCTCAAAGATGATATCCTGCCCGAAGATAAGACAGAAGCTGAGAAAGTACGGAGGAAAGCTCCTCGGTTCTGGCTATCCGAGGATCTCCGACTATACAAACGCTCCTACTCTAGGCCATACCTACTGTGCGTCCACCCCGAGGCAGCAGAGTCACTGCTCGAAGAGCTGCACGAAGGAATCTGTGGGAGTCATACAGGAGGGAGATCCCTGTCACACCGAGCCGTCACGCAAGGATATTGGTGGCCGGGAATGCAACAGGAGGCCCTGGAATATGTCAAGAGATGTGACCAATGCCAAAGATTCGCCCCGAACATTCACCAGACAGGAGGGGTTCTCAATCCCTTGTCCAGTCCCTGGCCGTTCGCCCAATGGGGCTTAGACATTGTAGGTCCCTTCCCGAAAGCGCCAGGGAATAAGAGGTATCTGCTGGTGGCCACGGACTACTTCACGAAATGGGTCGAGGCCGAGCCCCTGGCCAACATTAGGGACGCGGACGCCAAGAAATTCCTTTGGAGAAACATAGTTACGCGATTTGGGGTCCCTCACACCCTCATCTCGGATAATGGGCTCCAATTCGACAGCAAGGCCTTCAGAAGGTACTGCTGCGAACTTGGGATCACTAACAGATATTCGACGCCCGCCTACCCTCAGGGAAACGGACAAGCAGAAGCCGTCAACAAGGTTATCGTCAATGGGCTTAAGAAGAGGCTGGATGACACCAAGGGAAGATGGGTTGAGGAGCTGCCCCACGTCCTATGGACGTACCGGACTACCCCTCGGCGGTCAGCAGGGGAAACACCTTTTACCATGACTAATGGCGCCGAGGCAGTGATCCCCCTGGAAATGAATTTTCGGACGCTGCGAACGAGCTCTTTCACTCCCGGCAGCAATGATGAACTGCTGGGAAGAAGCCTGGACTTGGTGGACGAACGAAGGGAACGAGCAATGATCCAGATGGTGCTTAGAAAAGTCGTCGGGGTTGCCAAGAACCCGTCTTGGGGAAAGCTAGGACCCAACTGGGAAGGCCCCCACCGGATAACCTCAGTAGTAGGAATAGGTGCATACTATTTAGAAGATCTAGACGAAAAACCTGTACCCCGCCCCTGGAATGTAAATAACCTGAAAAGGTATTATTATTAATGAAGTAGTTTCTTTTTGAATTCCGATTCTTAACCTGTTTCAACTTGGGATCAAGCGTCCGGACGGCCAAACTAAGTGTTAGACAGAACCAAGGCACTGCATGGTCCTCGGACTCAGGCCTGTGGGGAAACTAACTACTTCAAAATACCAAGTGTTAGACAGAACCAAGGCACTGCATGGTCCTCGGACTCAGGCCTGTGGGGAAACTAACTACTTCAAAATACCAAGTGTTAGACAGAACCAAGGCACTGCATGGTCCTCGGACTCAGGCCTGTGGGGAAACTAACTACTTCAAAATACCAAGTGTTAGACAAAACCAAGGCACTGCATGGTCCTCGGACTCAAGCCTGTGGGGAAACTAACTACTTCAAAATACCAAGTGTTAGACAGAACCAAGGCACTGCATGGTCCTCGGACTCAGGCCTATGGGGAAACTAACTACTCCAAAATACTAAGTGTTAGACAGAACCAAGGCACTGCATGGTCCTCGGACTCAGGCCTATGGGGAAACTAACTACTTCAAAAGCCTAAGTGTGGGGCGGAACCAAGGCTCTGCACAGTCCTCGGACTCAAGCCTATGGGGTAACAAACTACTTCAAAGGGATCCTAAGTATCTATTCAAAAGCTTTTCTACCTGGCCCTTAGGAAACGAAGGGTCCACTCAAGCGCACATGCCCTCGTTATAATAATTGATGCCGCGATTGGCCGAGACTCAATGGAAGTTAAAATCGTGCAAGTAAAGGAAAAGCAGATAGCGTGCAAGTAAGCAAACAACTACAATGAATAGAAAAAGAAACAAAGCTCGCATTTCATTAAGCCCAAAAATAGTTACACGATACGAATTACATTACAAAAAAAAAAGGGGTTGTGCGCAAAAAGTAAAGTGATGCAAGCAGAGGCGCCAGGGAGCCTACTCCTTCTACTCAATTGCTGGCTCCTGTGGGTGGCTGGACCAAGGCAGCTACAGGGTCCTCTGGGCTCTGGCTGAGTGGGATGGCCTGCAGAGGTACGGCGGAAATAGCAACCCCCTCAGCAGAAGAAACCTGGACCTCAGGGGACGGCCCTACAACCTGCTGAGGAGCGTCCTCGTTAGAGCCATCGCTCATTTCAACCACCAGGGGAGGGTTACTCCCTTGGGCTGGCTCACTAGTGGCCCCAGCATCCGAGGCCCCCCCGCCTGGTGTAGCAGCAGTTTCCACAGCAGCGTCCTCGGCCTCAGGACCACCGGGGCCGTCCAGGGCAACCTCGCGGATGGCAGGAGGGTAGAACACGCTCTCATCCTTCCACAGGACAGAAGAAGCCTCCATACCAGCTTGCCTAAGGGCTTCCATCCAAGTTTCAGAACAGTAGCGCCTACACACCCCTGGGACTTGGGATTTGTAGGCAGCTGCTGTCTCAGTAGCCCCGGCAGCATAGGCAGCCTCCTCAGCTTCTTCCTTGGTGGTCCAGGCCTCCTCCCTACCCTGCTCTGCTTCGAGCTTGGCCCTCACAGTTTCGTCCCTAGCAAACTCAGCCACTTTTCTGGCCTCCTCGGCAGCAGCCTCCTTGCTCGTCAGATCTGCAATCAGCTCCTTAGCGATCTTCAGCTGCTCCTCTGCCTCACTCAAACGCTTTGTCTGGGTCTTGGCCTGCCTCTGTGCACCCTCAAGGCCCGCCACTGCGCTGTCCCGAGCCTGGGTTACAGCCTTCAACTCCAGCCTGACCCTGGCAAGGTCCTCCTCGGAGTTCTTGAGAATCCGAGTGGCCTCCAAGCGCTTTTCTCGCTTTTCTTCCATGGCCCTTCCGTGGTCGTGA
This sequence comes from Quercus ilex subsp. ballota, assembly GCA_032727855.1. Classification (NCBI taxonomy): domain Eukaryota; kingdom Viridiplantae; phylum Streptophyta; class Magnoliopsida; order Fagales; family Fagaceae; genus Quercus; species Quercus ilex. Next base: position 9,345,058 of record CM064918.1, read on the forward strand.
GCTGCCTCCTCCAGCCTGAAAGTGGCTTAGACGGCCTGCCAAAGAAAACGGGTACACAATCATAGGCCGAGCTAAAAAAAAAAAGGGGAGAAAGTAAGGCAGAAAAGAGCTAAAACGAGAAAAGACACAAGTATTGTGGGCCTTACCATCCCCAAGTAACGCTTGAGGCTGAGGAAGACCTCCCTGCTCTTCATGGCCCCCAGCTGCTCCATGTCCGCGAGAAGTAGCAGACATCTCTCCACCGCGTCGGCCACGTATGCACCTTCGCCCTCTCTAAAATCCCTGAGAGAGGAGTCATCCCTCAGAGGTGCCCCACGAAGCATTGGGGCAGGCAGCCATGCCTGGACCTCGGGCGGGGCATCCACCCGCTTATCCTGAGATCTGGAGCCTATCCTCAGTTGCTTTGAGGGCCGCCGAGAGTCGTCCCCCTCCCGAGTAGGCCCTGATTTTTCCTCGATGGGCCTCTTGCCTTTGTCCTTCTTCTGCTTAGGATCGGCAGGCTCGTGCCTGGAAGGCGGATCCGCCTAAGGCGGAGGAGGAGGAAGCTTAGATTGAGTCGAGGCCGACCTAGTCTGGGGAGGACGATTCTTTGGAGAAGGGGGTGGGAGCTTCGGCTTAGACTTCCCCGGTTGCTCTTCGATCAGCTCGAGTATACTGGGCTGGTTCCTCTTCTTGTAGCCCATCGCAAGCCGAGAAGGTGTCTCTGACGCCGAGAGGTCTGCTTCGGTCAGATGAGGATCCCCAAGGTCTCCAGAAGGGCCCTTGGTCTGATTAACCTGCTCAAAAACGTCAAAATCGTCCCCTCCAGGACCGAGATCTGTAGCTTCCCCTTCCCTCTCTATGTTCTCTTCCGCGGCCTCTGAGAATGTACGGGAGGAAGAGGGGACTGCTACCGTGACGCCTTCTGAAGTAGAGTGACCCTTGGGAAACTCGAACCCGTCCTCGGTCACCGCTATTTTCTGCAGCCAAGGATCCTTTGCTTTAATCACGTGCTTTGGGACCGCAAATGACTTTTGGAGCGGCGTGTACCCCAAGATCTTGTGAGCGGCTCTGACTTGGTAATCCGCTTCGTTTTCGAAATCCGTCGACCTGAGCACTTTCTGCAAGTCTTCCCTGTTGATCATATTGTAGCGGGGCACGAAGGCGTGCAGATCTGCAAAAAGAAAACGCATTCGTGATTAGCAACCAAAACAATACGAAAAGAAATGACGCATGAAACAAGTTAGAGTCTTTGAACCCCCTTCTACTCCTACTACCCCACCTGGTGTCCCCTCCGTCGTCGGGCAATGGATGTCATCGTGCCACGCTCCGGACACGATGAGAAAGTCCTCATTCATCCCCTTATTGGACTCAGGGAGGCACTGGATAAGCCGGACCCTGTCGTCCCTCGTCCTCATATAATAGGACTTGTTCTTCAGGTGTTGAAGATTGTAACAGTAGTTCACGTCATGATGGGTCAACCTTAGCCCCATCTTCTCGTTCAGAGCATCCACGCTACCCAGGATTCTGAACATGTTGGAGGCGCACTGGGTGGGGGTTAACCGGAAATATGACAGGTAACCTCTCGTCACCGGCCCCATAGGGATCCTTATCCCTCCTTCAAGGAAGGCGATGATGGGAATCACCACCTCACCTTCCTGCCTCCGAAATTCCCACTCCCCCTCCTCACAATACCTCAGGCCCACGTTGGCCGGTATCTTATAATCGGCGATGAATTTCTCCATCGCCTCCTCAGTGAAGACATACTTCTTAAGTCTACCCATCCCAAATGACGCCTAAGAGAGCTAAAGAAATAGCAGATAAAAGAGAAGGAAGAGCAAAGAGATGAAAAGCTCGGAGAGAGATAGAACGACTTACAGAAATGAGGAAAAGCTCCTCGGACAGGCTTTTTATGCTGGAGATGGTGGAAATTTGGCTGAACTCTGAATAAAGACGCAAGAGCTCTTGATTGTGAGTGGAAAAAGGTGAAAACGGTTCGAACGGGTATTTATACCCTGGATGGAAGAGCCGCGTGAGTTTTCCCGCCCAATAATGTTAGGCGCATCACAACCGTTTGATCGCCATCTGCCCGTTGAACGTGGGGAGCACAAAGCCGCCCGAATTTAATGCAGGACACGTTGCGCACAACGAAGCGCCAGTAACGCACCTTGGGCAGAAGAAAAGGCTCCAGCGCTGACAAAGGACAAGACTCGATTGGACGCGGAGCAGGCCCGAGGATTTCAAAATCCTCTTTTCTGCCCGAGGATGCTGACAGCAAGATTTTAAGGGGCTATTGTGGGGCCAAGAAATAGTCAGGCAACCCCGGCCCACTTCGAACCAGGCCCAAGGCCCAAGCCGAGGACACCCTCTAGGTCCGAGGATGGAAGCGGTAAGCCCAGGGGCCCAATAAGGCACGCCGAGGATGTCTCCATCCTCGGAAATCCGATGCTATAATGTGAACCGGCCACACGTCACCAAGGAAGCCCTCCTGATCATTCGAAGGGCAGGGAGCAAGTACCGCATATCAGCAATAGAAGCATGGTGGAGGAGCAAGTTCGGGACGAACTGTTACCTCCACATTAAATGCCCTCAACTAACGTCCTTGCTGCATTAATGAGGAGGGGACGCCTCAACAGTGTCACCTTGGTTGCCGCATCCCACAGGGAGAATGGTAAGGTGGCTGATGGGACAGGCACTCAAGTAATGGCCTCACTCCCTAACAAATGTAGGGCTAGGATCAACTGAGAGAGAGATATATAATGTAAGAAGTCCCTCCTGAAAGGGGACGGAAAAAAGGAGGAAAGGAAAATACTGTAGCAGTTTATATCCTCTGAAGCGTTGTAATCTTTCTAAGGAAGAAAATAAGAAATAAGAAGAACCTCAAGCTCTGTGAATTCTGTCTAAGGAACCTCATTGTGTACCCTAACCCACGTTTAAGCTACCAGCGCTCTCACATAACCATGCATGGCCGTTGCGTTCCTCACTAGGGCCTAGTTCTTGAGCCCATTCTCTACAAATTCATTGCGGAGAAACTGGGTTTGGGGTCCACTCCCTCAAACTTGGTCCCTACAGTAAAGATGTAAGGCTTTAGACTTTCTGCCATAGACGTTGGTCTTTAGATTAAGCCACGTTAAGGTAGAATGATCTTTTTATTTTAAATTCTTTTCTAGTAGGTTAGAACTTGTCACGTTATCAACCTATGTTAAACATAACAAGAAATGTCTATAACTGAGCAAATCACAATTCAGGTAAATGTCACTAAATAAAACATAAAGGAGCTCTATGTTTAAAGATTTACCACAAAGATAATATCTATAATTTGGGCCAAAATGGGCAAATGCCCTTTTCATGCAAACAGTCTAGCATTTTGCTCCCTTTCTCAAACTAATTAGGAAAATACTTCCATTTTGAAACTCAATTTTCTCAAAATCGAGTTAAGCCCTATAGTGGCATTTTTAAGGAGCCTATAGTGACGTTTTAAGGACCTATAGTGGTGTTTTGGAACTCAAGTTCCATAAACTCGAGTTCATGGAGCTTGAATTCCAAAACGCCACTATATGTCCTTAAAACGTCAATATAGGCTCCTTTAAAACGCCACTATAAGGCTCTAGAAATTTTTTTTTTTTTTTCAAACTCGATTTTTAGAAAATCGAGTTACAAAAGATGAGTATTTCTCTAATTAGTTTGGGAAATGGGGGCAAAACGCCATTTTTTTGCACGAAAAAGACATTTGCCCATTTTGGCCCTATAATTTGTCCCTAGAAAATTGTCATTTTCGTTTATTTATTTATTTTATATCTTCTTTGGAAATTTTGGCTTGCCAACTGATAGTTATACTTAATAAAAACAGGTGAAAGCATGCTATTTTCGTTTATTTATTTGTTTTATATCTTCTTTGAAAATTTTGGCTTATCAACTTATACTTAATAAAATCATGTGAAAGCACGTAATCAATTTTCTGCAGTGAATGCTTCTCAAGTGGTTAAAACAAATAATATAATTCTCAAATTAAGTTAAACTTCAAAGCTCCAGCTGCCTGAGTTCAACATAGTTCTTAGAAATATCACCAGATAATGTCTTAAGCTACAAATTGACATTTTTTTATATATTTGTTTGACTAAATTAAATTGATCATTTGACTCCCATGCAATTTTCACAATGACATTTGTTTGAATCGAGAAAGGTGAAAGGTACAAATTTTGAAACTTTTCTTGGTTATAATTAGAACTCAAATTTTGAAACTTCGAGATGCTGAAAGTGACATATTGCACGTTGTCTTGATCAGTTTATGGTCCATACTATTTTTTTTTCTTTCTATTTTTTATTTGGTTTTTAGAGTCAGCATTTGAGTTCTCAAATAGTGATAAAAGAGGAAAATTTTGAAAATGAAAGAAAAGAAATAAAAAGTATTTCTGTATCCATTCCTTGCCTATGTTAGAAAAAGAAAAATAAGTATAATGGCATTGGTATTGGTGACCTAAGGTTCTTTAGGTCTCATGCGATTTTTTGTTTCAAATTTGACAATGACCAACCTTAAGGGTTCATTTGGTTGGAAGAGTGAAAAAGTAGCAAGATGGAAAATTAGTAGGAAGATAGAAAAGTGGGAGAATAGAAAAGATTTGGTTTTCCCTCATGTGTGTTTGGTTAGAGGGGTGGAAAAGTGGGAGGGTGGAAAACTTTGTTGTTTGGCTGGAGAAAAAAAGGAGAGGATGACAAATGTAGTTTATATAAATTGACTATTATGTCCTTATTATATAATATATAAGAAATAGATATATTTACACTCATTAAATAATATAAAAATTAACACAAATACATATAAATTTATATTACTTTTCTTTATGATTATATATAATTTAAAATTTATGGGCAACAAAAATTGATTATGCATTAACTGGAAAGACATTTTCAAAACCAAAAAAAAAAAAAATTATCCACATGACCACTGTTACGTAAACTGGGAAGATATAAAAAATAATAAAATTAAAAAAAAAAAAAAAAAAACTTTATCCACATGATCTTGTGTCACAGGATCAATTTTTTTCACTCAAATTTTTTGCCTGTGATGACCTTAAGTCCCTAACTTAGTCTCAGCCAACACCAAACAAACACTGCAATAACACTTAAAATAGATTATATAGGGACGTTTAAACACACAACACACACAATATTTATAGGGAACCCACCCCCAACCATTATTACTTAATCTCAAGTACAAAGGAAACCCTTTTACAAGCCTAGAGAATTACACAGAATTTTCCCAAGGCCAATTACACTCTGCTGCTGACACCCCCAACAGCCTTAAGGTTAAATATACAGAATTAACTGCTATGACAGTTACTGCCTGGGTCTCGGACAATCTGCCACTTGTGTTCTGACTTAGGACACCTTCAACTAATGTTGTCTTAGCTTGCTTTCCACATTTCCAGCCCCTACACAACAGGTCTAATCAACAAGAAAGATAGAAACTGCTTGGTAACTACCACTGCACATGCTGCACATGCACAATCCATATCTCAACAGACCATAGGGCCTCTACCCATCTCCCAGCAGCCCACACAAAATGTTCTCACATGTTTTGGAGAGGCTTGGCCTATGCTGAAGGCCTCCCATTAGCACTATAGCCCACACAGTATACCCACATGCAGCACACAAAGTAATTGCCATCAGCCTACTAGCACTTGTCCATGCATTCAGCCAGCCCCTACTAGCCGAATGCCTTGCACACAGTATTTAATCATCACAATAGCCTAGCCCTGCCTTGCAATCAAGCCACCAAGCCCACACACAAGAAACCAGCAACTAAGCGACCAATGCCATGCACCACCACATAGGGTTAGCACCACCTGCTACTACCCATTATCACAACCATCTCTGGCCATAATGGCCCTCCTCTGCCATGGCCTTGGGGCATCATGTGGAGCAAGGGGCCTCCACATGCTACCCCTTATCACTGCTCATCGATCTAACTTGAGTAGGGAGACTGGGTAAGTCCCCCTCAAAGAGTCCTTAGGAGCATCACTAGTTAGGCATAAGGAACCATGCATGTGTTGAGAAAACATGAAGCCAAGTGATTGGCCCAATGCTGCCCAAGCACCCTCATTCATCATGCCATTATGAGCAACACATAATGCTCCTAACAAACCACCCCCACCAGAAGAAGCCGACGTCCTCGTCGATAGGGTATCTTCAAATGCCTTCACTTCCTTTTCAAACTGCCATAAAGTGGATGCTTACTCACAACTTGCTTCTATTTTAGCTGCCCCTTTCCAATTTACTAAGTAATAAGTTATCATGTTTCCACCCTTGCGATAAGCTGTTACCTTCTAGTCAAGAATTATGTCCACTTCTCCATCAAACTGTACCATAACAGTAGGTGGGGCACGCCTTGCCTCATTTCTTGCACGATCTTGTTCATCCCTGTTGGGAAATTTAGACCCCGATTGATAGAATTAACAAGTTTTAAACCCAAATTGTTAGTTAGATTTATTATGAATAAAACTTGTTAAAACAAACAAACATCAATATCATACCAAAATCATGCAGCGGAAAAATAAATAAAACAAGATATGATGACCCAAGAAAACCAATGAAACCAACCAGTTTCACAGTAAAAAACCTGGGAGGAAACCTTCCCGAAAAGCAATCCACTATAGTAAAGAGAAGTTTCAGATCTAGTACAAAACTTTTGTCCCTAGACTCTACAATCCCCGTAGATGAACTCACAGCAGAAACCTTCTACCACTTTAGAACCTCTGAACTTTTCAATATATGAACGCCACCCTTTTTGTTGCACAGATCCCAGTACTTGATTAACTCCTTTGCACGAATCCCAGTACGTGACTCACTCACCAACTTGAGGAAGAAGAATGTTGGCTGCAAAGTTCTTCACTTCATCAAGAATGAAGATTAAGAAGCACTTAGTTACAAAACCTTAAGGCGCAAAGATGCAGCAACTTCTTTCAGAGAGAATAAGGTATCGGTCACCTTTTGCATATGTTTTCCTTGTATTCTCTTATGTGACGGCCTCTAAAATAAGCCTTATATAGGTCTAGGGTTGTAAGAAAAGAAACCCTACACAAATACAAAAGCCTGGCCCAAAAATCAAAAATCTGAATTTTTGTAACCTCGACAGATAGCAGGTGTCGAGGTTTAATGAATCTCAACAGATACAGCTATCAAGGAGGTGTCGAGAAGGTGTCGAAGGGATAGAAACTTTCTCGATCGATCGACCAGCTATCGAGAAGCTATCGAAATTGTGATAAGAATCAGTTGAAGAGCTTGACAGATAGCCAGGTATTGAGGAGGTGTCGAGAAGCTATCGAGCTTTAAATTTCAGCACTTTCTCACTTGATTCTCGGATGGACTTGCATGGCTTTAACACTTGAACTTGAAACAAGGTTTCTTGAAGTATTAAACACATCCTAGATCTACTCAATTACAAGTAAAGTGCGTTTTGTCAAAGGATTAGCCAACTACATAAAATATATTGACATATGTTCTTAACAAGTGAACCACAAATGTCCTAACAATCTCCCCCTTTGGTAATCCGTGACAAAACCACAACAATCAATTGAACATATGAGAGAAGTTATAAATCACTCAACTCATATTCACTTGTTGAATACAATAAAATCTATCCTAACACAAACTCTTGAAAAACTTTGCAAGAAGAAAGTTTATAGCATGGAAGACTTTGACAACCTGTATTTCTGAAACACTTTATACAAAACTCATCAAGGCATCTTAGTGTGAAACAGAAATAATAGATTGCATACAAGTAAAGAAACATGTGTATAAAGATAGAAAAGAAACAACACATGTAAAGGTAGGTGAAGAAGACATACATCAACATATAAAGAAGATAAGTTCAATGTATGTAAACTTGGTCACAAGACCCAAGGTACAAGAAGAAGGAAGTAAGCACTCCCCCTAACAAGATGAAACACATCTCCCCCTTACAAAGGAATGTATTTCTCCCCCTAACTTGTAGAATCTTAAAGAAAGAAACCAAATCACAATTTCTCCCCCTTTTTGTCATGATTGACAAAGGGTACAAGAAGCTAGAAAGCTTCACCCGAAAAACATAAAGATGATCAAGGATGATCAAGGAGGCACAAAGAAATCCATATAAATGCATGAATGTAATGAAACAAGATGCTATGGATGACAAGATAATAGAAGGATGCAAAACATGTGAAAAAAAAAAAAAATGTTAAGCACATAGATCCCAAAACACACACACACTAAACAAATCTAACCAATTTTATATTTCAAAAACAAGTCAAGACAGTTTAGTGAGTATACATTAACACATGTAAACCTTGTGATGGCCAAATCACATTGTTCCTGCACATGTATCAATAGTAGTAAAGAATATTGCGTGTTATGTGTGAAAAACATCACAAGATTGCATATGTGTATACATGTTATGACGATATGAGATATGAGAAAATAACTTTAACTCACACACAATCATAACTGTTTGATGGGAACTATCACCTTCGAGGTACATCCTATAACTCCCACATCTCCTAGAAAACATGCTTGCAATCATATTTAAAGCATTTTAATCTTTTTGCTTTTTATTTTCTTTGCATATTTTCTTTTAAGCATATCATGCATGGGCATAAAAAGAGAGAAAAGAAATACCTAACATGTTAAGCATAGACATTGCACTTTTGCTATGCCGAAGCATACGGATGTCTTTGACACTGCACTTTTGCTATGCCTAAGCATACAAGTGTCTATGACACTGCACTTTTGCTATGCCGAAGCATACAGGTGTTATACATGATTGGCGGGTAATAGTGGTGAGATGGTCATTTATGCATTTCTCTTAGGATTTTCTAGTCCTACCCGTAAAAAAGAGTGATATGAATGTTAAGTTTAAGAGATAACTTAATCTTACTCATCACAAACAAGAGCCACAAAGCTCACTTGTTTAGTTGTGCATAGAGATGCTCATCTAAGCTACAAAAGATACAAAATTTAGAAAACTTTGTTTCAATGGCCATCCAAGGTACACAAGTACCAATGTACACAAACGCACATTGTTTTTGTATTTTTCTGATTTTTCTTTTTTTATTTTTATTTTGAAAACAAAACAAAATAAAGACTAAACAACCAAAAAAAAAACAGATAAACAACATGTATGCATGAAAGAAAGATGCATATGCATGAAAACATGATAGAAATATGCAGATGCATGAAAGCATGATTCCAAAAACAAATAAGAAATCAAGCAAAAAGTCCTACTTTAGATAGAAAGATTTAAAGCAGAGGACAAACATAAAAGACAATTAAGTCTTAGGCTCCTTTCTCACCCACACAGCACGAGTCTTTGGCCGTGAAGATGAAAAGGCACGTGTTCTAGTATGTCTACTAAAGGACATAGAAGAATTAGAATTCTCCTAAAATCGAGTTAAAAAGCTCAAGATTTTTAATAACTTTCCAAACAAAGGTGTAGATCCTTGAGAGGAAACTTGTGACCATTTGGACAATTGCTTGTGAGGATACAATTTAAAACAATTAGGATGAATGTGTCCAGCAACACCACAATGATGACAAACATGAGGTCTAATAAAGGATTTAGAATTAGCCAGAACAGTTTTGAATTTCGTACCTTTATCACCTTTAGATTGTGGCACAAAGATAGTCCTTGATCTAGAAGCCGTGGATGAGGAGGGGTTAGAGGAAACAGCATATCCTAAGCCAGTCTTATCAGAACTAGGCTTTTGAGCACTCAAGACCTCATCAAGCTTTGTACTAGACATCCTCTCTATTTGAGTTCTAGCTTGACTAAGCTCAACCTCAAGATTCTTGATCTTCTCTTCAAATGAGGTGTTCTCCACAACAAGAGTCTCAACTAACCTTGTAGTCTCATCTAGTTTGACTAAAAGATCAGCTTTTTCAGTTTTTACCTCATTAAGCTCTTTTCTACAAAGATGAGAAGTCTTTTCAGATTTTATGAATTCAGTGCATAGCTTATCATAGGCTTCTTGAAGGGTCATCTTCTTAGGTACTTCATCATCAAAAGAATCCTCACTGTCACTAGCACTCTCCACAATCACCTTATCGGTTGAGGTAGCAAAGGCCATAACGTGACAACATTCATCCACAAACTCATCAGAAGAGTCATCCTCAGTATCACTCCAGGTAGCAACCAACCCTTTATCTTTTGACTCCTTGGTCTTTTCCTTCATGAGGTAGTTTGGACACTCTATCCTCATATGACCAAAACCTTTGCACTCATGGCATTGAATGAGGGGTTTCTCATTCTTGCCCTTCCTAGAGGATTTAGGTTTCCTAGGAGGTTTACCCTTATCCTTTTTCCTAAACTGAAGAAGCTTGATAATCTCATCAGTTATGAAGGTTAGATCCTCATCCTCATCTTCACTTTGATCTTCATCGTCAGAGTCCTCAGTCTCTTCCTTTATACCCTTAAGAGCCAAGTTTTTGCTCTTTCCACCTTTTCCCATTGAGCCCAATCCCATCTAATAGGTTTGAAGGTTCCCTACAAGCTCAGTCAAAGGAATTTGAACAATGTCCTTTGCTTCTTCAATGGCAGTGATCTTGGCATGGAATCTTTCAGGTAAGGACCTAAGGATTTTCCTAACAATTTTGGATTCTGCTATAAATTCTCCAAGGTTGAAAGCAGAATTCACAATATCCTTGAGTTTAGCATAAAACTCATCAAAGGTCTCATCCTTCTTCATCCTTATTTCTTCAAAACTACTAGTGAGTTGTTGAAACTTCACAGTCTTTACTGCCTTGGTACCTTCATAGGTGGTCTCAAGAATGGTCCATGCTTCCTTGGCAACTTCAGTGAATGATATCTTCTTAAATTCCTCATTGGTCACCCCACAAAACAGAGCATTCAAAGCCTTACTGTTGAAATTTACCACTATGATTATTGCATCATCCCAATCCACCAGCGTTTCCTTTGGCTTAATCCAGCCAACTTTAACAGCTTGCCATACCTGTTCACCTAGAGCCTGCAAAAAAACTTTCATACGAACTTTCTAGTACGCATAATTAGTTCCATTAAATAAAGGAGGTATAAATAAAGATTGTCCTCTATCCATGACAACAGGGGTCAATGGATCACACTCAGGAAATTAATCCAATCAGAGTGAACCCGCTCTGATACCACTTGTTAGGAAATTTAGACCCCGATTAATAGAATTAACAAGTTCTAAACCCAAGTTGTTAATTAGACTTATTATGAATAAAACTTGTTAAAACAAACAAATATCAATATCATGTCAAAATCATGCAGCGAAAAAATAAATAAGACAAGATATGATGACCTAGGAAAACCAATGAAACCAACCAGTTTCAAAATAAAAAACCTGGGGGGAAACCTTCCCGAAACACAATCCACTATAGTAAAGAGAAGTTTCAGATCTAGTACAAAACCTTTGTCCCTAGACTCTACAATCCCCGTAGATGAACTCACAGCAGAAACCTTCTATCGCTTCAGAACCTCTGAACTCTTCAATATATGAACGCCACCTTTTTTGTTGCACGGATCCCAGTACGTGACTAACTCCTTTGCACGAATCCCAATACATGACTCACTCACCAACTTGAGGAAGAAGAATGTTGGCTGCAAAGTTCTTCACTTCATCAAGAATGAAGATCAAGAAGCATTTGGTTACAAAACCCTAAGGCGCAAAGACGCAATAGCTTCTTTCAGAGAGAATAAGGTATCGGTCACCTTTTGCATATGTTTTCCTTGTATTCTCTTATGTGACGGCCTCTAAAATAAGCCTTATATAGGTCTAGGGTTGTGAGAAAAGAAACCCTACACAAATACAAAAGCCTGGCCCAAAAATCAAAAATCTGAATTTTCGTAACCTCGACAGATAGTAGGTGTCGAGCAGGTGTCGAGGTTTAATAAATTTCAACAAATACAGCTATCAAGGAGGTGTCGAGGGGATAGAAACTTTCTCGATCAATCGACCAGCTATCGAGATTACGATAAGAATCAACTGAAGAGCTCGACAGATAGCCAGGTATCGAGGAGGTGTCGAGAAGCTATCGAGCTTTAAATTTCAGCACTTTCTCACTTGATTCTCAGATGGACTTTCATGGCTTTAACACTTGAACTTGAAACAAGGTTTCTTGAAGTATTAAACACATCCTAGATCTACCCAATTACAAGTAAAGTGCGTTTTGTCAAAGGATTAGCCAACTACATAAAATATATTGACATATGTTCTTAACAAGTGAACCACACATGTCTAACAATCCCCATGATAAGGCTTTAGAAAGCTCACATGAACTATGCGGTGAATTTGCAACCTTTCAGGCAGTTTCAACTTGTAAGCAACAGCACCAACTCTCTTCACAATTTCAAAAGGACCATCATACTTTGGAATTAAGCCTCTGTGCACAGTTTCACTTCTAAACTTTCTCCAAATCTATGGAGTTAGCTTCAACATCACTTTGTCTTTAACCTGGAACTAAAGAGGCCTCCTCCCTTTATCAGCATACTCCTTCATTCTTCGTTATGCTTTCAACAAACTGTCTTGTGCTTCTTGCATCAGTTCTTGTTTAGCAATAGCAAATCTGTATGCTACAGGACACCTACCCCTTGAACGCTGCTTTGCAATCTCATGAGGTGTTAGGGGCTGCTGCCCTATTGCCAACTTGAATGGACTCAATCCTGTTGAAGAAGACTTGTGCAAATTGTAAGCAAACTGTGCTGAATCCAACAAGTCCAGCAATTTTTCTGACTTGTAGTCACATAATGCCTCAAGTAATCTTCCAACACAGCATTGATCCTCTTGGTCTGACCATCTATTTGTGGGTGATTAGCAGTAGAAAACTTCGACCGTGAACCCAGCAAGCCAAACAAAATTGTCCAAAATCGACCAGTGAAATGAGTCTCTATCACTCACAATATCTTCAAGTAAACCAAAGTACTTCACCACATTTTTGTAAAACAAATCTGTAGCTACCTCTACTGTGCAAGTACTTAGTGCAGCCATAAACACAGCATACTTCGAAAATCAATCAACCATTACAAAAACTAAACCCATTCCCTTCACTTTAGGCATACCAGTAATGAAATCCATTGAAACAGAAATCCATGGACTTTCCGGTATAGGAAGAGGTTGCAGCAAACTAGCTTCCTTTTGAGTTAAACCCTTATCTTATTGACAAACTAGACAAATCTTAACATACAACTCAATGTCTAAATCCATCTTAGGCCAATAATAAGAATGGGACAATAAAGCATACAGTCTTTCCTTACCTGGATGTCCTGCCCATTATGCATTATGAATCTCTTTCAACAACTCTCTACAGATCTTCCCACTAGGAACAAACAACTTACCACCCTTTGCATACAGCAGTCCATCTTTAAGCCAGTAATGACGCACTAGGCCTGTAATCACATCTTGCACCAATTTTTGGTAAGTGGCATCAAGCTTAGAACTTTCCTTGATCCTTTCCACAAAATATGACTCAACTCTGGTCAAGGTAGCAACATATTCTTGCACTTGTTTGCAGCTAAGTGCATCTGCTACTTGATTATGCTTGCTAGGATTGTGATCCCACACAAAATCATATTTTTGCAGCAACTCTTACCACCTAGCTTACTTAGGGGACATCTTCTTCTGTGTGTTGAAGAAGGTATTGGCTACATTATTGGTCCTCACCACAAATTTTGGGCCTAGCAGATACACCCTTTAAGTTAGCAAACAATGAACCACATCAATCATTTCCTTCTCATGTGTTGGACATTTCTGCTCTGCATCATTCAGCTTCCTACTTTCGTAGGCAACTGGATGTTTCTCTTGCACCAGCACACCACTAATTGCTTTGTCAGAAGCATCAGTATGGACTTCAAATGGCAACTCAAAATTTGGTAGACACAGCACCGGCCCACTCGACACAGTAGCTTTAAGCTTCTCCAAAGCTTCTTGGCATGCATCTGTCCACACCTATTTCTTATCCCTTTTCAGCAAATCTATAAGAGGAGCAACCTTCTTGGAATACCCTTGAATAAACTTCTGATAATAGTTAGCCAACCCAAAGAAAGACCGCAACTTAGAAACTTTACTTGGTGGAGGCCAGTCAAGGATAGCCTTCACCTTCCTCTCATCCATCATTACAAGACCTTTGCTAACCTTATGCCCTAGAAATAAAATCTCTTGCTAGGCAAACTCACACTTCTCTTTCTTGACATATAATTGATGTTCCCTCAAGGTGTTCTAAGTGATCCTCCAAGGACTCACTATATATCACTATGTCATCTAAGTTAACCACAACAAAACGGTCTACATACTCTTAGAATGCATCATTCATCAAATTGCAGAATGTAGCAAGGGCATTTGTTAAACCAAAAGGCATAACGAAAAATTCATAAGAACCATATCGAGTTACACGTTCATCCCCTTCAGCAATCTTCACTTGCTAATATCCTAATCTCAAGTCCAGCTTGGTAAAGTAAGTAGATTTGCATAATCTGTCAAATAGGCCTTGAATCAAACGAATCGAGTACTTGTTCTTCATCATTACTTTGTTCAAGGCTCTATAGTCCACACGCATACGCAATGATCCATCCTACTTCTATTGGAACAGAACAGGGGCACCATAAAGGACCTTGGAAGGCTGAATGTAGCCTACATCAAGCAATTCAATCAATTGCTTTCTCATCTCAACCAACTCCATAGGAGACATTCTGTATAGAGCCTTCGAAGGAGACTTTGAACCAGGAACCAACTCAATCTTGTGATCAACAACACGCCTTGGTGGAAGGATTTTAACAACACGCCTTGGTGGAAGGGTCTTAGGCAATTCTAGAGGCATCACATCAACAAATTCCTCCAACAAACCAATAACAGCACCTAGAACTTTAACAAACTTGTCCTGCTTGACCTCAATCATTACAGACAAGTAAGTCATCTCCCCCTTCATTAGTCCATGCTTAACTTGCATTGCTGGCACCATTGGCTCTTTACCTTTGCTAGTCTTGCTATTTCCTGCCACACGCCTAGTAGGAACATAGCATGGCTGCTTCTCATTAAAAATCAATATCACACTGATAAATGGCAGTAAGGCAGCCTTGGTAGCCACAAAGAATTCATTACCTAGAATTACATCAAAGTCATCCAGCTTCATAATCAGGAAATTCACCTTTCTTATCCACTTGCCAACCTTGAACCTCATGCCAAAAGCAATTCCCGAAATAGGTTTTGCTTCAGAGTTTACTACCTTGATCTTACTTGGAAACTTGCTCACTTTCAGACTAAGCTGTTGGACTATACTTTCATCAACAAAATTGTGGGTAACACCAGTATCAAGCATTGCTTCAGCCCCGTTCCCATTCATCTCCACTTGCAAATAAGACAGCCCCTTAGAATTACCTCCTACACTAAAGGCATTTAGCAATTGTAAGGGGTTCACCCTGCTGAGAACTCCTTCATTAGACTACCCCTTCTCATCTTCTGCAACCATTGCATTAAGCTTCTCATGCTTAGGGTAGTCTCTTGCTCGATGAAGGCCATTGCAAATGAAGCAACCTGCATTCAACTTGGGCTATTCAACTTGCTGTGTTCTAAGTGATCCTCCAAGGACTCACTCTCCTTTGCTCTTGTTACCCCAATTTTTCTTTTGCTTATCCTTGTTCTTCTTGCCATCTTTCTTCTGCTTGTCTTTGCCTTTGTCCTTGGACTTACGTTTTTCTTCATCCCTACTAGGCTTATTGAACTTGTAGTCCACTAAAGCATCTTCAACAGACATAACAGCGGGCAGATCATGCACTACCTGCCTCTTTAACTCCAACTGTGCCCAAGGTTACAAGCCAAATATGAAATTGAACAACTTATCTTCCTCTGATATGTCCTTGATATCTAGCATCAAAGAACTCAATGTCTTAACATATTCTCTCACTGTACCAATTTGCTTCAATTTCTTCAAGGAGTCTCTTGCAACCCATGCAGTGTTGGTAAGCAAGAACTGGTCCTTTAACTCTTTCTTTAAGGCTTCCCACAAGTCAATCTATCCTCTACCTGCATCTGCATCATCTTCCACACAGTTTCTCCACCATAACTTGGCATCACCCTAAAGATACATGCTAGTAATGGTTACCATCTCTTGATCAGGCACCCTTACAGCCTTGAAGTACTACTCCATGTCCCAAAGGAAATTCTTCAAATCCTTTGAACTCCTAGCACCATTAAAGGGCTTAGGTTCAGGCACCTTCACTTTGGTGGCCACTTCCCCCTCCCTAGGGAGACCACGCATTGCCCTCTTTAGCAAGGCAAATTTTGTCTCAAGTTGGCTTTGGGTCTTTCTTGCTGCACTGCCCTGGGCATCCAGTGTAGCAGCCAACTCTTCAACACAAATCAACGCAACATCCCTCCGATCAGAAATCTCATTCCGTATCACAATAGTTTCTGTAGACAGGGCATCCAATCTATCACACACAGAAAGTTATTCTCCCTCTGCAGGAACTCCAAGTATGTTCTCCAAGACAGTCACCCTTGCCTTGGTGTCCGAAGACATTGCAGCCAGGCTCTGATACTAATTGTCACAGGGTCAATTTTTTTCACTGAAATTTTCTACTTGTGATGGCCCTAAGTCCCTGAATTAGTCTCAGCCAACACCAAACATACACTGCAATAAGACTTAGAACATATTATATAGGGACGTTTAAACACACAGCACACATAATATTTACAGGGAACCCACCCCCAACATTTATTACTTAATCTCAAGTACAAAGGAAATCCTTTTACAAGCCTAGAGAATTAAACAGAATTTTCCTAAGGCCAAATACACTTTGCTGTTAACACCCCCAACAACCTTAGGGTTAAACATACAAAATTAACTGCTATGGCAGTTACAGTAGCCCAGCCCTGTCTTGCAATCAAGCCACCAAGCCCACACACAAGAAACCAGCAACTAAGCCACCAATGCCATGCACCACCACATAGGGTCAGCACCACCTGCTGCTGCCCATCATCACAACCATCTCTGCACACAATGACCCTTCTTTGCCATGGCCTTGGGGCATCATGTGGAGTAAGGTGCCTCCACATGCTGCCCCTCATCACTGCTCATCGATCTAACTTGAGTAGGGAGACTAGGTAGGTCCCCCTCAAAGAGCCTTTAGGAACATCACTAGTCAGGCATGAGGAGCCATGAGTGTGTTAAGAAAACATGAAGCCAAGTGATTGGCCCAATGCTACCTAAGCACCCTCATTCCTCATGCCATCATTAGCAACACATAATGCTCCTAACACCTTGTTACGTAAATTGGGAAGATATTTTCAAAAAAAAAAAAAAAAAAACTTTATCCACTAGCCTTTTCAATAATACAATAACCCTTTACACCAAAAACTAGGCAAACTTGGCAAATCAACTGGGCAAGACATGGGAAAGTGAGAGAGGTAGGTGAGAGCAATAAAAAGTGAGGGTATTTTTGTCACGCAGCAGGCCACAACGTTTTCTCCCCTATTTTCTCTCCATTTTGGAGAGAAAAGTTTTTGTGGGCCCGAGTGGAATATGTCTGGGTCCCACACAAAAGTTTCCTTTCCCCTCCTCCTAACCAAACAACGCACAAATTCATTTTCTTTCCTATTTTCTCTCCAAAGTTTTTCATCCTCCCTATTTCACCTCCAAGCAAACACACCCTAAAAGAATTCTTCTTTGTAATTATTAGGTTTACCCAGAAAAACTACTGAACTACACACATTTAAAAGAATAGTAAATGCTTGGAAAGTCCGAGACAATCATGTTAGTATGTAGCATATCAATAAATGATATTGTAATTTTCTGGTGTGAAGGACGAGAGGATTACATAGAATGGTAGATACTTGAAGAGCCCAAAATACCCATATTCTTGAGCACAAAAAATAAGAATAAGATTAAGAAGAAACAAAAAACCGATCCAATTTGAGGGGCGGAATATAGTCTAAAGAGAAGTCTGGTGAGCTAGCTGCTGAGTGCTGACTGCTAAGTCTTCTCTTCTTCTAAAGATAAGTCTGGTGAGCTAGCTGCTGAGTGCTGACTGCTGAGTCTTCTCTTCAATAATCTACTATTTTCTGAAAGCTTTTCTCTCTTGTTATAATTGCTTGAAATAGAAGTCTACCTGTATCGGAAATAGAAAGAAAATAACACTTGTTTTATAATGAGTCCAAGGCCGCAATGCCCACAATGAACTCAAAAGATATTTGAATTTGTGCTTGATATTTGTTTGGCATATTCCTTGCAAAAACTTATGTACATTGAGTAGTACATGATTCGTTAGACTTTCATTTTTATTTTGAATGTGACCAGTGATTGATGGTTTACCAAAAAAAGACCAGTGATTGATGAGCTTTTGAAGAATGCATTTAGGTTACGGAAACACTGTTCTTTGCATTAATAGTTAATACAGTTGACATTTCATTTACTCATGGAAATGGTGTCTCGTGAGCCTATAAAGGTAAAAATCTATATATATATATATATATATATATATATAGCAAAAGTTGAGAAAAAATTCAATTAAATTCTAAATTAAAGTCTAATTTTACCCCATGTGTCTTATCTAATTTTTAAATTTATATGTCAAGTGAATTATTAGGTGCAAAAGTCAAAAAGTCTAAATTCAATTAGATTCTAAATTGAATTTTAATTAGAGTTCAATTTTGTGCCATATATCACATCTAATTTTTTAATTTTTGTGGTAAGTAATTTATTGGGTGCAAAAACCGAAAAAATTTAGTTCTAATTAGATTCTAAATCATATATATATATATATATATATAGCCAAATTTGAGAGAAAATCCAATTAGATTTTACTATTGAAGTCTAATTTTGCATCATATGTCCTAAATTATTTATTTTTAGAGAGAGTTTTATTTCTTAATTTTGGAGTTAAGTGTAAGACCATATCATAAATATTCATCCAAGTGAGTTACTGAGTACAAAAACAAAAGAATTTAGAATTAATGAACCGTAAAAAAGAAGAAAAAAAAAAGTGTTTTACGTTAACAAAAATTAAGAAGTAATAAAAAAATAAAATAAAATATAGAAATACGAACAATTTACATTTTCTACATGATAATATCCTTACAAGACTTTTTAAAGAATTAAAATATATATATATAAGAATGACTAGCAATAGTATTTAAATATAGATAGTCATTCTTATATAGATTTTAATTTATATACTATAGATTTTAATTGGATTCTCAATTTTGTGTCACGTGTCCCATTTAATTTTTAATTTAGTGCCAAATGAATTATTGAGTGTAAAAATTGAAGAGTCCAAATCCAATTAGATTCTAAATTGAATTTCAATTAGAGTCTAATTTTTCACCACTTTTCCATCTAAAATTTTAATTTTTGTGGCAAATGAATTATTGAGTGCAAAAGCTGAAAAGTCTAAAACCAATTAAATTCTCTCTCTCTCTCTCTCTCTCTCTCTCACACACACACACACACACACACACATACATATATATATACACACACACATACGTATATACATATATATATATATAGATATTTTAAAAATATATGGTTTAAAAAAAGTGTAAGCTAATACCATTTATAATTTCAACATCTTCTAAAAAAAATGTATAATTTGAATCGTATAATTGTGATTGTTTTTAAGTATACCCATGCACATGCATGAGGTTACACACTAGTATTTAGTAATACAAGAGTACAAATGTTATTTCCTCCCCGTACATGAATAGTTTGTTGGGTTCTAAGATTTTAGGTTTAAATGTATTAGAACTTCATTTTGTAATGTTGGCAAACCATGAACAAAACGTTTAGTTTTGTTTTATACTTGCTCAAAGTTTGTTTATGTGTAAAGTTGGAATCGAGTGTACATCTACCTGACTCGATCGATCAAAAATTAGACTCAATCGATTGAAGCTCGTGCAGATTATTTTTCTGCAGAATTTTCCAACTCAGCCCAAGCCCGTTTAATGTGTAGGGTTTTATGTTTTGCCTTAAGTATAAAAGGAAAAACCCTAGCCACATTTTCATGGTTGTTGTAGTTGTTGTTTATGCTGTGTATGTGAATCTCTTGTGAGATCTAGAGGTGTTTGCCTTCACATATACTTTGGGTTATCAAGAATCAAGATTTATGTCAAAAGCTTAATGATCATTCAGTTGCTACATTAAGAGCTTAAAGATACACAAGCGAGAGTGCTTGTACTTGCTATGAATCCAAGAAAGAAGTAGTCTATGGACTCGAAGATGTCACGTGGTCATGGTAGTAAGTTTCCTACTCGAGGTAGTAATAGAATGTTAGAGGTCTAAGTCGCTATTGTGTAAATTTCAATTCTTTCATAGTGGATCTGTTTTACCTTGAGGATAGCTAGGTTAAATCCTCCCCAAGTTTTTTACTAGTTTAGTTTTTCTAGGTTATCATATCGTTATGTTATTTATTTTCTGCACTTTACAATGATATGATATATTTGTGTTAACCCAGAGCTAAAAATTTGACTAAGTAATCACTTGACTAATTAACTAGGTTAATCTGGTTGTGTTTTAAGAGGTCTAAAAGCAAACAAGTGGTATCAGAGCGGGTTAGCTCCAGTGTTTAGATCTTTAGATCTAAGAGTTGATCCTTGACCCCTGTTGTTATGGAACACAGTCACTCTTTTGTTATTCCACCTCACTTTGATGGGAATAATTATGCTTATTGGAAAGTAAGGATGAAAGCATTTCTGAGCTATATTGATGAGAAAGTTTGGAATTCCATTGAATACGGATGGGAGAAGCCAACTGCTCCTGTTAATGAGTGGCAAACTTCTCAGAAAGAAGCAGTCGCTTTTAATAGTAAAGCTATGAATGCTATTTTTAATGCTGTTTCTATAGAGGAATTCAAGAGAATCTCTAATGTTGAGGTTGCTCACACTGCATGGAATATTCTCCAAATTGTGCATGAAGGCACAAAGACAGTTGAGATCAATAAGTTGTAGCAGTTAACAACTAGATTTGAAAGCATTAAGATGTCTTGTGATGAAAGTTTTGATGAATTCTATGCTAAGCTTAATGTTATTGTTAATTTTACTTATAATTTGGGTGAAATCTATGATCAACCTAAAATTGTTAAAAAGATTCTTAGATCTTTGACTGAGGACTTTAGACCTAAAGTGACTACCATAATTGAAAGCAAGGATGTGGACTTCATCCCTGTTGATGAACTTGTACAATCTCTTTAGTCCTATGAGTTAGACCTACATAAGACAAGCAAATTCAAATCAATGGCTCTTAAGTCTGTTGATGATGTTGATGTGAATAGATTTGATGATGAGCTCTCTGCTACAGAGATTGCCTATCTTGCCAAGAACTTTAGAAACTTTCTTAGGAACAACAATTGAAGGGCAAGAGGTAAAAACAATGTTGGACCTAGAAATTTTTGGAGGAATGATCCCACTAAGGTGAATAACACTAAAAAACCTAAATAGAAAGTAGGTCAACCTTCTAGTAATTCAATGGGTCAACAATGTTTTGGTTGTCAAGGTTATGGTCATCTGAAATCTGAATATCCAACATTCTTGAGGTCTAAGGGTAAGGCTATAGCTGTAACCCTTAGTGATGATGAAGGTTCTGACAATGAGTCTGGTAGTGATGAGGATGGAAACTTCATTACTTTCACTGCTACTACTGTAGTTGATGAAAGTGTTGCTGTTGAAGAGAACCCTTTTGATGGGGAACTCTCTGAGGATGCAGATTTGCAAGAAGCCTACAATAAGTTTTGCAAAGTTGCTGCAAAGGATGTTATAAGTGTTGATTTAAGCTTAAAGAAAATTGCATCTCTTGAACTTGATAAGAAAATTTTGCTTGTGAAATTGTTTGATGCTAATGAATTGTTAAATAATGTGAAGACTAAGAACATACTTTTACTTGAAAAAGTTAAGGATTTGGAACTTGAATTATCTATTGTTAGAGAACAAACAAATAGGTCTGCTAGTTCCAAACTTGATCACATGCTGAGTGTTCAAAAGTTTTCATCAGACAAAACTGGTTTAGGTTTTGTAGAAAGCATCTCTGTGCCTAAAACTTATTCCAGAAACTTTATTTCTTCTTCTGAGCCTCCCTTGAGTGAGATTGTCAAACTAGCAGAAGTTACACCTCCTAGGAAGATTAGAGTTGATATTCAAGTGTCTAAAAATAAGACTCCTACCCCTCCTAAGGGCAAGTTGCATGATAGAGCTACATGGGTTTGTCATTTTTGTAGAAAGTCTGGGCACATTCGTCCAAACTGTTTCAAGTTGCAAGCTGCTAAGCGAGCAAATAAATCAAAGGTACCTGTGCCTCAAGCACAAGATCCTATGGTACTTATTGGTGAGTTGGTAAAGGCTATAAACCTTTTATTCCAATCCTAGAGTTGCTCAGAATTCTAATTTGAATAACAACTCCAATGCTAGAGTTGCATCTAAAAAGTTTTGGATGCAAAAGGCTCAATGTAATTAAGTCTTTCTGACATTGTCCTTGTGCTTCATCGCTCTACTCTTTATGACCATTCTTCTTTGTTGTTTTTGTTCTCTTTGTTTTTCTAAGATTTGAATTGCATAACATTCATGCATTTCATTCTAGGTTGTTTTTGTTATTTCTGTTCAAAAATAATAATAAAAAAATAAATAAAAATAAAAAAAGGAAATGGAAAGCAAAATGTGTTTTGCATTATTTTCTTGGATTTGAAATCAAAGTTGGCCATATTATCTTTACATAACATGTTTATGTACCTTGTTTAGCTTTGATGAGCTTATTTATTGCACTTTACTAGTTTGAGCTTTGTAATGCATGTTGTGTGGGAAGATGTTTATAGTTTTTGATCACTTTGTCTTGATCTTGAAGTCACATGCCTTTGATTGTTAGATTTGAACTTAATGCGAAAGGCAAAAATAACCATCTCACCACTGTTTACTTGCCAATCATGAACACCTTAGTGCATATCATATGATTTTGTGCTCGAGAAAGTGTAGCACATGCACAAAAAGAACATAAAGTGTAGCCTCGGTTTAAATGCTAAAATTGGTGTGTACATTATTTTTGGGAGATCTGAGTTCAATACAAGGGTTTTTGAAAAGCATTTCATCTCATACTCATGCATTCTATTGATAAAATACTATGCTTTGAGGTGTTTCTACATAAAACTATTCTATTTTTCAAAAAATTGATTTTTCCAGATTTTCGATCGATTGAACCTGTTTCTCGACCGATTGAAATTGCGATTAAAATTTTGGTTTGAATCTGTCTGGTTCGATCGCTGTTGGATTGATCAAATGTAATTTTCAATCGATCGAATCTAATTTTCGACCAATCAAAAATCACATAAAGATTTTTTTAAAACCTTGAGTTTTCACGTGTTTTATCACTAGTCAAACTTTTTCAAAAACTCTTTCTCTCTCTCTTTGATCGGTCAAGGATTCAAAGCAATTTTTTTGTCGTTTTCCTTCAAACATTTTGCAAGGTTTTTGTCTCCTAAGTCCGGTAAGACTCTTTTGCCCCTCCTTTTTCATTTATTTTCATGTTTCATGCATAATTTTCATGCATTTTGGGGAAATTTTGAACCTATGAAAATTTGGGGATTTTGGTGATTCTTTCTAAATTGATTAATGGGTTTTTGTTATGGGATGATATTAACATGATCTTTGAGATTTAATTTGATCAATTTGATGAATTGGGAAATTTTGATTTTTCTAGGGCTTGAAACTACTCGAATTGGGGAGTTGTTCAAATGAGCATTAATTGATGAAATTGGCTTGTTTGATTAATTGATTTGGTCATTATAATCTGTTATCTCACTTGTGTAATGATCAATTGATTAATTTTTTGAGATTTGTGAAAGTGGTTTTTCAAAAGTTGGGGTTTTTGATATATAAACTCTATGCTCAAGCCAATTTTGTGTTGTTAAAGTGAAATTGAACTCATTCTCACTACATTAGAGCATGAATCATGTGTTGAAACTATTCATGCATCATATAGATTGTTATTTTCTATATTTCGGTGCTAACTTGCAGTTTGTCTTTGGTTTTTTGTTTTTTGTTTTTCTTTTTTTTTCTCTCTGTCTCTTTTGTGTCTGTCCTTTTGATCCTTAGCATCATGGTTAGGACAACTAGAGCCCATAGGACCTCTTCTTCTACTTCTTCTCCTTCTTTTGATAGTGAGAGGTTTCTGAGTGAGAAAAACCAGGAAACTTTTGAGAAGCTTAACATTCATAAGAATGTATGGGCTGAGCGTAAGGTCATTTTAGATAAGCTTAACCCGGAGATTAGAAGAAACTTTGACCGTAGGGGCTGGTTGCCTTTGTTGGATGTTGATCATCCACCTCCAGCTACCTTGATTAGAGAGTTCTACTCGAACCTCTCTATCCACTCCTATGATTCCAACACTTAGGTGAAGAGTTGGATACGGGGTGAAGAGTACACCATTACTCCAACGGTAGTGACCTCTGCTCTTGGGGTGCCTTGGTCCAGCATCCTGTTTATCCTTACAATGAGTCTCTACCCCTTGATGACATTATGTCATATCTTACTAGGACTTCTATCCAGTGGGGTTCTGATCCTCGGATCACTTCTCCCAAGTTGACTGAGATTCATTATCTTTTCTTCCAGATTTCTTGCCATTCCATCTGGCCTATCTCTTACCTGCACACTATTCCTTTAGAGAGATGTGCATTTTTGTATCCTCTTGTCACTGACGCTTCTATGAGTTTTTCTCATCTTTTCTTTTGTTCTTTGATTGAGGTTCATAAGAGTAGTTCTACTGCTCGTGCTCTTTTCTTTCCTGTTTTTATTCACAAGATTTTGTTACATTTAGGATTAGAGCAATTTCCTGCGTATAAGCCTGCTCATATCATAGCTCCTATAGGTGCCACCTGTCTCCTGCAGAGGGTTGCTCAGATGAGAGCAAGCTCTAAATGCCCTAAAGTAGATTCTTCCTCTTCTGTTGTACCTCCTCATCCTTCTCCTTCTACTTCAGGTGATCCGGCTACAAATGCTTATGTTGATCTAACCGCTGCTACTGCTCCTCCACTTTCTGCTTCGGATGTCTCTAGCATTCGTCGTGATTTGGACACTGTCATGACTGTTCAGACGGATCATGGTCAGCTATTAGTGGACGTACTTACTAAGCTTCAGGCTTTGAGAGCAGATTTGGCAAATTTTAGACGCTCACCTCCGCCACCTCATTTTGATGATAAGTGATTGCCCTTGGGCAATTCGTCACAAAAAAGGGAAGTACATATGGATAGGAGATTTTGTTGATAGGGGGAGATGTTTTTTTTTGGAGCTATGGAGCTTTAGATTGTATCTGGGTGCTTCATCATGAATTTATATTTTTTGGCTCATGATGTATTTTGTTTTTTTTTGAGTTGTCTATGTCAGGGGGAGATTCTTTTATGTGTTTCTTTCTGTTTCTTGTTTCACATTGTGCTACATTGATTATTGATTTATATTTATGAGGTTATTCATGATATATGTCTTGTAGTTTATGATTATGTTAAATCAAGGATTTATTTTGTTTTACTTGTATTTTCCACATATGCGTTTATGTGTTTATTAAGTGTTACAGGAATATACAAGTTGATTCAGTCGTACTGCTGTCTACACTTGTAACTGATAGATAGTAGTTAGGTTGGATTTGTTTTTGTTGGGCAATGTTTTTGTAATGGGCTATTTTTGTAACTTTGAGCACTTTATCTAGTTTGTGTTTTGTCACGGATTGCCAAAGGGAGAGTTTGTTGGGTTCTAAGACTTTAGGTTTAAATGTATTAGAACTTCATTTTGTAATGTTGGCAAACCATAATCAAAACTTTTAGTCTTGTTTTAGACTTGCTCAAAGTATGTTTATGTGTAAAGTTGGAATCGAGTGTATTGAAGGATTTACTGTGTAAATCTGCCAGACTCGATCGATTGAAAATTAGACTCGATCGATCAAAGCTCGTGCAGATTGTTTTTCTGTAGAATTTTCCAACTCAACCCAAGCCCATTTGACGTGTAGGGTTTTATGTTTTTTAAGTATAAAAGGAAAAACCCTAGCCATGTTTTCATGGTTGTTACAAT
The DNA here is from genome assembly GCA_032727855.1 of Quercus ilex subsp. ballota. Taxonomy (NCBI): domain Eukaryota; kingdom Viridiplantae; phylum Streptophyta; class Magnoliopsida; order Fagales; family Fagaceae; genus Quercus; species Quercus ilex. The sequence goes on from CM064918.1 coordinate 9,371,073, forward strand.
TGTTGTTTATGCTGTGTATATGAATCTCTTATGACTTCTAGAGGTGTTTGCCTTCACATATACTTAGGGTTATAAAGAATCAAGATTTATGTCAAAAGCTTGATGATCTTTCAGTTGCTGCATTAAGAGCTTAAAGATACACAAGTGGGAGTGCTTGTACTTGTTGTGAATCCAAGAAAGAAGTAGTCCATGGACTCGGATCTGTCACGTGGTCGTGGTAGTAAGTTTCCTACTCGAGGTAGCAATAGGATGTTAGTGGTCTAAGTCGCTATTGTGTAAACTTCAATTCTTTCATAGTGGATCTGTTTTACCTTGAGGATAGGTAGGTTAAATCCTCCCCAAGTTTTTTACTGGTTTGGTTTTCCTGGGTTATCATATCGCTGTGTTGTTTATTTTCTGCATTTTTACAATGATATGAAATATTTATGCTAACCTAGATCTGATAATTTGACTAAGTAATCACTTGGCTAATTAATTAGGTTAATCTGGTTGTGTTTTAAGGGGTCTAAAAATGAACATAGTTGATTCTAGCATGAATTTAATTGGTAGAACTAATTATTATGTGTGTAAGGTTGAATTTATTCAATTATTTTGTTGGCTTTATTCCTTGCCAAATTTTCTTGTAATTCAACATTTAGAAACCCTGTATTTAGGTGGGAATCATGTAAGGGTAGTGTGTGAGAGAGTGTGAAGAAAAGCTCAAGAGTGTGCACTCAAGAAAGGCCTCGTGATTGGATCTCACAACTGGCAAGTCGCCAAAGTTGGCACACATGTGAAGCATGCAGGAGAGCTGAAGAGTTACGCCAACTGTTGCACTACAAGACAAAACTTCCAGTCTGGCCTAGTCGTTAGCTTACAACTCGTTCCAGTCGTGAGCTTGAGTCGCCAGAACACTCTGTTTGATACAAAACTGACTCTTCGCATTCCATACACACCCTACTATAAATACCCTTATACCCACGTATTGTAGAGAGCGTCCAGAGAGAATTTTGAGAGAGAAACCCTAGAGAAAAATAAGATTGACTCATCCACAATCTTCATTCTTTGATTCTCCAAATTCCTCTACTCTCACCATCTCCATTGATACATCCTTGAAAGGTACATTAGCCAAATCCTTATCTCACTATACCCATATTTGTGAGAAGGCTTTTTGGTGCTTGGGAAGCAATTAAGAAGGGACCAATTAATTTTGGTTGATGTAATGGGCAATTACAGGATCCAGTAAGCTAGAGAAGACAAGGTTTAGCATAACCCTGTTGGAGCAAGAAGCTTGGAGGGCTTAGGTGCACTTGTTAGATTAGGCTTGGAGAGTCTTCTGCTATTCATGTATCCCAACTATATTCTCTAGTGGATTATTGACCGCTTGAAGGGCGGCGGAGAAGTTTTATGCCGAGGACTTCGGTTTCCTCTTCGATAACACATCGTTGTGTTGTCTTTGTGTTTGCATCTCTCTTCCCTTAATCTTTACCTTTTAATTACTGCTATGGTTGTGATTAATTTCAGTTTAGATTGTTTTACCAATTCTGTTTTAGCTTATTTTCATATTTCACACATAAATTGTTTGATAATAAGTTTGTATTGGTATTTTGTGAATTGGGGGTCTAAATGTTCATAGGTGTTTTATACACATTTAGACATTCAATTGATATTAAAGTGGGTACACTTGTTGTGGTTTAAATACCTAAGTGTGATCCTTGACCCCTTGTGCTTGTTGTCATGGATAGTGATTTGTATGCTTCCTTGGTTGTTGATGATTGTAGCATGCCACGTGTTTGTGAAAATGCCTCTATGAGTGTTTATCCTCATGACTGTGATGACATGTTACTTGAATCATTTGCAATTGTTGATATTCAGATGACAAACTCTTGAAGAAAAAGGCTAAGAAGTTTCAAAAGAATTTGAGCAAGTTATTTTATGAGAATGATGATTTGATTGCTAAGCTCAATGTATCCAATAAATTGGTTGAGAATTATAAGAAACTTGCTGAAAATTATCTTGAAAAGCTAAAAGAGTTTGAATGTTTGAATACGGACTTGGATGCTAAACTTGTTTTGTCTAGCAAACTTGTTAATGAGCTAAAATGTGAAAATGAATCTCTTAAGATGCATGTCAACTGTTTGATTGCTGAACCTATTGCTAAAAACGATGAAACTATTTGTTGCAATCATGTTGTGGTACCCAATTTTGTTTCTATTGTATGTTCTACCTCAAAGGAAAAATCGGTGTACATTCCTCCACATAAAAGAAATACAAAGATGGAGAGAAATGCTATTCAGTCAAAGCCTCCATTTAGGTCTCAATCTATGGCTTTGGATGGATCTAAGTTGGTTCCAACTTGCCACCATTGTGGTGTGGTTGGTCATAAAAGACCTCAATGTCGTAAGTTGAAGAGAGAACAAAATCATATAGCTAGATCTCTTCCCAAAAAGCCTAGTGGACCTAAACACATTGTTTGTCACCATTGTGGTGCTTTTGGTCATCTAAGACCTCATTGCTATAAGTTTCATGCTCTTAAAAGAATTAAAATAAAACAGAAACTTGAGCTTCGTGGAAGTTGTGTTAAAAATGGTAAACCAGATTTGAGTAAAAATAGTATATTATTAAAGAAAGTGTTTAATGCTCTTAACTCCTTGACTATGTGCATCTCTGGTTCTCATTCTTCCAACCCTCGTCTCACTTCTCTTGAGACACACATTCCAAACAATCATTTCGTTTGGATGAGGAAGGGTTCCCATGGTTGAGCTTATGCTCTTTTGGTCCTTGATCTAGTTCTTTCGATCTTTGTTGGACCCTTCATGCATTGAATGTCATATCTTCATGCATTTTGTGCATCTTGCATTTCTTTATATGCATTGTTTTTGTTTTGATCTTACTTTTATGTTTTAGTTTTGTGTGAGTAAAAAATCCAAAACCACAGAAAAAGTGAAAAATTCAAAAAGTTTGATCGTATATGTTTGAGCACATATCTTATATGAGTTTGGCCTAGTACCTTCGTACTAACAGCGTTATGCATTTACGAGCTTAGCTTGTTCTGTATGCACATCTATCTTTGTGGGAAAAGTCTTGACATCTATGTGTGATTGTTGTAAATTGATTTTCAAGCTTGTCATGAATGATTAGTCAATAGTCATGTTGGTTTTGATACATGCGTAGACTTGTGCCTATATATCTTCCCACTCTTTTATTTATTTTATTTTTTTTGCTTAAAGAGCTCAACAAATGTAAATCTCAAAATGAAAAGAGATAATGAGCTGCAAAAACTGCTGCACATACTAGTATTTGACTAGGAAAAAGGGAAAGCGACTTTTATGAAAATGTTTGATGCCCAAAAGCTAAAAGCTTGTTCATCAAATTAATATCAAAAATTTCAGGCATCGATCTCAAAAAGGAGATGTAAAGATAAAAAATGATCAAATGTTATGAATTGTAAAGAAGCCAAATGAAAAGCTTCAAAGATATGTAATCATTTTTTTGTGGGAGGTCATATATGTTCATTTCTATAATTGAGATAGACCACTTGACTTAGTACTAGTTGTGTATGACTTGATTGAATTGATCATTGAAACTTTACTCTAGACTAAGGACTATTCCACATTTGATACACACACATAAAACACATGCCTAATGTTCAATGAATGCCTTATTCATTTGTTCGATTGTACTTGTTTAAATGTGATGTGTGTGTGCTTAACTATATATGGATCAAACCAAAAAGATTTTTGATCATTTTATATGTATTTGGAAGTGATTTTTATCACCCTTTGTGTTCATGTTTAGTGCTTACTTTGTTTTTCATTGTTTTCAACATGTTTTGTGTTAAAAAAGAGGTGTCAGAGTTTTTTGCGACTCACTCACGACTTGCAAAAATTTTTATGACTCATCTCGCAACTCGCCAGTCATGGAACGCAAGTCGCGAGTTCATCCAGAAACTTTCGTGACTCACTCGCGACTCACTTGCAACTCGCGAAATGCCCAGAAATAGCTTTTTAAAGAGCTTTTTGTGGGAACCTGTTTTAAACCTCTCCCATCCTCTCTATAACCCACCTTTCAATATTTGTTGCAATCATGTTATAGTACCCAATTTTGTGCCTATTGTGTGTTCTACCTCAAAGGACAAATCGATGTACATTCCTCCACACAAAATAAATCAAAAGGTGGAGAGAAAGGCTATTAAGTCAAAGCCTCCATTTAGGTCACAACCTCAGGTTTTGAATGGATCTAAGTTTGTTCCAACTTGTCACCATTATGGTGTGATTGGTCATATAAGACCTCAATGTTGTAAGTTGAAGAGAGAACAAAACCATGTTACTAGATCCCTCCCTAAAAAACCTAGTGGACCTAAACACATTATTTGTCACCATTGTGGTGTTTTTGGTCATCTAAGACCTCATTGCTCTAAGTTTCATGCTCTTAATAGAATCAAAAGAAAAGATAAAATTGAGCTTCTTGGAAGTTGTGCTAAAAATGGTAAATCGGATTTGAGTGAAAATAGCATGTTATTAAAGAAAGTGTTTAATGCTCTTAACTCATTGTCTATGTGCATCTCCGTTTCTCATTCTTTCAACCCTCGTCTCTCTTCTCATGAGACACTCATTCCAAACAATTGTTCTGTTTGGATGAGGAAGGGTTCCTATGGTTGAGTTTTTACTCTTTTGGTCCTTAATCTAATTCTTTTGATCTTTGCAGGACCTTTCATGCATTAGATGCTATATATTCATGCATTTTGTGCATTTTGCATTTCTTTATATGCATTGTTTTTGTTTTGATCTTACTTTTATGTTTTAGTTTTGTGTGAGTAAAAAATCCAAAACCACATAAAAAGTGAAGAATTCAAAAAGTTTAATCGTATATATTTGAGCACATATCACATGTGTGTTTGGCCTAGTACCTTCGTACAAATAGTTTAGTACATTTACGAGCTTAACTTGTTATGTATGCACATCTATCTTTGTGAGAAAAATTTGACATCTATGTGTGATTGTTGTAAATCGATCTTCAAACTTGTCATGAATGATTAGTCAATAGTCTTGATGGTTTCGATACATGCACAGACTTATGCCTATATATCTTCCCACTCTTTCATTTTTTTGCTTAAAGAGCTCAACCAATGTTAAATCTCAAAATGAAAAGAGATAATGAACTGTAAAAGCCACCGCACATACTAATATTTGACTAGGAAAAAGGGAAAGTGACTTGTATTGAAAACGTATGGTGCCAAAAAGCCAAAGGCCTGTTCATTGTAAGGTTAAATTTAATCAACCATCTTATTAGATGTATTCCGTGCCAAATTTGCTTGTAATTTAGTATTTAGAAACCCTGTATTTAGGTGAGAATCATGTAAAGGTAGCGTGTGAGAGAGCATGAAGAAATGCTCAAGACTGTGTAGTGAAGCAAGGACTCGCAACTAGATCTCGTGGGTGGCTCGCGACTAGCAAGCCACCAGAAGATGCACACGAGTGAAGCATGCAGAGAAGCTGAACTATCATGCCAACTGCAGCACTACAGGACAAAAAGTCCAGACTGGCCATTCAGTTAGCTTGCGGCTTGAACTCGCGATTCAATCAAGTCGCGAGGCCAAGTCGCCAGCCAACTCTGTTTTGAAAAACTGACTATTCGCATTCCTTTCTCATCCTAATATAAATTACCCTTATACCCATGAAATGTAGAGAGATTCTAGAGAGAATTTTGAGAGAGAAACCCTAGAGAAAAACAAGATTGACTCATCCACAATCTTTACATAGAGACTCTTCAAATTCCTCTACTCTCACCCTCTCCATTGTTACATTATTGAGAGGTTCTTGGCCAAATCCTTTTCTCACCATACCTACATCAGTGAGAAGGCTTTTTGGTGCTTTGGGAAGCAATTAGGAAGGGACCAATGGTTATTGGTTGATGCTATGGGCTATAGTGGAATCCGATAAGTTAGAAAAGACAAAGGTTCGATGTAATCTCGTTGGAGCAAGAAGATTGGAAGGCTTAGGTACACTGGGTAGATTAGGCTTGGAGGGTCTATTACTGTTCATGTATCCCAACTACATTGTCTAGTAGATTATTGACCGCTTGGAGGGCGACGAAGAGGTTTTACACTGAGAGCTTTGGTTTCCTCTTCGATAACACATCATTGTGTTGTCCTTGTATTTGCATCTCTCTTCCCTTAATCTTTGCCATTTAATTTATGTTGTGGATGTGATTTTAATTGGTTTAGATTATTTATCAATTCTGTTATTAGCTTATGTTCATTTTCCACACATATATTGTTTAACATTAAGCTTGAATTGATAATTTTGTAATTGGGGGTCTAAACATTTATAGTGTTTTATACGCTATTTGAACTTTCATTCATCAATTTGAGATATCAAAAATTTTAGGCATCGATCTCAAAATGAGATGTATTGATTCAAAATGACCAAATGTTATGAATTGTAAAGAAGCCAAATGAAAAGCTTCAAAGATATGTAATCACTTTCTTGTGGGAGGTCATATATGTTCATTTCTATAATTGAGATAGACTACTTGACTTAGTACTAGTTATGTATGACTTGATTGAATTGATCATTGAAGCATCACTCTAGACTAAGGACTATTCCACATTTGATACACACACACAACACACATGCCTAATGTTCAATGAATGCCTTATTCATTTGTTCAATTGTACTTGTTTAAATGTGATGTATGTGTGCTCAACTATATATGGATCAAACCAAAAAGATTTTTGATCATCTTATACGTATTTGGAAGTGATTTTTATCACCCTTTGTGTTCATGTTTAGTGCTTACATTTTTTTTTCATTGTTTTAAACATGTTTTGTGTAGAAAAAAGAGGTGTTAGAGTTTTTTGCGACTTACTTGGAACTCGTAAAAATTTTCATGACTCATCTTGCGACTCGCTAATCGCGCAACGGAAGTCGCAAGTTCATCCAGAAGCTTTTCATGACTCACTCGCAACGCAAAAATTTTCATGACTCACTCGCGACTCACTCACGACTCGCAAAAATTTTCACAACTCACTTCGTGACTCGCCTAGTCGCGAAATGCCCAGAAATAGCTTTTTAAAAAGCTTTTCATGGGAAACCTGTTTTAAACCTCTCACATCCTCTCTATAACCCCTCTTTCAATATTTTTACATCAAAACCTAATCAATTTGAATAGTTTTTCATTCCATTAACATCTCTAAGGTAATTTAAACTCTTTTCATTGATTTGAGTCCTTAGATTATGTTTTGGAGAGTTTTGTGCTCTTGGTTGGGATTTCATCATAGGGGTTGGGAAAACTTAATTTTTGTCAAATTTTTGTATGAGATTAGTTTCTTTTGATGATTTATTTTGGATGTTGGGCCCTTGTGGCAAAAAGAACATGTATTAAGAGTGGATTTCAGGATATTCATGCATTGTTTTACATTTTTGTTCATAGTGTGCACACCAAGTGTTTGATAAAATGTCTCTTAAGCATTTTCTCATTTGTTTGGACTCCAATGAGTATCAAACTTTGGGGTTTTTCATGTTTCCTCATTAGGAACATGTTTGGATCATTGGTTGTGTATTTAACACACTTTGCCCCACATGTGCATTTTCCATACTTTGCTCATGCATTGCACATAGCCACTTCTTGCACACACCTTTGCTACCCTTGTCATGCATTGGTCTATACCTTGTTTCTTCATCCTAGCATGTCATGTTTACATTATGCTTTGTAGAATTTTGTTTTGTCTTTTGTTTGAGCTTCATTTCTCATTCATCTTGCACCCCTTATGCATCATTCTCCTTGTCATACCTTCTTCTCTTGGCCTTTTTTCTCCTTGACCCCTTTGTCTATTTGTGTCAAAAAGGGGGAGAGAGTAGTATACCAGAGAGTTTTGTCATTTTTATATGACTCTTGTGCACATTCTTAGGGGGAGAAATTCTATTTCTTGTGCACATTTGTAGGGGGAGAAATATTCCATAGGGGAGATGCATATACCAAGGGGGAGAAGACATTGTGTTAATAAGAAAACTGAAAGCTCGAAAATGTGTTGAAATCACAAAAGCTGTTTAGACCCCCAAATTAAAGTTACGGCTCGATAGATTTTACACTAATTTAATACTAAGTACAGAATAGTGTAAATGCGAGCGGATAAACAAACAAGCTACTTTAATCCATAATCATAGCAACACAGTAGTAAAATGGAATGTAAAAGAGTAGGGAAGAAAGATGTAAACACAAGATAACACGCCGATGTGTTATCGAAAAGGAAATCGAAGAACTCGGCGAAAAACCTCTTCGTTGCCTTCCAAGCGTTAATCAATCCACTAGACAATCGGTTGGAATACATGGGTTAGCAAGAGAGCCTCCAATCCTAATCTACCCGATGTACCTAAGCCCTCCAAGCTCCTTCTCCAACAAGGCTTCTCGAAACCGCGTCTTGTCTAGCTCTTCGGATCCCGCAACAAGCTCCATGTTGTATCTGCCATTCTTGGCTTCTTCCAGTGCTTCCCAGAAAAGGTGTGGTAAATATTTGGGCTATCAACCTCTCAATGGTATGGAAATGGAGAGGTAGGAGTTAAGAAAATTCTACAAGTAATGTGTAAAGGATTGTGGGTATAACAATCTCTAACTCTCAAGGTGTTTGGCTAGGGTTTTCTCTCTGAAGCACTCCTCAACATTTGTGAGTAATGTGGGTATATATAGTGTGGGTACAGAAAGTGTGTATTAGATAGTACAGCCTGGCAAAACAAAATGTCTCTTGAGTGTCTCGCAGGAAGGTCTTACTCGCGAGCTACTCACGAAACACAATTGTCGCCATCTGTCCTAACTCTTCGCATTCCAGTCATGTGCAGGGCATATGGCTCACTCCGCAGGATGCTTAGTCGTGAGATACCCGCGAGAACTTCTCAGTCTTCAAGTGCTTGAGTCTTCACACTCTCTCTCTCTCTCTATCACACAACCCTTACAATCAAATCCCATATTATATACAGGGTACAAAAGATTGAAAGAAATTACAATCAAATTTGGCAAGGAATTAAAGCCAACAAATCACATAGTTGTAAATTACAACTTTACAATAACTTTGTTTTGTTTGTGTTTCTTTATGTTTATTTTCTTGTTAGCTTTATGGTGCTTTGAGTTATGTTTAGTATCTATACTTTGTTGTTCTCGTTGCATCATGTTTGTGTGTTGGACTTGCATACATCCTTATGCTATTGTGCTTTATTGAATGCATGTTCGGTTGATCATTTGTTTTGCTATGTGATCATTGTAGTCATTTCTTTATGACTGTTTTGGTGTATGATCAAGTTGTTTATATGTTTCACATCATGATTACTTGATTGCAATTTACTTGTTACATTATACTTGTCCTTTTGTTACTTGCTTTACCTTGAGTGTCTAATGTGTTTTGTGCAAGTGTTTCAGGTTACAGGTATATATGTTCCAAGTGCATCACAAGAAGAGAAGTGTGCATATTGAAAGGGGAAGTGTTTATAGTTTGTACCTTAGCTTTGTAGCTCAGTACTTTTAGTTAATGTTATGCATTTTCTTTAGTACTTCACTCTTGTGCCCTTGTTAGATTTTATATCCTTAATGTAATAACCTTGTGTTGTTGTATCAGTTGAGTGTTGGACATGCAAATGATACTTTGCATTGAGCTTATTAGCTTGCATGTCCGGATGTTCATTCCTTATGTGAATGATTATTGTGGTCACTATTTATAGTGATTGTTAGTTTTTGGCCAAGCCATGCTTTATTGTTTCATTCTGTTTTGCTTGATTGCATTATGCTTGGTCCAAATGCATTTCAAGTTTTCTACTTACAATGATCGTATTCTGTTGTTGTTTTTAGGAAATTCTTATCCGTATGGTTCAAGAGCTTCACAAATTTTAGAGTTAGGTGTGAGTGAGTTTTGTTCAACTATTCCCAACTCACATGTTAAGTCTAGAGTTTGTTTTAGGGTTTTGTCACAGAATAGCCAAAGGGGGAGATTGTAAGGTTGAATTTATTTTATCATTTTGTTGGCTTTATTCCGTGCCAAATTTGCTTGTAATTTAGCATTTAGAAACCCTGCCTGTATTTAGGTGGGAATCATGTAAGGGTAGTGTATGAGAGAGTGCGAAGAAAAGCTCAAGAGTGTGCACATAAGAAGAGCCTCGCAACTGGATCTTGCGACTGGCGAGTCGCCAAAGGTGGCACACGTGTGAAGCATACAGGGGGAGCTGAAGAGTCACACTAGTTGTTGCACTACAGGACAAAACCTCCAATCTAGCTAAGCGGTTAGCTTGCGATTCAAACTCGTGACTCTTCCAATCGCGAGCTTGAGTTGCCAAAATGCCCTGTTTGGTTGTAACTGACTCTTCGCATTCCTTATACACCCTACTATAAATACCTTTATACCCATGAAATGTAGAGAACTTCTAGAGAGAATTTTGAGAGAAAAACCCTAGAGAAAAATAAGATTGACTCATCCACAATCTTTATCATTAGATTCTCCAAACTCCTATACTCTCACCCTCTCCATTGATATATCCTTGAGAGGTACGTTAGCCAAATCCTTATCTCACCATACCCATATCTGTGAGAAAGCTTTTTGGTACTTGGGAAGCAGTACAGAAGGTACCAATTCATTTTCATTGATGCAATGGGCAATTGCGGGATCTGGTAAGCTAGAGAAGACAAGGTTCGGCATAACCCTGTTGGAGCAAGAAGCTTGGAGGGCTTAGGTGCACTGGGTAGATTAGGCTTGGAGGGTCTTCTACTATTCATATATCCCAACTTTATTATTTAGTGGATTATTGACCACTTGGAGGGCGGCGGAGAGGTTTTTCGCCGAGGACTTCGATTTCCTCTTTGATAACACATCGCTGTGTTGTCTTTGTATTTGCATCTCTCTTCCCTTAATCTTTGCCTTTTAATTACTGTTGTGGTTGTGATTAATTTCGGTTTAGATTGTTTTACCAATTCTGTTTTAGCTTATTTTCATATTCTACACATACATTGTTTGATTATAAGCTTATGTTGGTAATTTGTAAATTGGGAGTCTAAACGTTCATAGGTGTTTCATACACTATTTGAACATTCAATGTGAAATGAAAATATAAGAGTAATACCTTACTCCTTCCGTCCTAATTTGTTTTTCATATTTCAAAATTTTAACTTTTTAAGGATATGTCATTTATTGTCTTGTTTATTGTATAAAATTGGATAAATTTTCAAAACTACTCTTAAATAAATTTATCAAAAATGGTTTTAGAAATAAAATAGGGGCATAATAGAAACATTAGTAAATTAATAGTTTTTAATTTTAGATACGGAACAATATTTGAAAATATACCAAAATAGAATAGAGGATAAACAAATTGAGATAGATGAAGTAATATATAATATCGTAAGGCACAGCCAACAAGCAAGCCAGGCCAGAGAAAAATCCATCATTAGGCATCTGACTTTTTGGCTTTAATAAAAATTGTTGTGCAAACTGGTCAAAAGTTGCAGAAAGTTTAAATGGCAAGACATATGAGACATGGCTTAATTAGAAGTACGTGGTCGCTGCTTTTAGTCTAGACTCCTAAAAGATGCGAGGTCTCTTTGCATAGCAATGTGTATTCACCTAAGGTTGCATTTGGGAACTTGGATTTAGATTTGGATTTGGATTTTAAATTGATAGATTTGAAATTAAGGAATTTCAAATTCATTGATTTTAGGAGTTATTTCAAATCCATGTATTTTAAAAGTTTAAAATCCTTGTTGGATTTGTTAAATCCAAATTCTTGACCTCTTTTAAACTTCTCAAATAAATTATTTGGATTTTAATCACCCAAATTCAAATCTAAATGCTCAAATCATGTCATCCAAACACACCCTAAATGGTTAGGGTACCTTGTCATAATTTACAAAGGAGGAGAAGAAATAAAGGCTGACCTCAAGAGGCTCTATTCGAGGTTGACAAAAGCTATCAAATTTGGAAATGAAGTAAAAATATAATGTATTATACGTTTTCTATACCGTACTCCCAGTATAATTATATTAAATAAGATATAAATACGATCTACAAGCTCTACAAGACATATAAAAGTTAAATAAACAAATAAGTAACCCATTAAGATGACTTGCCAAATTAATGGATTATTATAGGCATCTGATTAAATTAAGTTGTAAATACCATTTCAATTTTCCAATTTCATCTTTGGGTGCGCGCTCAAAAGCATTTCTTAGTTCTTGGAGGTGATCCAAAACCAAAGCAAAAAGAAAAAGAAGTTAAGTATTTAGCAAGAATAGGCCAAGACATATTTACAATTTTCTTTCTTTCTTTTTTTTTTTTTTTCAAATCTTTTGTTAAATTAATATTTGGGTTTTTATTAGGGATAAAAAGGCATAAGTTTATCAATTAAATAAAAGAGAATAAAATAATAAATAGATATTTTATCTCATGGAAACTTTGGTATGCTTTCTACTAGCAGAAAACTTTGGTATTGCATATCAACATGCAAGAGTTGCATGATAAAAAGGGATGCTTCAATAAAGTAAAAAATGATTCTCCTCTTTTTACTTGAAATGGAGAATGTTTATTTTAAGATTAAGATTTAATTTTTTGAATTTGAATCCAACAATATACAGACTACCATATCATTTAAATCTTAAATGATATAACATTGGATTTATTTTTAGATTTGTAATATTTAGCATGAATCATGAAATTGATGCATTTTAAATAGATAAAAAGAGGTGAACTCTACCAAATCGAGTGAAACCTCAAATTTGGATGAGGATAATGTAATCATGCATGATCGGCCTGGTTCAACCGTTCAAGCAGAAATAGCTCTGCATTCTCTTTTTTCTTTTTTCTTTTTTCTTTTTGCAGTCTAGTTCTGCACTCTTAACTCTTTAGTCTTTTGTACTACTATATTATTCTTTCCCGCTGAAATTCGTTTATAAATACAAAAAAAGTAATATATTATTCATTTTAAATTGATTATAGTAGGTCCATTCTAACATTCTTGGAAGGGGAAAATGTCCATTCCAACATGAATGGATATTTTTACTATTCCATAGAATACCTTTATTTTTAGAATGTATTTCATAGAATACTTGACCGTGACAAAGTCCATTCAATTATTCTGAACAACGACATCTAAAACGTAATTTGATACATTTTTTGCTAATGTAAGGTTGAATTTTATCAACCATCTTGTTGGTTTTATTTCATGTCAATTTACTTGTAATTTAACACTTAGTAACCCTGTATTTATGTGGGATTCTTGTAAGGGTAGTGTGTGAAGAGAGTGTGAAGAATTGCTCAACTTTGTGCAAAGAAGCAGGGACTCGCGGTTAGGACTCACAACTGACTCGCAGCTTGCAAGCCGCCAACTACTGCACACGTGAGAAGCATGCGGGGAGGTGAAGGGTCACGCCAGCTGTCGCACTACAGGACAAAAGTCCCAAGCTGGCTAGGCCGTTATCTCGTGACTTGAACTCGCGACTTAGACCAGTCGCAAGGCCAAGCCGCCAACCAGCCCTGTTTGGGAAAAACTGACTCTTCGTATTCCAAACACACACCACTATATATAGACCTTTATACCCACGAAATGTATAAAGCTTCCAAAGAGAATTTTGTGAGAGAAACCCTAGAGAAAAACAAGATTGCCTCATCCCCAATCTTCACTAAGAGACTCTTCAAATTCCTCTACTCTCTTCCTCTCCATTGATACATCCTTTAGAGGTCATTAACCAAATTCTTTTCTCATCACACCGACGTCTATGAGAAGGTATTTTGGAGGTAAGGGAAGCAATTTGGAAGGGACCAATGGTTATTGGTTGATGCTATGGGTTATAGCGGAATCCGGTAAGCTAGAAAAGAAAAAGGTTCTGCGCAACCTCGTTGAAGCAAGAAGCTTAGAGGGCTTAGGTACCTGGGTAGATTAGGCTTGGACGGTCTATTACTGTTCATGTATCCCAACTACATTTTCTAGTAGATTATTGACCGCTTGGAAGGCGGCGAAGAGGTTTTACGCCAAGGGTTTCGGTTTCCTCTTCGGTAACACATCGCGTGTTGTCCTTGTGTTTGCATCTCTCTTCCTTTATTTTTGCCATTTTATTTTCTGTTGTGGATGTGATTATAGTTGGTTTAGATTGTTTATCAATTCTATGTTTGGCTTATATTCATGTTCCGCACATTAATTGTTTGATAATAAGCTTGAATTAATATTTTGTAATTTGGGGTCTAAACGTTCAATGGTGTTTTACACACATATTAAACATTCAGCTAAGAACGTAATTTAATACCTAATGTTTCAATCAACCCATTTGGGATGGCAATGTTGTTATTACCTTTCAAAAGTGATAAAAAAAAAAATTGATAAAAGAAGTTTAAATTCTTGACGTAATAATTATTCTTAGTCATAAAAATTTGTACGTAAGTCATATATACAAGAAATGATAAAAATATTTATAAGTGATATCTATTTAATTGAAAGGCCAAATTTTAGATAAAATAAATTCTTAGTATAATTATAATTTGTTTAGAAAAAATATCAAACCCAATTTAATGAATTCGTGTAGTGTTTTAATGCTTTATAGAAAAGAAGGTGAGGTTTTCTTAATTTTAATTTAATTTTTTTTGTAAGAAGGGGTTTTTTTTTTTTTTTTTTTGACTGATTTAATAAGGTTTAATTAATATAATATAATATTAACATATTCTATTTTTTTTTTTTTTTTTTTTTGGAAACCGATGCGCGTATTCATTCATTCATTCATTCAAGGAAATGGAATCCAAGTACAAGGCCTGCAGTGCTGGTGGAGGTGACTCTTCCAACCAAACCATATCCTCACCGAGCTGACTAGTATAGCGGGCCAAGCAATGTGCAACAGAGTTGGCGCTCCGCTTAACACAGTCCATAGACAAACTCCTAAAACCTAAAGCTAACATGCAAATATCATCTTAGATGTGTCCTAGTCTAGACCTATTAGGATGTGGGGATACAATGGTTCTCATTACCATGATATTATCACCCTCAACTACCATGTCCAAGAACCCCGAGTCAAGAGCAAACTCAACGGCTTTTCTACATGCTAGCACTTCAGCTTCCTCGCTACTCACCATGGACGAGCCACGAGCAGACAACCAGCCATCACCTCACGCAGGCTATTTCGGATAATGACACTAACTCCTGACGACTTCGTGTTCGCAAATATCGTGGCGTCGAAATTTAGCTTGAAAGCCAACCCCGTGGGTGGTCTCCACTTTTGGACTGATTTTGAACTCGTCGAGGCAGCAAGCTGAGCTTGTATGTCTTTAAACTCATTCAGAAAATCTCTTGCTCACTAAGTAAGTGTAGCTGGATTTTGTAATTTTCCTCCATGCACGACCTTGTTCCTTTGATTCCAAATTGTCCAGCATTGTACCCAGAATAGCTTCTGCTCCTCCTCTATCAGTTTTTGCGTCAATCCTTCAACCATCTGCATGAAATCAGGTTGCCTGGTAATGCTCTTTTGTAACTTCCTTATACTCCCCGCCCAAATATCTTGCGAAACCCCACACTGCTAGAACACATGAACCACCGATTCGGATTCCAATCTGCAAATCTGACAGCACCCATCTTCCACTACTTTACATTGAGCCAAATTCTCTCGGGTTGGCAAAGCATTTTGACACGCTCTCCACCCGAAAACCTTGATCTTATTTGGCATGTGCACTTTCCACAAATGCCACCAAACTAACCCACCATAATCTGCTCTTGAGCTCTCTCCCTTATTACTTTCCTGCCTTGAGAGTCCTCTAGCAACATGGAAGCCCGATCTCACAGAATACTCCACGTTCTTCGTGTGCAGCCATATGAACAGGTCAGAAGCATGTCTACGGCTTAATGGCATGCAAAGGATTGCCTCAGCATCCTTCCTATGGAATTTGGACTCAATTAATTCCCGATCCCATTCCTTAAACCTCTAGTCTATAATATCAGAGACCCTCCACTCCCATTCCTCCTCCAATGGTGGGTGGATAACCATATTAGTTGGAAGGTCGAGAATCCACTTATCCTTGGTGACCCTTATTGAAGAGCCATCCCCCACTCTCCAACAACAACCTTTTTTAAGTATAGGTTGAGCCGCCATTAAGCTTTTCCACACATAAGAGCTATTTGGGACATCCGAAGCTTCTAGGAAATTGCAACGTGGGAAGTATCATGCCTTAAAACATCTATACAATAGGGATCATGTTCTTGTATCAATCACCACCCTTGTTTAGCTAGCATTGCCAAGTTAAAATTCCTCAAATCTCTAAAACCCATACCCCCTTCCTTCTTAGGTTGAGACAACACATTCCAGCTCTTCCAATGGATTTTTTTCTCATTCCCTATCTGGCCCTACCAAAACCTTGCGCACATTGCATTTAGTTCGTTACATACCTTGACCAGTAATTGGAACACTCCCATTGTGTAAGTTGGGATTGATTGGGCTACCGCCTTAATCAATACTTCCTCTCCTGCTCTAGATAGTAATTTCCCTTTCCACCCTTGAATCTTCTTCCAGACTCTATCCTTCAAAAATGAAAATTTTCTATATTTTGCACGTCCCCCACCAATGTAGGTAGCCCCAAATAAGATTCAAAACAATCTACCTCCTTCACCCCCAACTCATTTTTGATTGCTTCTCTTTGTTCCCCATGTGTGTTGCTGCTAAAGTAGACTGAAGACTTCTCAAAGTTAATGCATTGCCCAGATGATACTGCATACAACTGTAAAGTATTTGAAATACAGCGCACCTCCTCCTTTGTGGCCCGACAAAATAGAAAAGAGTCATCAGCAAACAAGAGATGAGATATCGTTGGTGCTCTCCTTCCAATAGATACCCCCATGAAGTCTTCCTTCTGCCTCTTCTTTGGCCAACAAAGCAGTGAACCCCTCAGCACATAGAATGAACAAATAGGGAGATAAGGGATCTCCTTGACGAAGACACCTTGTTGGTATAATATTACCAAAAGCCTTGCCATTGATACGAACTGAAAAGGGTGGGGCGGAAACACAAGTCATAACCTGCTCAATCCATACATTCGGGAACCCCAACTTGGACATCATTTTTTTGAGGAAGTTCCACTCCACCCTGTCATAAGCCTTACTGATGTCCAGTTTTAATGCTAGCATGCCCTTCTTCCCTACTTTCCTACAATGCATAGAATTGAGCATCTCATAGGCCACAAGCACATTGTCTGTGATGAGGCGTTCCGAAACAAAGGCACTTTGGGTATGAAAGATTAGTTGAGGAAGTATCTGTTTTAACCTGTTAGCCATGACTTTGGAAATGATTTTGTAAATAACATTACATAGGCTAATAGGTCTATAATCTCATATCTTTTTAGGTGACTTAATATTTGGAATGAGTACAATATGAGTATAATTTATATCAAAATTCATATTACCAGATTCCAAAAAATCTAGGATAGCAGCAACAACATCATCACCAACAATATGTCAAAATTTTTGGTAAAAAAGAGCATTCATACCATCGGGTCCAGGAGCCTTTGTTGGTCCCATTTGGAATAACGCCGCTTTGATTTCATCAGCACTATAGTATCTGGATAATATCTCCTGCATATCCGCCGTCATCTTGTGTTGCACTGCATCAAGGCATTCATCCATTCTTTCACATGTACTAGATTTAAAAATATTATCAAAGTACTCAGTCGCCACACCAGCAATATCCTCAATTTCTTCCACCCAATTATTGTGTTGGCCTTTAACACCCTGAATCATATTCCTCCTTCGCCATTGTGAGGATTTGGAATGGAAATATTTGGTATTTCTATCTCCATGTTTCAACCACGAGATTTACGACATTTGGGCCCAATATATCTCCTGCTTAAGTAGCAAATCATCAAGTTTTTTGCTAGCTTCCAACATACTTGCACTATTCCCATCGTTGCATCTTCCATACTAAGATCCTCAATCTTCTTTTGTAGTTTTTAATTTCCTCAGCCTCGGGCTGCGCTTTGGTGGACCCCCAAGTAGCCAGTTCCTCCCCCACACTAATTAATTTTATCCTTAGCTCTGTTCAAACCCATATGGGCCCCACCTACGTTCTGCCATGCTTCCAAGACTGTTTTTTCACAATCCTCCCAAAGAAGCCATGACTCTTCAAACTTCAAACCCCATGCCAGCCTTCTCATATTTCTCCAGTCCACCTTCATTTGTAAAACTAATGGACGATGGTCTGAGGCATAAGAGAATAGGTGGCTCACCACACTTGCCTAAAATTTACCTCGTCATTCTGCGTTTGCCACTGCCCGGTCCAATCTCTCCCTTGTGTTGGCCGCCCCTGGCCTCTTATTATTCCATGTGTATTTATATCCAATAAAACCCAAGTCCGCAAGGTTGCAAGAATCCAATACCATGTGAAACTCCTCCATTTGTTTGAATGGAGGTGGGAACCTGCTCTGCTTTTCCGAAGCTTGTAGTATGGTCTTGAAATCGTCGATACAACACCATGGACCATGTACAAATGAAGAAAGATGGGAGAGCAGCACCCAAGTCTTGTGTTTTTGGATTGCCTCTGGCCAGCAATAGAAGCATGTTAGCATCCATGCAAACCGTCTTCTTCAACCACCTTTGTGAGAATAAGGTTGTCCGTGGAATTTATTATATCAAGTTGAACCTGTGTCTTCCACAACAGTGCCAACCCACCCCCAGAGTTTGGTTTCTTCACTACCACCTTATTCTGGAACGGTAAGTTGCCACACTTATTATCGAATCCTTCTTTGTCATGGCGTGTTTCCATCAAGAAGCACACCATAGGAGCTTGATCCCTCACTAGTTTGCGAAGGCTACGAACTATCCAAGGGTTCCCAAGACCTTGGCAGTTCCATGATAATAGCCACATTGTGTTCGGCAAGGGTGCTCTGCCACCCCTGCCATTTCATTTTTCTAAATATCAGTCTGTCTTCTACCTTTCTTTCTTTCCTTACTGTCAGTCATCACTTCTGATGTGGCCTTCACTTCCTGTAACCCTCGTTTACCCAACATAGGCTTAGCAATATCACCCTCACTCCCCCTCGGCCCACATTCCATGCGTGCAAGCCTTGTCCAAGTGGGCCTAAGTTTATTTTCTTTCAGTCCAATCTGGTTTGTCACGTGCGTGGGGAGAGGCATGGATAAATTGGTGTCGGTTCGGACAGAACAGGAACGTTTGCTAACGTTGAACTCATTCCATCTGTCGTAGTAATTGGCTTCAACGTACCCATGCATTCCATATATGTTTCATCCGTTACAATACCCTTCTGACCCGAATTTGTCACAATCCCATTATTTACGTTCTCATTTAATGCCCCATTATTGTGTTCCGTGACTTTTGTAGCCTGTAGTGCACCGTCGACCTCCACTTCTTGGCGATTAGTTTTTCCGACATGTCCTTCACCGGTATCCCCATGCTCGTTCTCAGCGTTTGGCTTCATTTTCCGTGAAAAAGTCCGATTCTGACCCCCATTTGCTCTTAGCCAATCACCGTATTGACATTCTGCCTCCCTACCATTCTTCGTCAGAGCAAAATGCTTCACGCAATGTTTAAGGTCATGACCTAACACTCCACAGAAGTGGCAAAACATGGGTAGCCTCTCGTACTTGAAATTCACCCACGTACGTTGTCCCTCTGAGCCACCAATGAATGTCCCTCGTCTTATCGGCTTTGACGTTGAGAGCTCTACCTTCACCCTCATGAAGAAATTTTGTGTGTCCTGTGTTCTTCTTTTCTCCACTTCAACTACCTCCCCCAAACGGTTACCTATTTCCACAGCAACTATTGGAGATATCATGTCAAATGGAGCATCCCATATCTGTATCCACAGAGCGACCGAGTCAAATTTAACATCAGCCGCTGTCATTCCTAGTTGCCACCGACGAAGCATCAACGCTTGGTTATCAAAAGTCCAAGGTCCCCCCTTGAGCACTTGATCCAATTCAAAGTTAGATTTAAACTTGAACTGGAACAAGTTTGAACCCACCTCTATAATCTGTAGTTCCTCATCCAATCCCCAAGATCTCCTCAGTGTATTCTGGGCCACCTTCTTATTTAATGGTTTGCATGTAAGGAACTTGCCAATTAGACTTTGCAAACATTCCTTTATATCTTTTAGTCGACCCTCATCTGAAATCTCAATCACCTCCTCCTCCTCCAGCGTCAACTTCATTTCTTCCAGACTATGGATCACCTTGTCTGCCATTTGAGGTACCCACAACCCAGCTGAACAAAGGAAAAATACAAACCCTCAATAATCCTAAGGGAGAGAGTAAACTCACATAGACATGAGAGAGAGAGCTCCTATACTAGGAGAGTTGTAATAACATATTCTAAAATTATAGGTAATACTAAAAAATATATAAAATTATAACGATGATTTGGACAAATGTGAGATTTCAAAATTTATGCCACAACATTAAAAGAAGTGAACAATGTCACCAAAAAAAAAATTATATATATATATATATATTAAGAGGATTTAAAAAATTAGTTATTGTCTTTTTGACTTTCAAAAATACCCATAATTTAATTAACTTATCCTTATTCCTAAAACATAAAAATGAGGTTAAAACTTTAAATTGACAAAAATTAAAAATATAAAACGTACCCATGTTTATAAAATTAAAAACAAAAGTCTTGTAGCTCAATTGGTTGGTACCTCCTCGTATTTCTAATTGAGACATCTAGAATTTAAATTTCCTAGCCTCCATTGTAACTATTAAAGTTATTGTGTTGATTGGGTGATGATTGAATGATGAGTGGAAGCATGAAAGAAAGAGTGAACACGAAAGTTTATGTGGTTCAACTTGACGGTTTGTCTCCATAGTAAAAAGCTTTTGATGGTTACATATTGTCTATTAAGCTCGTGTTACAATGAACCTATTATAGGGTTTATCACTAGAGAACCCTAGACTAACCCAAAGTTAATATGCTTGATCTATAATTACATGGGCTTACAATTTTTTTGGGCCACTTTGGCCATAATATGTCTAACACTACCCTTAATTAAAAGTGAAAGCTTGAGTTTGGAAGGTCTTGAATAGTTGAATGTTAAACTTTACACGTCTAAGGTAGCATACAACCACACATGATGATGATGGCTAACACCAAGAGCCGGACACATGGAAGCATCGTGTGACTAGCGTTGCTAAAAACATGCACGACATGTAGCTTCCTCTGGTTGGCACTTGGCAAGGCTTCTGATGTGGCACCTATGCTAACTAATTGACATTGCAAGATCTTGTGTTATTGGCATGACACTAATGATGAGGGTGATGTCTAGCTGGCATGATAGAGCTGCTAAGGTAAGATTTTCTTCGTTTGGGTGATATTTGGGGATTGATTGACAATGAAAAGAGGAAAATAATTAACAAAACGTTTTATCTGTGTCTTCATTCTCTACGCCACATAAGTCAGAGATTTGGTTGAGAAATCTTTAAAAAAGAAGATGGTCACTGTCATTTGATTTGCCAAAGAAAGATTGCAATCATGTGTAATACCATCCAAGGACTTTTTTCCACCAGCACCTGTATTAGAAAATTTTTCAACTTTTTTTAACGTTTTTGGTCTAAGGACTGAAGAAAAATGTAAATTTTTTATCTTTGATTGAATTTCAGTCCTTGAAAAAGTTAACTAGTTATTGCATCGAATCTCAATCCATTAATGAATGATGTAGACTATGTATTGTATATATTAGTTAGTTATTGCATCGAATCTTAATCCGTTAATGAATAATGTCAAGTATGTATTACATATGTCGGATGGTGATTAGGTTTGGTCCCATCTTACAAAATTTACCTGATAGATGCCTTTATACCTTTCATAAAAAAATAATAATAATAAAACAATTAAAAGGGGAAATTACACTTTACCCCTCTAAACTATACCTCATGTTACACTTAGCACCCTAAACTATACGGATGCACACTTACCCCCCTAAACTATTACCCCTTGCACACTTTGCACCCCACTGTTAAGTTAGCTGTTAATTTAGATGGAATTTAAACTCATGTGCAAGTCATGTGACAGTTGCAAAGATGGCATATAATTAAAAGACCAAATTACCCCTTTCAATCACTTAAAACAACACAACTCTCCCTCTCAGTCTCAGTTCTCAGCATTCCCTCTCTCGTTCAGTTCCAGTCCTATCTCTCTCCTCTGTTTCTTTTTCTTATTCCATATTAATTTGTTTTAAACAAGCACAAGCTCTCCTTTATATTGGGTTAATACATCTATTGATTTTCTACGATGGTGAAAGACTAATTTACATTGGGTTAATACATATATTGATTGATAACATGCTCTCCTTTGATATATGAATACAATTGGCATTCTTTTATATATGTAGCCATGGGTTCAGGTTTTCAATTTGAGAAAACACAAAAGACTTGCTACACACAAACTAAAACTGAGGGAGAGATTGAGTTCAGGTTTTCAATTTGGGGTAATTTCAATCTTGGGTTATTTGGGGCTGGGACTAGGACTGATGGAGTGAAGCGAGAGATTGAGAGGAAATGAGAGACCTGTGATGTTGAACGGAGGAAGAAGGCGAGGACTGGAGTTTAAAGGCCAAAAAAAAAAAAAAAAAAAAAAAAAAATGAGTGCTATCTAGGGTCTGTTTGGATACAACTGAAAACTAAAAACTGAAAACTGAAAACACTGTAACAAAATAATTTTTAAATGTGTAAATAGTACCGTGGGACCCATTTTTAATGAAAAAGTTGCTGAAAAGTGAAATTTGTGGGTCCGTGAACAGTAAAATTTTGTGGAAAAGTCAAATGTTGCTGCTACTATTCAATGAACAGTAACCGCAACAGTAATGAACAGTACACAAAAGCCAGTGGGAAAGCTGAAAAGTAATAAAAAAAAAAGAAAAAGAAAAAAAAAACGCAACGCAAACGCAAAACATGCCAGCCAAACGAGCACCTAGAGAGAACACATGAGAGGGAGATGTGTTATTTTAAGAGATTCATGGGGTAATTTGGTCTTTTAATTACATGCCACCTTTGCAGATGTCACATGACTTGCATATGAGTATAAATTTCATCCAAATTAATAGCCAACTTAACAGTAGGGTGTAAAGTGTGCAACAGATAATAGTTTAGAGGGGTAAGTGTGCATCCGCATAGTTTAGGGTGTTAAGTGTAACATGAGGTATAGTTAAGGGGTGTAAAGTGTAATTTTTCCTAATTAAAAAAAAAAAAAAAAAGTGGTTGGCATACTTAAATGTTTTGGCTCAAAATCTGCTAATTGCATGATATACTCAACTCAAACAAGATTTTTTTTTTTTTTTTTTATCAAAAGGAACTCAAACAAGAATTTTAATCTAAAGAATTTTTGAAAATGCAACTTGCAAATTATACTAATATGCAATACTGTATTATTCTTTAGATTAAAACGTGGGTGGAGTCACTGTCGCTTGTTAGCTAGTCGCTAAATTGGGTCAATTGCACAAAATTCATGCATGACGGGCAAAATGTCTACCTATATTGAATGCATCATAGAAATATGCCTTTTCGAAATGACTCAATATAGATCACTCCAAAAGAAAATATATACATTAACAAAATGAAAATCACCTATATCATTCATGATATAGACCTTATTTTTCCCCAAAGATTGTTGTCCTCATCAATCATCCAAGTAAATTTTCAATTTAAATGGGGCCATTGCCAGAATAATTAATAGCTATGTTACCGACTATTTTCACTCCCTACTCATGAGATATCTCGAAAACCCCATGAACCAATTATAAGGAAATATGAATATTATATTTTCTTCCACCTAAATTCAAAGACTTTCGTTTTATATATAAATATTATTCCCAACTAAGGTGCATATAATATACATTAGCTATTTTACCCTTGGTACTATGTTGACATGTTCACAAGCTTTGGTATGAAGATTTTGATTCCTTAACATTTACTTGGCATTTAACCCCACAAACAAGTAACTTCTTGTGGTGCTTCTTAAAGAAGTACATATCTAAAGTGAGATTTTTTTTTTTTTTTTTTTTTGGGAATAATCTAAAGTGAGATCTTACCTTGTTATGTATATATTATCCACAATTTTAAAATGAAACCAACAAGTCAACAACTATGACAAGGGTGTCTTCCATCAATCTAGGTTTATTTCTGTTTATTAATGCTTGCATGAATCGGAAACGAATTGTGAAATGCACAGATCTAACAAGTTTAAAAAATTATGTTGAAAATACAAGAACACAAATTATTTAGACTGGTTGCTATAGCTACAAGGTCTTCCAATAATTGCATAAATATATAAGAATAGCAAGCTAAGTCAATACATATTAGATAGTGCCGATTTTAATTATATTCAAAGCGACCTACCATATAACTAAAACATCTTGACGTTCTATAATCACAATAATGTATGAAAAAAAATTTTAATATGTAAAATAAAAAAGTAGTTTTTTATGTTAAGATAGGCATAAATTTTGGCACGAGCAAATATGAATGTTCTTAGGGTAGAGGATCAATCAAAAATTATACTCTCATATGAAACACAATATTAAATTACTTGAAAAAATCTACTTAGTCATATCAATCTTCCCCATCACTGTTGAAAGCTCGAATATGTGTGAATACACAAGAGCTTGTTTAGACCCTCAATTAAAAGTTACAACTCGGTTGCTTTTATTCTAAATTAAACTAAGTGCGGAGAGTAAATGCATGCGAACAAACGATAAAACTACTCTAAGCTATATTCATCAAATATCAACAATAAAAAGAAAGCTAAAAGAGTAGGGAAAAAGGATGCAAACACAAGATAACACTGAGACGTGTTATCGAAGATGAAACTGAAGAACTCAGCAAAGAACCTCTCCATCACCCTCCAAGCGGTAAATCGATCCACTAGAGAATAAGTTGAAGTACACAAATAACAAAAGACCCTGCAAGCCTAATCTACTCCATGTACTTGAGCCCTTCAAGCTCCTGCTACCAACTAGTTTGACGAAACCTTGTCTTCTCTAGCTTTCTCGAATCACGCAATTTAGCCCGATTGCATCTACCAATAGTTGGCTTCTTCCAGTGCTTCCCAATAGCATCAAAACCTCACTTGACACTGAGATTGGATGTGGTAAGTATTTGGGCTATCAACCTATCAAGGATTTAGAGATGAAGAGGCAGGAGTAGAGGAAAACAACAAGAAAATGTGTAGATGATTGTGGGTATGAAAATCTCTAACTCTCAAGTGTGTATGCTAGGGTTTTCTCTCTAAAACGCACTCTCTACAATATGTGGGTAATGAGGGCATATATAGAGTGGGTAAAGACTTGGTAGAGTAGAAATCACAAAATAGCAAAACAGAATGTTTCGCAAGTATTTCGCGGGAAGGCCTTACCCGCAAGAAACTCGCAAAAACTAGGTTGTCATGTCTCTTCGCATTCTAGTCATGTGCTCGACATGTGTCTACTTCACGGGTTAGCTTCTCACAAGTTTCTCGCAAAATCCACTTGATCTTCAATATAAGCTTAAGTCTTCACACTCTCTCTCACATACAACCCTTACAATAATAATCCCACATAAATACAGGGAAAAGATGATTGAATAGAATTATAATCAAATTTGGTATGCAATTAAAGCCAACACAAAATACATGTAAATAACAACTTTACAATAGTATATATGAAAAAATTGGATCTTTCATGTCAAGCCGCTACTACCATGAGGATAAGAGTCAAAGTAGGCATTACATGTCAAATGACATATTTTGAACGTGAAACAATTACAATTTCATTAAAACTATTAACAAAGAGTGTTTTGGAAACCTCTTCTAAAGTTTAAAGAAATTTAAAAAAAAAAAAAATTCTACAATTAACTTCCTAAGTTTTGATTAATATGTGCATTAATCCGATAATCTGAAAACTAATTTAGATAGTGATTAGATATTGAACTTTGATTTTGAAGTATAGTGTTGATTGTAATACTTTATAGTTTATAGTGCATATTAGAAATTTCACCATAATTTAAATTAGATAACTAGAATTAACCTTAAAACAAATTAGTTAATTACTTTCATGCTCATATACTCAACTCAAACAAGATTGTTTTTTCTTTTTTTTCTTTTTTCTTTTTTTATCGAAACGAACTCAAACAAGAATTTTAATCTAATGAAATTTATTGTGAGGAAGCATAATAGTTGTCACAATATTGTGTTTCTATGAAGGCAATGTAAATCTTTCATAATATATGGCCTATTGTGACAAACGAATGCCATAATAGATATAGTTTTGAGTAATGCTACAGCTACAAACTATTTTATAATATTTTTACAAAATGTTGATGTAGCTAATTTTTTATTGGTTTTCATCTAGACCCACCATTAATATCACTTATTCATTTACCAATAATCACTTACTACATCAACAGTTTGTAAATTTTTTTTTGTAAAATAATTTGTATCACTAGCATTATTATATAGTTTCTGTCAAAATAACTCATGAGATGTAGTTATAAAAAATAAAATTAAAAATAAAAGAAAAAGAGGAAGAAGAAGATAAAAAAGAGCACTAGCTAACGTAACGGATCTGAAGAGCATCATCCCCATATTTTTCTCAATCACTCGGTTGTTTTCTCAGCCACTCTTATCTCTTTTGTTTGCTTTTCAGTTTTTCTTTCCTCTTTAATTCTTCTTCACGTTTATCAAGTTTTGCTTTTCAAATTTTCACCAATTTGATATTAAGGTTTGCTGGAAGTCCTACTAGTAGGCCCTAGCCCCTAGGTATGACTTTTCTTCTTTATTTTTGTCGTTAAATTAATAGATTAATAATATGATAAATTAATAAATATGTAAATTCTTTCTTTCTTCTTTACTTCTTCATGTTTATTAAGTTGGTTTGTATTTTTTCTTTCTTTGCTTCTTCTTCGTGTTTATCAGTTCATCAAGTTGGTTTGTTTTTCAATTTTTTACAGATTTGATATTGAGGTCTGCTCCAAGTCCTACAAGTGGGCCCTAGGTATGACTTTTCTTCTCTATTTTTGTCATTAAATTAATAAATATATAATATGATAAATTAATAAATATGTAATATGATAAACCGTAGCTACAAGTACTACATTTCTTTTTGCTAAGATTCAGAACCCCTTAAAAGTTAAAACGCAGTTGCAACATAATATGTTTTCATTGATTCTTTTAAGTAAGGTTAAACATCTAATGGAAATTGAATAGCTTTTTTATGTTTGATTTTTTTAATATTATTTTCATAATTAGGATATATTGAAATAGATTCTCAATACTTAAGAAATGCTTAAAGGATATAGTTTACTTGAACATATATGTTTTTTTATGTGCACCAAATGCCATACTAAAACAAATAATTGTTTGTTTTCAAAAAAAAAAAAATTGTTTGCTTTCAAAAAAAAAAAACTATTTGTGTACTGCACAATACATAATGGATTTATTCAATTTCCAAGTGTAAGTGTCTATTAGTTGGTAATGCTACATGTTTTATTTAATTATCATGTTCACAGTATTCACCAACTAGTTCTTTAATATTGATCTACTAAATATGCTAATAGTATAATGTTTAAATTTGACGGTGGCGCTGTAGGCTGTTGGAGTGATAACCATAGTGAATTCACAATATTTATTAGCTAGTTCTTTAAAGAAAAATGCTAGTACCACAATTTATTGCAAAACTTTTGCCACAATTTATCAAATGGCAAGTTGTAAGTGGTAGTAAAAAACTTGTGAGCTCACACTACCACAACTCACAACTCGTGGTGAGTTGTGGGAAAAATTGGACAATAAGTTGTGATTCTAACATTGCTCTTTCTTTAATACTAATCTACTCAATATACTATTAGAATAATGTTTAAATTTGATGTAGTTCAATAGGCTATTAAAGTGACAAATAAATTGAATTCATAGGCTAAAAAGGCATGCATTTAACTATATCTGTATATCTTCATAAACCACTTCCATTAGAGTATTTCAATAATTTCCTTTGTGGCCAAAATGTACCAAGGGGATGAGAGAAGTAGTTTAATTTCTTATATCTTGGGGGGGAACAAATAAAAAACACAGATTACTCAAAAAAAAGTG
The DNA here is from genome assembly GCA_032727855.1 of Quercus ilex subsp. ballota. Taxonomy (NCBI): domain Eukaryota; kingdom Viridiplantae; phylum Streptophyta; class Magnoliopsida; order Fagales; family Fagaceae; genus Quercus; species Quercus ilex. The sequence continues at coordinate 9,399,111 of CM064918.1, forward strand.
GATTAGTTTTATTCTTTGACTTTTGAGTTCTAAATGTAACCACTTCCTATGTCATTCATCTCTCACAAAATTTCCATATTTTTTAGTATGAGTGTGTAGAACTAATGGAGAATTACTTTGAGCGTCTTGTCAATTTCTCCATTTATAGATAAAAATATGGTATAGAATCTAATTTTATATTATTTCTTGCTTTTTCAAACATATCTAACTCATGTAATAATTGATTACACTTTTTTTGTAGCATACTATGAATAGTAAATAACTTAAATTGTATATTGAATTGCGTATTGTACATCGTAGGAGAAAAAACATTAATTCTCTCTCTCTCTCCCTCTCTCTCTCTCTCTCTCTCTAGGATATTGGGACTCAACATGTCTATTGCCTTTCTATTATTCTCCAAAAGAAAGATTTTCCTATGATGCTAGACTATTGTCTTTTTGGTTTGGGAAGTAGAAGAAAGAATTAGGCTTATTTTTTCTATTTATTTTTTGTTTAATTAACAATCTATTTGTGTCTCCATTTAAATAATTTTTCTTTAAATTCATGATATGTTTTTTTAGGTATGTGATATTTTGTATGTATTAATGATTTTTATTATTTGCTTTAAATTCTTTTACTTTAATTTCTTTACAATATTTTTCTCTGTCAACATATATTAGTTGTCATTTTTTTCCACAAGAAAATGATGAAAACTCAACTTTGTTACATTCTTACATAGTGATAATGTGCCAGCAATAGATTTAGGGTCTTAATAGTTGTTGATGATGTATATGTACAACTTGATAAAAGTATGTTCATCAATGATGACTTGTCTAATGAGGAATGAGATATAGACTCCAACCATGAAGAAGAAATATATGGTGATAATGATGTTTCAAGCTCAAATCAGGAAAAAGATTTATCTAGCAATGATGAATCTATTGGAAATCTTGGGGATAAAGAATAAGTTGAGTTTTGATATAGGTTAAGTTTTTTTAAATGCATAAAGCTTTCATATCTTCTCATCTATGGTATTTTTCAAAAATAAATATATTAAAGTTTTACTTGGATGTTAAAACTATTTTGTACGCATTTTTGTCATCTACTTTAGTCGACTTTTACATTAGTATATATATATATATATATATATTTTAATTTCAGGTAAAATGTCGCGTGCCTTGGGCTACTGATGATGTTGAGGGGAGATACATTTCATTGCAAGCTTGGTTGTATATCTTCTTGAAAAATGTGTTATTATTTTATTCGTATTTGAGATAGTAGATTTGAATTTAAATTATGTACATGATATTGAACTTGGGTATTGTTTTTCCTTATTAGTAGTTATTGATTTAGCATTTGTTATGCCTCTATGAGTATCTATGATGTGTGGAATTGTGGTTTATTATTTCTCATTATGTGCATAGGGTTGTGCTTTGTTATTTCCCAACAGGTACCCATGTAAAATTCGAAATGTAAATTTTAAAGAAAACAAAATGTAAAATATTATTAGTGACGACAAACAATATCATCGCTAATATACAATTTTTAGTGATGACATGTTTGTAGTCACTTATATATCATTATCAGTGACGACAGCAAGCGTCGTCGCTAGTATGACATATTAGTGACAACAAAAATGTCGTCATTAATAATAATCTACTAGCAACGACAAAAACATTTGTCACTACTAATGAGCTAGTAGTGACAACATTTCATCTTGGGTTCTCGAGTTATTTATGATGACAATTGTAATTATTAGCAACAACTTTGTTGTCGTTAATAGTATTGTATTTGTGACAACTTTAATATTGTCACTAAAAACTTTTTTGTTACCATTTTCGTTTAACGTAAGTTAGCAACGGCATTTTTCGTCGCTAATATAATTAGCGACGATATTTAAAACATTAGCGACAACTATATGTTGTTGCTAAAGATCAAATTTCTTGTAGTGGTTATAGTCTTTGGTTCACTAGTGAGATATCTTAAAAATCCTATGAACCAATTTGAAATATTTTCTTCAACACAAAACATGTGAAGAATATCATATTTTGGGATTATAATATATGTATATATGAAAAAAATTGGATCTTTCACGTCAAGCCGCTACTACCATGAGAGTCACAGTAGGCATTTTATGTCAAATGACATATTTTGAACGTGAAACAATTACAATTTCATCAAAATTATTAACAAAGACTGTTTTGGAAACCTCTTCTAAAGTTTAAAGAAATTTAAAAAATGTTACAATTGGCTTCCTAAGTTTTGATTAATATGTGTATTAATCCGATAATCTAAAAACTAATTTAGATAGTGATTAGATATTGAAAATTGATTTTGAAGTATAGTGTTGATTGTAATACTTTGTAGTTTATAGTGCATATTAGAAATGCTTCCATAATTTAAATTAGAAAACTAGAATTAACTTTAAAACAAATTAGTTTAATTACTTTATTTTTTTTGGAGGAAGAAACTCGTAAACATATATTAAGAAAAATTTGCTAAATCAGCCGAAAGAACGGAAATAAATTGTGGTAGAACATCCTCCATCCACACAGCAAAATCTAAGATATGAATAGTACATCTAGTTAGACTATGAGCAACCTTATTACATTCTCTCCTAGTACGAGAGTAACGTAATTGAGAAAACAACCTATAGAGTAGTTAACCTTCACATCTTCAATCAAAAAGCCATTCAGAGCTAGAGAGACTTCATCACTTTGCAAAGCCTTCATTATCACTGCCGAGTCCCCTTCCCGGATTACATTCGAGACACATACCTCATGACAAGTCGTGATCATATAAATATTAAAGGGTAAAATATCATTTTCGTCCCTAAACTATCACAAAAGTTCGTTTTTCGTCCCTAAACTTTCAAAAGTTCTATTTTCGTCCCTAAACTATCACAAAAGTTCGTTTTTCGTCCCTAAACTTTCAAACGTTCTATTTTCGTCCCTAAACTTTTCCAAACGTATTGATTTTCGTCCCTCCCACATCAGCACTCTGTCAAGCCACGTCAGCACTCCGTCAGAACTTTTGAAAATTTAGGGACGAAAATAGAACTTTTGAAAGTTTAAGGACGAAAAACGAACTTTTGTGATAGTTTAGGGACGAAAATAGAACTTTTGAAAGTTTAGGGATGAAAAACGAACTTTTGTGATAGTTTAGGGACGAAAATGATATTTTACCCAATATTAAATAGACCTTCCCCTATTTTTTTCTTGGACGGACTTTACATCACTTCTTCATCTCGCAAATTAACTACATGCTTTGAAGTTTCAACACGTCTTTATTGTGTATAAGTTGGTAAGCCAAAGTTTTCAGAGAAGATGTAAATAAATGAAAATGGCTTTTTTCTTTTTTGGACAAATTTTTATCGATATTATCTTTGCGGTATATCTTTAAAACATAGAGCTCCTTTATGCTTTATTTTGTGATGCTTGATTCTAATTTGCTTGGTTATGGACATTTCTATTTTGTTTAACCAAATTGATAATGCGACAATTTCTAACATCGTCTACTAGAAAATAATTAAAAAATATTAAAAGATCATTCTTCCTTAAGTTACATTGTGGAGAGATGGGATCCTCACAGATCTAGATCTTGGGTATATACGGGCTTTGGAGTTTAGACATTTTCACATCAATTATGGATATATGTGTTAAATAATGAATGTAAACAAGTTTGAAAGAATATTTAACATTTGTTTAATTAAAGATTCTATAGTTGTGCAAACCAGTCAAAAGTTGCAGAAAGTTGATAGAGTTAATTTTGAAACATGACTTCATCTTGAGGAATTTCTAATGCATAAACAACCGTCCAAGAAATTTGATCCCTTAAGATGTCTAAGCTGAATATCATGCACAACGGTGTAAAAGGAAAAATAGGGAAATTTTCTTTTCAACTCAAACAAGTGAATGGAGTTTCTCATAATTAATCTATTTTCATGATGAATAATTATTAAGTACATCGAAAATACAACTTAGTATTTTTTTCATGAGCATGGGTTTGCTACTATACATATGAGGATATTGCTCTAGAATATTAATGCTACGCTACTATGGTGTTAGGTAAAGTTATCATAGTAAACCTAATATATCCGACTATAAGTTATATATTCAATTTGTGGACAAAATTGCAAAATGTCCCTTTTGGGCAAACTAAGCAGCGTTTTGCCCTCTTTCTCAAATTAATTAGGGAAATGCCCCTCTTTTGAAAATCGAGTTTCTCAAAATCGATTTAGGCCCTATAGCGGCGTTTTTAAGGAGCCTATAGTGACCTTTTTAGGACCTATAGTGGCGTTTTGTAACTTGATTTATATAAAATCGAGTTATAGGTAAAAAAAAATTTTAAAAATTGCCTATAACTCGATTTATTGGAAGTCGAGGTACAAAACGTCACTATAGGTCCTAAAAACGTCACTATAGGTCTTTAAAAACGCCGCTATAGGGCTCCAGAAATTTTTTTTTTTTATAACTCAATTTTGAGAAAATCGAGTTTCAAAAGAGGAGCATTTCCCTAATTAGTTTGAAAAATATGGCAAAATGCTGCTTAGTTTGCCCAAATAGGGCATTTTGCAATTTCATCCTTCAATTTGTTGTAACATATAATTCCAAATAGTAAAGATGTAAGACTTTAGACTTTCCGCCATAGACGTTAGTCTTTAGATTAAACCATGTTAATTCTCTTAGTTTCACTCTTTCTAATTTTCTCACTTAAGGTAGAATGAACTTTTATTTTAAATTCTTTTCTAGTAGGTTAGAACTTGTCACATTATCAACCTGTGTTAAACATAACAAGAAATGTCTATAACTGAGCAAATCACAATTCAGGTAAATGACACAAAATAAAGCATAAAGGAGCTCTATGTTTGAAAGATTTACAACGAAGATAATATCTATAATTTGTCCCCAAAAAATTGTCATTTTCGTTTATTTATTTATTTTATACCTTCTTTGAAAATTTTGGCTTGCCAACTTATACTTAATAAAAACAGGTGAAAGCATGTCATTTTCGTTTATTTATTTATTTTATATCTTCTTTGAAAATTTTGGCTTATCAACTTATACTTATTAAAATCATGTGAAAGCATGTACTCAATTTTCTACAATGAATGCTTCTCAAGGTGCTTGTACTGAGTTTAACTGAGTGTGCTCCCCAGTTCGAGTTCTGCTACCTGTACCTTGAAAAGAATTTCCTGTGCCAGTGCTTTACCCCTGTGTGGGCCTACCCGGCGCGAACAGTGATTAGTCTCTGGTTGAAAACGTTGAGGATATACTATGCGAGAGCACAAAAAAAAAAAAATTTTGACATTTTTTTTAATATATTTATTTGACTAAATTAAACTGATTATTTGACTCCCACGTAATTTCACAATGACATTTGTTTGAATCGAGAAAGGTGAAGGTGTTAAAGGAAATAAGCATGTACGCAGCGGAAAATTAACGGATCTACTTCATTCTCAATCTATAACATGCATTATGTAAATTTCAGAATTCAAGTATAAGAGAGCGTACCTTGAAGCGCTGAATTTCAAAACAAAGATCGAAGCACTTAGGAATATTTTTAATCTTCACTCCAATTCCACTATCGCCCAAGAAGTGTGGACTCTCAATCAGTTACAAAAGGAGAATTAAAGAGTGACTCACACTCACATACTCACCATTTTACAATGATGTTTTTCACTCAATAAAAATTCTGTACGTTTTTCCTTTTGTATCTAACAAATTATCTAATTGGGCTGGCCTTTTGGGCCTTTCCAATTGGGCTTAAGTGTGTGGCTTGGAGTGGGACCAAAAGGAACCAATAAGACACTAGCTCCAATGGGCCTTGGGCTTTTCTGTCAACTCTTGACAAGTTCAAAGTTACCATTAACTATATTTAATATCACTATATAAATATAGTTGCACTCTAGGCCTTATCTATAAATTATATCACAAGACTTTATTGTACATGCAAACCCCTTCATAAAATATTCGTAGTAATACAAAGTCATAAATGTGGACTGCCACTTTGTAGATTACTACATCTTAATCCTTGAGTACCCAGTTTAATCCTTTTAAGTTATTCATTATATATTTATGAAATCCAATTTCATAAATATATACTTTAATAATTTCTTACCAAAGTGGTTAGGCCTAACTCTCTGAATAACAAACCCATTAAACTTATCTCAAGGGAATATTTTATATCTCTGTTAAGAGACTATGAATTCTATCTTGAGAATATAGGTTCCATCAACACAAAATGTGATTGCCCAACATATTGAGGTTTTGACCGTTACTTTAGATCTCACTCCTGATATATCAAAGCAACCTACACTTCATGATCAAGTCCATTATTCTCTCAGGATTAAGAGTTCATGCAAATATAAGTCGTGAGATTTATTATTCATTTGACAGTCCTTAGGAGAATAATAAATCTCACAGCGGTCCAATTCAATATGTCTTAACTCTTAAAACATATCAACACATCAACTAGAAGTCTCCACTTCTATGATCAAGACAAATCATCGTAGTTGATATGTTATAGTCTTCGCAGATGAAATGCCCAATTTCATCACCGACTACGAACTATAATTCTGAGTTTACAAAGAACTTGTGACTTATATCTTCTGTGACTAAATCACATAAATCACATACTATGCATCTCATGGACTATGTGATAATGTCCAAATATTCATGATACCATTATTTCAGATAATAATAAAACAACTTTATTAAACACAATATTAAGTCATACATAATGTCACACTTAATATCATACACAGCATCATACAATATGATTTAAGGGCGCTAATCCTAACAGGTGTTTACCCAAAAGAGAGAGAGAGAGAGAGAGAAAGGTGAAGGTACAAATTTTGAAACTTTTCTTGGTTTTATTAGATGCTGAAAGTAACATATTGCACGTTGTCTTGATCAGTTAATTATGGTCCACACTATTTTTTTTCTTTCTATCTTTTATTTGGTTTAGAGTCAGCATTTGAGTTCTCAAATAGTGATAAAAGAGGAAAAAATTGAAAAGGAAAGAAAAGAAATAAAAAGTATTTTTGTATCCATTCCTTCCTTGTGTTAAAAAAAGAAAAAAAAGTTTAATGGCATTAGTATTGGTGACAATGGCCAATACTAATGCGACTTCTTGTTTCGAATCTTTTAGACAATGGCCACCCTTAAAAGATTTCTTCTTTCTAATGATTTGATTTACGCAAAAAAACTATTGAACTACACACATTTAAAAGAATAGTAAATGCTTGGAAAGTCCAAGACAATCATATAGTAATTTTTTGGTGTGAAGGACGAGAGGATTACATACAACCAAAACTGGAAGAACATATTGTAGATACTTGAAGAGCCCAAAATACCCACATTCTTGAGCACAAAAAATAAGAATAAGATTAAGAAGAAACAAAAACCGATCCAATTTGAGGGGCGGAATATAAAGAGAAGTCTGGTGAGCTAGCTGCTGACTGCTGACTGCTGAGTCTTCTCTTCAATAATCTACTATTTTCTAAAAGCTTTTCTCTCTTGTTATAATTGCTTGAAATAGAATTCTACCTGTATCGGGAATAGAAAGAAAATAACACTTGTTTAATAATGAATCCAAGGCCGCAGTCCCTACAATGAACTCTGACGGGACTGACGAATTCACTTACCAATGACGACGTCCAAAGTATAGACGAAGATATCTCTAGACGAGGAAATTAAGTCCCACGTCAGTGACGAAGACAAGAAGACCATTCAATGCAGAACAATTACACCTAGAACGGTAACAAGGCCAACTGTATGAACGGTTGGAGCACATTGAAGCCACATTACATAGCATCAAACGTTACCAAGAGGAGCATTAAGACCTCCATAACTACACCAACGGCTAGAGGCCATGAAGGCATATATAAGGCCCACACATTGCCAAGTACAAGGTACATACACACTAAGAGACTTCTTTTGCCCTGTTACTTTACATTGTTCATTCTCGAATAGCATCTTATATTGACTTTAGCATCGGAGGCGTTGTGGTAGGCACCACACCGGTGACCACCTTTGAAGGCCAGAGATTGCTTCCATCTGATAATCTTGACTGACGAACTTACACTTCATCAGTTTGGTGCCGTCTGTGGGGACGACATTTTCGTGTTCAGACTCGAAAAATTAGTTTCCGATCAACTGTTACTTTCAGATGGAGTCCAATCAAGATTTCGCAGCCTTAGCTCAGCAGGTTCAGGCTCTCGCAGCTACTGTCGAAGAACTCACCAGGCAAAATCAGGAAATGAAACTACAGCTTCAACAGGAGGAGAATCAATCCAAAAACAACACGGAGGACAAGGGAAATAGCCACAGAAGGAGCGACCATCAAAGGCCTACTACTCCATAGAACAAAATTCAAATCTTCTTTAGGAGATGGACAATTTGAGAAATGCCATCAGGGAGAAGACAGACCAAAGCGTGGGTAGATTGGTAAGGGTAACAGACTCGCCTTTCACAGCAGCGGTCTTAGGATGCCCAGTACCGTCGAAGTTTCGACTGCCACAACTTGAGCCATTTGACAGGCTCAAGGATCCACAGGATCACCTCAACACCTTCAAAACGACAGTAGGGCTTTAGCAGCCCCTTGACGAGATATTATGCCGTTCCTTTCCTACCACCTTTAAAGGAGTTGCAAGGGAATGGTTCACCAAGCTGCCTACCTTGTCCATTGACAACTTCGAGCAGTTGAGTAACACCTTCCTGTGTCACTTCATTGGAGGACAACGTCCGAAGAGGCCAGCCGACCATTTACTCACCATCAGGCAAGAAGAAACGGAAACCCTGAGGTCGTACGTGAGACACTTCACTCGAGAGACGCTGGAGGTAGATGAAGCCGACGATAAGGTACAGCTGACGACCTTCAAAGCGGGACTCAAATCCAGGGAGTTCGTTGCATCACTAGCGAAGAATCCCCCAAAGACGATGTCCAAGATGCTCTTGAAAGCACAGAAATACATGAATGCTAAAGACGCCTTAGCAGCCATAAGGGACATAGAGAAACTAGAAGACAAAGGAAGGAAGGATGACGAGCACAGAGGACAAAAGAGGGATCGTCAAGTTCGGCGAATCAATGACTGGAACAGAAGGAAAGACGATAAAACCCCAAGAACGGTAAAATTTACCCCTCTTGTTATGCTTGTTGACAAAATTTTAACGCAGATTAAATATGAACACTACCTTAAATGGCCGCAGCCATTACATTCGTCTCCTAACGTCCGCGATAAGAATAAGTATTGCCGATTTCATAAGGATCATGGCCATTACATAGAAGACTGTCAGGACCTAAAGGAACAAATAGAGGAGTTGATACGGAAGGGGAAATTGCAGAAGTTTGTGAAGAAGGGAGAGTACAATAAATTTCAAGACAGAAATAAGAGCCAGCATGAGTCCTCATCCAGGGGCGATGACTATAAATTCCAACCTCCTCAAAACGTGATCGGGGAAATACAGACGATCACAAGGGGGCCCATCACCGGAGGATCATTCAGGTCCCTTAAGAAAGCATATCAACGACAGGTGAACAGTGTCCACATAACACCCCTATTGAAACAGAGACGAACTGAACAGAACATGACTTTCAACGAAGGAGATGCTAGGGGAGTGAAGCAGCCTCACAACGACCCCTTGGTCATAATGCTCACCATAGAAGGATTCAACACCAAAAGGATCCTCATGGACAATGGTAGCTCCGCTGATATCATCTATTTCCCTGCATTCCAGCAATTGAAACTGGATCCAAAAAGACTACGTCCATTCGATTCCCCCCTCATCAGTTTCAGTGGTGACAGGGTATATCCCAAGGGCATAGTGACGTTGACAGTAACTCTGGGTGCCTACCCGAAGCAGTTGACCCGTCAACTAGACTTCTTGGTGGTAGATTGCCCCTCATCTTACAATGTAATCATAGGAAGGCGAGCACTCAACAAGTGGAAGGCATCCACATTAACCTACTGCCTGAAGGTAAAATTCTTGACGGAGAACGGTGTTGGCAAAGTTAAAGGAGATCAAATTTTAGCTCGAGAATGCTACCAAGCCGTCTTGGCCGCAAAGGAGAACCATACATGGATAATCGAGGAGAAGGAAGAAGAGAATGCGGAAGCCCTGGAAACAGTAGAATTGGCTGAAGGGGAAGAAACTAAGACAACCAAAATAGGGACTACTCTAAGTCCTGAGATGAAAACAAAGCTCGTCCAGTTTGTCAAAGAAAACCTAGACGTCTTTGCCTGGAGTCACGAAGATATGCCAGGCATATCTCCAGATGTCATTCAGCACAAGTTAAATGTAGACCTGGAGAAAAAACCTGTCAAGCAAAGACGAAGAGTCTTTGCACCAGAAAGAGACCAAGCAATCACTGACGAGGTTAACAAGCTCCTGACTGCAGGTTTCATCCGTGAAGTATACTATCCAGACTGGCTTGCAAACGTCGTCCTGGTGAAGAAATCAAATGGGAAGTGGAGAATGTACGTAGACTTCACGGACCTGAACAAGACCTGCCCAAAGGACAGTTTCCCTCTTCCAAGAATAGACTAGCTTATAAATTCTACAGCTGGACACAAGCTTCTAACGTTTATAGACGCTTTCTCAAGATACAACCAGATAAAAATGGCTGACAAAAATCAGGAGAAAACGGCCTTAATCACCAGTCAAGGGCTCTATTACTATAAGGTAATGCCCTTTGGAATGAAGAATGCAGGTGCTACTTATCAGAGGTTGGTAAACAGAATGTTCAACAAGTAGATAAGAAGGAATATGGAGGCGTACGTGGATGATATGCTCATCAAGAGTAAAGAAGAACTTGCCCATTTGGACGACCTCAAGGAGACATTTGCTACCCTCAAGCAATACCAAAAGAAGCTGAATCCTAGTAAGTGTGTTTTTGGTGTAGTCTCAGGAAAATTCCTGGGATTCATGGTATCCTAGAGAGGAATAGAGGCAAATCTGGAGAAGGTACAAGCCATAATCAACATGGCATCACCCAAGACCATCAAGGAAGTCCAGAAGTTCACGGGAAGGATTGCAGCCCTCAATAGGTTCGTCTCTAGGGCTACGGACAAATGCCTACCCTTCTTCAAGACCTTAAAACAAGCTTTTGCCTGGACCGACGAATGCGAAGCAACTTTCTAGGAGCTCAAATGCTACTTGAGTAATCCACCCCTTCTAAGCCCGTCCAAAGAAGGTGAGAACCTATATTTGTACTTAGCAGTGTCAGCTACAGCCGTCAGTGAAGCCCTGGTCTGAGAAGAAGACGAGAAGCAGCTTCCAGTTTATTACGTCAGCCAAGCCTTCCAAGGAGCTGAGTCCAAGTATCCAAAGATTGAAAAGATCACATTCGCATTGATAGTAGCCTCACGCAAACTTAGGCAGTACTTTTAGGCAAATCCTATCCTAGTGATGACGGACCAACCTATCAAGAAGTCCATGAGCAAGCCCGAGGCGGCTAGGAGAATGGTCTAGTGGGCGATTGAACTCAGCCAATTTGATATTAAATATCATCCTAAGACGACCATAAAAGCGCAACCTTTGGCAGACTTCATCCCAGAGTTCACCCTCCCGGACAAGGATGACCTCACCAACAAACCCAAGTAATGGACGATACAGACCGACGGTTTGTCAACCCAAAAGAGGGGGGGAGTAGGGGTAGTCATAATCACCCCTGATGGAGAAATACTAAGGTATGAAGTTCAGCTGAAGTTTCCATCCACCAACAACGAGGCCGAGTACGAAGGGATTCTAACGGGTTTGAAGCTCGGAAAAGAGTTTAGAGTTAAGAACCTGTTAGTCCAAAATGATTCAAAGCTAGTAATTGGGAAAATCAGGGGAGAATATGAAGAAAAGGAAGAAAGAATGCAGAAGTACCTCAGACTGACGAAGCATCTGACTCAAGAGTTCGATGAGGTGGAGTTTGTGCAGATTCCCAGAAGCTAGAATATGATAGCAGACGAGGTCTCAAAGATAGCCTCGTCAGAAAGAGGGGCATTGGAAGCAGGCCTGATGATGGAAGTCCAGAAAAATCTCAGCATTGAAGAAATTTCAACATTCGCAATCCAGAGCACAAATAGCTGGATGACGCCCATCGTATCTTTCCTTCAGGACGGGCACCTCCCTCAGAATGTAGATGAGGCCAGAAAGATCAAAAAGAGGGCAGCCAGATTTACGATCCTCAATGACACCCTGTACAAGAGAGGCTTCTCCATGCCTTACTTGAAGTGTGTTAATGAAGAAGAAGCAAAGTACATCTTGGGGGAGATCCACGAAGGAGTTTGTGAGGATCATGCTGGTCCTAAATCCCTGGTTAGCAAGATCATTCGAACAGGCTATTTCTGGCCGACTATGCAGGTAGACGCTGTTAGGACATATGTGTTTCACTTGTTAGGAACATATGTCACAATTTTATATAGTTGGCTAATCCTTTGACAAAACGCACTTTACATGTATTTGGGTAGATCTAAGTTATGTTTAATACTTGAAGAAATATGTTGTTCAAGTCTAGTATTAAAGCCATGAAGATTGAACCAAAAAACAAGTGAAGAAAAGGTGTTCAATAAAGCTGGACAGATAGCTCAACACCTGCGGATAGATAGCTCGATAGCTACTCGACACCTCCTCGACACCTGGTTATCTATTGAGCTCCTCAGCTGATTCTTATCGTAATCTTGATAGCTTCTCGATAGCTGGTCAATCGATCAAGAAAGTTTCTATCCCCTCGACACCTTCTCGACACCTTCTCGATAGATGTATCTGTTGAGATTCATTAAACCTCGACACCTTCTCGACACCTGCTATCTGTCAAGGTTACGAAAATTCAGATTTTTGATTTTTAGGCCAGGCTTTTGTATTTATGTAGGGTTTCTTTTCTTACAACCCTAGACCTATATAAGGCTTATTTTAGAGGCCATCACATAAGAGAATATAAGGAGAACATATGCAAAAGGTGAACGACGCCTTATTCTCTCTGAAAGAAGCTACTGCGTCTTTGCACCTTAGGGTTTTGTAACTAAGTGCTTCTTGATCTTCATTGTTGATGAAGTGAAGAACTTTACAGCCAACATTCTTCTTCCTCAAGTTGGTGAGTGAGTCATGTACTAGGATTTATGCAAAGGAGTTAGTCACGTACCGGGCTCCGTGCAACAAAAAGGGTGACGTTCATATATTGAAGAGTTCAGAGGTTCTGAAGCGGTAGAAGGTTTCTGCTGTGAATTCATCTACGGGGATTGTAGAGTCTAGGGACAAAGGTTTTGTACTAGATCTGAAACTTCTCTTTACTATAGTGGATTGCTTTTCGGGAAGGTTTCCCCCCAGGTTTTTTACTATGAAACTGGTTGGTTTCATTGGTTTTCCTAGGTCATCATATCTTGTCTTATTTATTTTTCCGCTACATGATTTTGACATGATATTGATGTTTGTTTGTTTTAACAAGTTTTATTCATAATAAATCTAATTAACAACTTGGGTTTAAAACTTGTTAATTCTATCAACCGGGGTCTAAATTTCCCAACAAGTGGTATCAGAGCGGGTTCACTCTGATTGGATTAATTTCCTGAGTGTGATCTATTGACCCCTATTGTCATGGATAGAGGACAATCTTTATTTATACCTCCTTTATTTGATGGAACTAATTATGTGTACTGGAAAGTTCGTATGAAAGTTTTCTTGCAGGCCCTAGGTGAACAGGTATGGCAAGCTGTTGAAGTTGGCTGGATTAAGCCAAAGGAAGCGCCAGTGGATTGGGATGATGCAACAATCATAGCGGCAAAATTCAATAGTAGGGCCTTGAATGCTTTGTTCTGTGGGTGACCAATGAGGAATTCAAGAAAATATCATCCACAAAAGTTGCCAAGGAAGCATGGACTATTCTTGAGACCACCTATGAAGGTACCAAGGCTGTAAAGACTGTGAAGTTTCAAAGACTCACTAGTAGTTTTGAAGAAATAAGGATGGAGGAGGATGAGACCTTTCATGAGTTCTATGCTAAACTCATGGATATTGTGAATTATTCCTTCAACCTTGGAGAATGTATTGCAGAATCCAAAATTGTTAGAAAAATCCTTAGGTCCTTACCTGAAAGATTCCATGCCAAGGTCAGTACCATTGAAGAAGTAAAGGATATTGATAAAATTCCTTTGACTGAGCTTGTAAGGAACCTTCAAACCTATGAGATGGGATTAGGCTCAATGGGAAAAGGTGGAAAGAGTAGAAACTTGGCTCTTAAGGGTATAGAGGAAGAGATTGAAGACTCTAAAGATGAAGATGAAAGTGAAGATCAAGATGAAGATGAGGATGAGGATCTGACCTTCATAACTGATGAGATTATCAAGCTTCTTCAGTTTAGAAAAAATTATAAGGGCAAACCTCCTAGGAAATCTAAATCCTCTAGGAATGGCAAGAATGAGAAACCCCTCATCAAATACCATGAGTGCAAAGGTTTTGGTCATATGAGGATAAAGTGTCCAAACTATCTCATAAAGGAAAAGACCGAGAAATCAAAAGATAAAGGGTTGGTTGCTACCTGGAGTGATATTGAGGATGACTCTTCTGATGAGTTTGTGGATGAATGTCGTCAGGTTATGGCCTTTGCTGCCTCAACCGATAAGGTGATTGTGGAGAGTGCTAATGACAGTGAGGATTCTTCTGATGATGAAGTACCTAAGAAGATGACCCTTTAGGAAGCCTATGATAAGTTATGCACTAAATTCATAAATCTGAAAAGACTTCTCATCTTTGTAGAAAAGAGCTCAATGAGGTAAAAACTGAAAAAACTAATCTGTTAGTCAAACTAGATGAGACTACAAGGTTAGTTGAGACTCTTGTTGTGGAGAACACCTCATTAGAAGAGAAGGTCAAGAATCTGGAGGATGAGCTTAGTAAAGCTAGAACTCAAATAGAGAGGATGTCTAGTGCAAAACTTAATGAGGTCTTGAGTGCTCAAAAGCCTAGTTCTGACAAGACTGGCTTACGATATGCTGTTTCCTCCAGCCCTTCCTCTTCCACGGCTTCTGGATCAAGGACTATCTTTGTGCCACAATCTAAAGGTGATAAAGGTATGAAATCCAAAAATGTTCTGGCTAATTCTAAATCCTTTATTAGACCTCATGTTTGTCATCATTGTGGTGTTGCTGGACACATTTATCCTAATTGCTTTAAATTGTATCCTCACAAGCAATTGTCCAAACGGTCACAGGTTTCCTCTCAAGGAACTACACCTTTTTTTGGAGAGTTATAAAAACTCTTGAGCTTTTTAACTCAATTTTAGGAGAATTCTAATTCTTCTATGTCTTTTAGTAGACTAGGACACGTGCCTTTTCATCTTCACGGCCAAAGACTCATGCTGTGTGGGTGAGAAAGGAGCCTAAAACTTAATTGTCTTTTATGTTTGTCCTCTGCTTTAATTCTTTCTATCTAAAGTAGGACTTTTTGCTTGATTTCTTATCTGCTTTTGGAATCATGCTTTCATGCATCTGCATATTTCTATCATGTTTTCATGCATATGCATTTTTCTTTCATGCATTCATGTTGTTTATATGTTTTTGTTTGATTGTTTAGTTCTTATTTTGTTTTGTTTTCAAAATAAAAATAAAAAGGAAAAATCAGAAAAATACAAAAACAGTGTGTGTTTGTGTACTTTGGTACTTGTGTACCTTGGATGGCCATTGAAACAAAGTTCTCTAAAATTTGTATCCTTTGTAGCTTAGATGAGCATCTCTATGCACAACTAAGCAAGTGAGCTTTGTGGATCTTGTTTGTAATGAGTAAGATTAAGTTATCTCTTAAACTTAACACTCATATCACTCTTTTTGACGGATAGGACTAGAAAATCCTAAGAGAAAGGCATAAATGATCATCTCACCACTATTGCCCGCCAATCATAATATGACACATGTATGCTTCGGCATAGCAAAAGTGCAGTGTCAAAGACATTCGTATGCTTCGGCATAGTAAAAGTGCAGTGTCTATGCTTAACATGTTGGGTATTTCTTTCCTCTCTTATATATGCCCATACATGATATGCTTAAAAGAAAATATGCAAAGAAAATAAAAAGCAAAAAGATTAAAATGTTTTAAATATGATTGCAATCGTGTTTTCTAGGAGATGTGGGAGTTATAGGATGTACCTCGAAGGTGATAGTCTCCATCAAACAGTTATGATTATGTGTGAGTTAAAGTGATTTTCTCATATCTCAAATCATCATAACATGTATACAATTATGCAATCTTGCGATGTTTTTCACACGAAACACGCAATATTCTTTGCTACTCTTGATACATGTGCAAGTACAATGTGATTTGGCCATCACAAGATTTTACATGTGTTAATGTATACTTACTAAACTGTCTTGACTTGTTTTTGAAATATAAAATTGGTTAGACTTGTTTAGTGTGTGTTTGTGTTTTGGGATCTATATGCTTAACATTTTTCTTGTTTTTCACATGTTTTGCATCCTTCTATTATCTTTTCATCCATAGCATCTTGTTTCATTACATTCATGCATTTATATGGATTTGTTTGTGCCTCCTTGATCATCTTTATGTTTCTCGGGTGAAGCTTTCTAGCTTTCTGTACCCTTTGTCAATCATGACAAAAAGGGGGAGAAATTGTGGAATGTGGTTTCCTTTTATAAGATTCTACATGTTAAGGGGAGAAATACATTCCTTTGTAAGGGAGAGATGTGTTTCATCTTGTTAGGGGGAGTGCTTACTTTCTTCTTCTTGTACATTGGGTCTTGTGACCATGTTTACATACATTGTGCTTATCTTTGATATTTATATGCTGATGTATGTCTTCTTTACCTACATCTACATGTGTTGTTTCTTTTTCTATCTTTATACACATGTTTCTTATTACTTGTATGCAATCTATTATTTCTGTTTCAAACTAAGATGCCTTGATGAGTTTTGTTTAAGTCTTTCAGAAATACAGGTTGTCAAAGTCTACTTGCCATAAACTCTTTTCTTGCAAAGTTTTTCAAGGATTTGTGTTAGGATAGATTTTATTGTATTCAACAAGTGAATATGAGTTGAGGGATTTATGACTTCTCTCATATGTTCATTTGTTTGTTGTGGTTTTGCCATGGATTGCCAAAGGGGGAGATTGTTAGGACATATGTGTTTCACTTGTTAGGAACATATGTCACTATTTTATGTAGTTGGCTAATCCTTTGACAAAACGCACTTTACTTGTATTTGGGTAGATCTAAGTTATATTTAATACTTGAAGAAACATGTTGTTCAAGTCTAGTATTAAAGCCATGAAGATTGAACCAAGAAACAAGTGAAGAAAAGGTGTTCAATAAAGCTGGACAGATAGCTCGACACCTGCGAACAGATAGCTCGATAGCTACTCGACACCTCCTCGACACCTGGCTATCTATTGAGCTCTTTAGCTAATTCTTATCGCAATCTTGATAGCTTCTCGATAGCTGGTCGATCGATCGAGAAAGTTTATGTCCCCTCAACACCTTCTCGACACCTCCTCGATAGCTATATCTGTTGAGATTCATTAAACCTCGACACCTGCTATCTGTCGAGATTACGAAAATTCAGATTTTTGATTTTTGGACCAAGCTTTTGTATTTGTGTAGGATTTCTTTTCTCACAACCCTAGACCTATATAAGGCTTATTTTAGAGGCCGTCACATAAGAGAATACAATGAGAATATATGCAAAAGGTGACCGATGCCTTATTCTCTTTTAAAGGAGCTACTGCGTCTTTGCGTCTTAGGGTTTTGTAACCAAGCGCTTATTGATCTTCATTATTGATGAAGTGAAGAACTTTGCAGCCAACATTCTTCTTCCTCAAGTTGGTGAGTAAGTCACGTACTGGGATTCGTACAAAGGAGTTTGTCACGTACTGGGATTCGTGCAACAAAAAGGGTGGCGTTAATATATTGAAGAGTTCAGAGGTTCTGAAGCGGTAGAAGGTTTCTGCTATTAGTTCATCTACGGGGATTGTAGAGTCTAGGGACAAAGGTTTTGTACTAGATCTGAAACTTTTCTTTACTATAGTAGATTGCTTTTCGGGAAGGTTTCCCCCCAGGTTTTTTACTGTGAAACTGGTTGGTTTCATTGGTTTTCCTAGGTCATCATATCTTGTCTTATTTATTTTTCCGCTGCATGATTTTGACATGATATTGATGTTTGTTTGTTTTAACAAGTTTTATTCATAATGAATCTAATTAACAACTTGGGTTTAAAACTTGTTAATTCTATCAACCGAGGTCTAAATTTTCCAACAGACGCAACAGAGTTCGTCAAGAAATGTGACAAGTGTCAACGGTTCATAAATGTTCAGCGACTTCCAGCAAAGAAACTGATGACGATTGTGTCCCCTTGGCCTTTTGCGTAATGGGAAATCGACATCGTCGGCCCACTGCCTCAAGGCAAAGGTCAGGTAAAGTTCTTACTAGTTGCTATTGATTACTTTAGGAAATGGGTTAAAGCAGAGGCGCTAGCAACCATAACTGAAGCCAGAATCCAGAGCTTTGTGTGGAAGAATATAATTTGCAGGTTCGGGATTCCAAAGACGATCATATCAGACAACGGACGACAGTTCGATAGTCAAGGCTTCAGGGAATTCTGCTCAGGCCTAGGCATTAAGAATCAGTTCTCATCCCCAGGACATCCACAGGCGAACGGACAGACAGAAGTGACAAATTGAACATTGCTCAAGATTATCAAAACGAAGCTGGATGATGCAAAGGGAGCCTGGCTAGAAGAGTTACCCAACGTCTTATGGGCTTACAGAACCACAGCAAGAACCCCAATGGGAGAAACCCCCTTCAGGCTTACCTATGGTACCAAAGCAGTGATCCTAGTCGAGGTTGGAGTAACCAGCACCAGAGGGGAGGTATTCAACGAAGAAGACAATCACGATTACCTACGAGTTAACCTGGACTGTCTAGACGAAGTAAGAGACAAAGCTTACAGAAGAATGGAGGTGTACCGGCAGAAAATAACTGACTATTACAACAAGAGGGTGAAGCTCAGACGACTTAGCATAGGCGACCTCGTCCTGCGTAAGGTCACCACGGCCACTGGAGATTCTACCCAAGGAAAGCTCAACCCCACATAGGAAGGACCTTACCGAGTCGTTCATTACTCTAGACAAGGCAGCTATCATCTGGAAACTCTAGATGGATAGAAGCTTTCAAGGCCATGGAATATTGAGCATTTGAAGAAGTACCACCAATAAGAGTAACAAACAGATGTATTCATTCAGAAAATTAATAAATGAGTTGTTCAGCTAAATGTTTCCCAGCAAGCAGGTCTACTCAATTATAATTCACACAAGCCAAAAATGGCTAAGTAACAAGATTCCGCATAGACGGATGTAAGTTATTGACGACTATAAGACCCCCTAAAAGGGTGTAAGTCACAAGCCAAAAATGGCTAAGTAATAAGATCCTGCATAGACGGATGTAAGTTACTGACGACTATAAGACCCCCTAAAAGGGTGCAAGTCACAAAAGCCAAAAATAGCTACGTAACAAGATTCTGCATAGACGGATGTAAGTTACTAACGATGACGATCCCTAAAAGGACGTAAGTTGCAAAAAAGGGGCTAAGTGACTAACCCCGCCAAGACAAGTACACAACATGGACGATTGAAAGATCACACCAGCATATCACCAACCAAAGATCATACAATCACAAGTACAAGTAAGTACGCAGATGTAAATTAAATTAAAGCCCAAAAACAAACAGGCAAATTACAAGTGTTTCTACAACCAAAGGCCCATAAACACTGGGCTAAAAACATTGTTCTCAAAGTAGATTAATTGTTCAGAAATTAGATATACAAAACAACCCAAAACATAATAGGCATCTAAAAAAAAAAAATAGAAAATTATTATGAAGTGTCAGGTTCAGGCTTCAACATCAACGTCATTACTAGCAGCGTCCCCACCGCAGAAGCATCATTGGCAGGAGCGTTCTCAGGGGCATCAGGCTCGGTGGCGGAAGGTTGGGCGGCCTCATCAGTAGCCATCTCTTGGTCTACCTCTTCCAAATCCAGCATTTCCATGTCTACTCCAGAAGGATGCTTAGCAAGATATCTCCTCAGGAGCTCAAAACCTTTGAAATACCAGCTGAACAAAACAGTGTTATATTCGTTAGTTGTCTGAAAAGCCTCGACAAACCTGGCAGCAATAGTCTTGAGACTCTCCTTGGCACCAAGAAGCTGCTCGTCCTTCTCCAGTGTCAACTGGTGCTTCGCTCTGAGATTGTTTTGTAGGGTCTTCATTGTCTCCTTCAAAGAAGTAGCCTCGCCCATGGAGTCAATAAGTTTCTTCTTCAAAGTCGAATTCTCCACATCCAAAGCCTCCATCCCAAACGTGAGGGACGCCACCTTAGCCTCTTGAGTAAAATACTAGGAAGTAATATAGAGACTTTCTCCCAGCACCTGGGAAGGAGTTCAAAGTCATCAGTGAAGTGAGAAAGAAAAGGAAATCAAAAGTTGCCCAAACATTTTACCTAGACAAGCTTATGGACGTGACCCGCGGCAACGTCATTGAAAGGACTGCCAGACAAGGCCTTCAAATCTGCAGTAGTCACAACCTCGTGAGCCCTGTCCACAACTAGCTTCTCATCACTCCAGAGGGTAGATGAACAAGAATCGACCTTCTCCTTCTCTCTCTCCGACAACTGTGGCCTCTTGGAGACAGGAGTAGCACCAATCTCCTCTACAGAAGTTGCGGGGGAGGTTGTCCTCATCATCTCGGCTCCAGAAACAACAGGATTGATAGAGGCAGCTAAAGCGACGGAGCTGCCCTTCCTGGAGACTCGAACCGTTCTCTTCCCAATATTAGACAACGGCTCATCCTTCTTAGACCTCATCTTCACGTACATATCCTTATTGAATTTGGTCGTCATTTCTACAAGAGGAAAACACTAGTTAAAAAAAAAAAAAAAAAAAGGAGAGACAAGTCAGCACTGACGAACCCAACACTTACTCTTTTTTCCTTCGATTTCAAGATTTCGCATGACGAAGCTGGAAGGATCTGGTTCGAGATAGTAGAAGGCAAGGGTTCTTGGGTCCACAAGATCATCCCAGCTTTCAATTTTTTGTGCGTATTCAATCGCCTTCTACACTCGCTCCTTATACCTGCTCTTTAGTTTGGGCCGCCTTTTAACTGTGCAAAAGAAGAAGCAAAAGAGACAGTAGTAATAAAGGCAAACACGACAGAACTTAAGTAACAAGAAGAAACATTGACGCACTTAAGGTCAGGGTTCCCCACCGATGATGCAACCTCGGGAGTTCACCCCAAACCTCGCCAGAAGGGGTCTCAAAATCGTCCCCGGACACAAAGAAAAATCTGGACTTCCAATACCTGAATGACGAAAGTAACCCCTTAACGATTCTAGTTCTCCTTTCCCAAGGCACCAATTCATAATACTTGTGCTCCTTAGACGCTTTTAAGCGATACAAATAGACGAGCTCATCAACCCGGAGCATACCTCCATCTGTGGCAGCCAGCCATATTCCCATACAGCTGACCAATATTCTCCACGAGTTTGGCATAAGCTGCCCGGGAGCAATACCAAAGTGGTCTAATAGCTCCATGAGGAAAGGATGGACGGGAAACCTCAACCCACAGACGAAGGCAGACTCGTAAAAGCATACCTCGCCTAGGAAGAAGTGACAGGCCCGATCCTCCTCATTAGGCAGACGAACCCTAACCTAATCCAGGAATTGAAATCTATCCTTGAATCTCCCCAGTATGTCAGCGTCCAATCCACACTCCTCCTTGAGGGCATGAAAAGGCCTAACATCTCGAGGGGTAGAAACGGTGGTATTCCCCTCCACTGGGTCACTGTTGGACGATAACCCAATTGCGAGCTCACTGGATTTGACCTCAGACATCTCCCCTCACTCCCTCACCACGTTCTCAAACCAATCTAGCGATTGACAAAGCAAAGGCAACAAATCAGCCAAGGTGACACTTAAACAGTTTCCCTCAAAGACGAAATCCTCAATATTGGGGAAAACACCTAAAGACCCTCCCAAACGCGCAAAAAGGAAGGAAATTGATGGGCAGACTGTCCTGATTTCAGAACTACTAACCATAAAAATCCAAAAAAAAAAAAAAAAAACACAAAGGGAAACTCTACAAACTAAACCCCCAAGGAGTCGAAGTTAAACAAAAGGAAACGAGAAGAAAAAAGAAATCAGAGACTGTACCGTAAAAAGAAAAAGAGGTAAAACAAGGAAAAGAGAAAAGGTGTACCTTAAAGATGGTGGACAAGGGAAGTACCACCACAAAAATGCACCGGTTCGGAGAAGAGTTGCAAAAGTGAGAGAGATGAAGGAAATGACTAGAACAATGATCGACAGTTTTCGAAAAGTGAAAAAGAAAAATGAAAAGGGGAGAAGTTTTAAAGCAAAAGCCCAGAAAACTGAAAACCAGCGGGAAACCCAATGGTCACACGAATTGGAATAATAACTCCCCCAGTCAGAATGTGCCACGTAGGCCACAACCTGTGGAACGCCGACACCACGCATTTAATAGAGGATGAAACCCCAAAAGTCATTTATAGCCCAAAAAACCTTTCGTATTCTTCAGTCATCACTACGAATAATGACGACCACAGAATCGGGGGGCAACTGACGGGACTGATGAATTCACTTACCAATGACGACGTCCGAAGTACAGACAAAGATATCTCTGGACGAGGAAATTAAGTCCCACGTTAGTGACGAAGACAGGAAGACCATTCAATGCAGAACAATTACACCCAGAACGGTTACAAGGCCAACTGTATGAATCGTTAGAGCACATTGTAGCCACATTACACAGCACCAAACGTTACCAAGAGGAGCATTAAGACCTCCATAACTACACCAACGGCTAGAGGCCATGAAGGCATATATAAGGCCCACACATTGCCAAGTACAAGGTACATACACATTAAGAGACTTTTTTTGCCCTGTTACTTTGCAT
Source organism: Quercus ilex subsp. ballota (assembly GCA_032727855.1). Taxonomy (NCBI): domain Eukaryota; kingdom Viridiplantae; phylum Streptophyta; class Magnoliopsida; order Fagales; family Fagaceae; genus Quercus; species Quercus ilex. The sequence continues at coordinate 9,422,044 of CM064918.1, forward strand.
TGTTCATTCTCGAATAGCATCTTATACTGACTTTGGCATCGGAGGCGTTGTGACAGGCACTACACCGGTGACCACCTTTGAAGGCCGGAGATTGATTCCATCTAATAATCTTGACTGATGAACTTATGCTTCATCAAACTCAAAAGATATTTGAATTTGTGCTTGATATGTGTTTGGCATATTCCTTGCAAAAAACTTAAGTACATTGAGTAGCACATGAATCGATGGACTTTCATTTTTATTTTGAATGTGACCAGTGATTGATGAGCTTTTGAAGAATGCATTATAGTTACGGAAACACTATTCTTTGTATTAATAGTTAATACAGTTGACATTTCATTCACTCATGGAAATGGTGTCTTGTGAGCCTATATATATATATATATAATCAAAAATGAGAGAAAATCTAATTAAATTCTAAATTGAAGTCTAATTTTGATCCATGTATCTCATCTAATTTTTTAAATTTGTGTCAAGTAAATTATTAGGTGCAAAATTCAAAGAGTCAAAATTCAATTAGATTCCAAAATTGAATTTTTATTAGAGTTCAATTTTGGGCCATGTGTTTCATCTAATTTTTTTAATTTTTGTCACAAGTAAATTATTGGGTACAAAAATTGAAAAGTCTAAATCTAATTCGATTATAAATCATATATATATATATATATATATATATAACCAAAGTTGAGAGAAAATCCAATTAGATTTTACTATTGAAGTCTAATTTTGCACCATGTGTCCTAAATTATTTATTTTTAGAGAGAGTTTTATTTCTTAATTTTGGAGTCAAGTGCTGAACCGTATCATAAATATTCATACAAATGAGTTATTGAGTACAAAAATCAAAGAATCTAGAATTAATGAACTGTAAACAAAAAAAAAAAACAAAAAAAAAAATTTCACATTAACATAAATTAGGAAGTAAGAAACAAATGCGGACAATTTACATTTTCTACATAATAATATCCTTACAAGACTTTTTAAAGAATTAAAAAATATATATAAGAATGACTATCAATAGTATTTAAATATTGATAGTCATTCTTATATAGATTTTATTTGGATTCTCAATTTTATGTCACATGTCTCATTTAATTTTTAATTTAGTACCAAATGAATTATTGAGTGTAAAAATCGAAAAGTCCAAATTCAATTAGATTCTAAATTGGATTTCAATTAGAGTCCAATTTTTCGCCACATATCCATCTAAATTTTTAATTTTTGTGGCAAATGAATTATTGAGTGCAAAAGCCGAAAAGTCTAAAACCAATTAAATTCTAAATCTCACACACACACATATAACCATTACATATTTTAGAAATATATGGTTTTAAAAAAAGTATAAACTAATACCATTTATAATTTGAACCTCTTCTTAAAATATATATATATATATATATAATTTGAATCGTATAATTGTAATTGTTTTTAAGCGTACCCATGCATATACATAAGGTTACGCACTAGTATTTAGTAATACAAGAGTACAGTGATACATTATTTCCTCCTCGTACATGAATAGTTGATTCTAGCATGAATTTAATTGGTAGAACTAATTATTATGTGAAATGAAAATATAAGAGTAATACCTTACTCCCTCCGTCCCAATTTGTTTGTCCTATTTCAAAATTTTAACTTTTTAAGGGAATATCTTTATTGCCCTGTCTGTTATATAAAAATGGATAAGTTTCCAAAATTACACTTAAATAAATTTATCAAAAAGGGTTTTGGAAATAAAGTGGGGGCATAATAGAAACATTAGTAAATTAATAGTTTTTAATTTTAGATACAGGACAATATTTTAAAATATACCAAAATAGAATAGAGGATAAACAAATTGAGACAGATAGAGTAATATATAATATCTTAAGGCATAGCCAACAAGCAAGCCAGGCCAGAGAAAATTCCATTATTAGGAATCTGATTTTTTTTGCTTTAATAATGATTGTTGTGCAAACTAGTCAAAAGTTGCAGAAAGTTTGAATGGTGAGACACATGGGACATGGCTTAGTTAGGAAGTACGTGGTCACTGCTTTTAGTCTATACTCCTAAAAGATGCAAGGCCTCTTTGCGTAACAACATGTATCCACCTAAGGTTGCGCTTAGAACCTTAGATTTGGACTTGGATTTGGATTTTAAATTAATAGATTTGAAATCAAGAGATTTCAAATCTATTAATTTTAGGAGTTATTTTAAATCCAAGCATTTTAAAGGTTTAAAATTCTTGGTGGATTTGTCAAATCCAAATTCTTTACATTTTTTAAACTTTCTAAATAAGTTATTTGGATTTTTTGATCACCCAAATCCAAATCCAAATGCCCAAATCATGTCATCCAAACACACCCTGAGGTTAGGGTTCCTCGTCATAATTTACAAAGGAGAAGAAGAAATAAAGGCTGATCTCAAGAGGCTCTATTCGAGCATGACAAAAGCTATCAAATTTAGAAATGAAGTAAAAATATCATGTATTGTACGTTTTCTATAGCATACTCCCAATATAATTATATTAAATAAGAATATAAGATATATGTATATATACACTAAATGTTAAATAAACAAATAAATTACCCATTAAGATGACTTGCCAAATTAATGGATCATTATAGGTATCTGATTAAATTAAGTTGTAAATACCATTTCAATTTTCCAATTTCATCTCTGGGTGCTCAAAAGCATTTCTTAGTTCTTGGAGGTGATCCAAAACCAAAGAAAAAGAAAAAGAAGTTAAGTATTTAGCAAGAATAGGCCAAGACATCATTACAATTTTCTTTCTTTCTTCAATTTTTTTTTTAAAATCTTTTGTTAAATTCATATTTGGGTTTTTATTAGGGAAAAAAAGAGTAGATGTTTATCAACTAAATAAAATAATAAATAGATATTTTCTCCCATGGAAACTTTGGTATTGCTTCTACTAGCAGAAAACTTTCGTATTGCATATCAACATGGAAGATTTGCATGACAAAAAGGTATGCTTCAGGAAAGTGAAATAGGATTCTCCTCTTTTTACTTGAAATGGAGAATGTTTATTCTAAGATTAAAATTTAATTTTTAAAATTTGAGTCTAGCTATGTACAAATTGCCATATCATTTAAATCTTAAATGATATAACATTATATTCATTTTTAGATTTGTAATATTAAAATGAATCATGAAATTGATACATTATAAATGTATAAAAATGGGTGGACTCTACCAAATCGAGTGAAACCTCAAATTTGGATGAGGATAATGTAATCATGAACGGCTGGCTTAGTTCAACTATTCAAGCAAAAATAGCTCTACACTCTCCTCTTCTTCTTCTTCTTCTTTTTCACAGTCTAGTTCTGCACTCTTAACTCTTAAAAACGTCACTAAAAACACAAAAAACGTCGCTAAAAACCCCAAAAAAAAACATCGCTATAGACACAAATGGTCTACAACAACAATTTAATGGCGTTCAAAAACTTTTACTGATGTTTTCTAAAACGTGACAAAATAATATAACATTTTCGTATATAATGTAGGAAAATACATTTTGCGACATTTTTAAAACGCCACAAATAATCAAACATGTAGCGACATTTTAAAAACATCACTAAAACCAGCTCTTTTTTTTTTTTTTGGGTACTTTTTTAGACCCTGGCAAACACAACAGATTAACTTAGTTAATTAGCCAAGTTGATTACTTTGTCCAATTTCATATCTAGATTAACACAAACATATCATATTATTGTAAAGTGCAGAAAATAAATAACACAACAATATGATAACCTAGGAAATCAAACCGGTAAAAACCTGTGGAGGATTTAACCTAGCGATCCTCAAGGTAAAACTGATGTGAGAGACCGCGTCCCCGGCCCCTTTTTTTTAGGAATGTTGAGCCAAACCCACGTGAATGGGTGGAGTCGTGTTATTGCCTCTCAAAATGGAGGTTTGACTAGTTATATTTTCCCCTTTAGATTAAGGGTTTTACAATAGAATCACCACTTATTTAATTATTGGAATAAATAAGAAAACCAAAATTGAAAAATTCCTCATTTTATTAGTTTAAAATTAAATTTATATTGATCATAGGAAAATTACGTGGCTTTGGTCCTAGATACAATCTAAGATAAAGTACATGGCTTTGTTTTCTAGTTACAATTTAGAAATTGAAAATTACAAGGATAAGTATTGATCTATCAACCCTTAATCTAAACTCGGAGGCTATGTTACAAGGTGGGAAGGTGTTAGGCACCCACCCTGCCCGGTGAAACCAGTCTTCTAGACTATGGTGGCCAACATTCATATCATATCCTCCAATATGTCAATCAATTCGCATGTTAAATTTAATGTGTGTGCATGTGATAAACCCTAATTCAATTTATTAAGCATTGCATTTGCATTGAAAAATAAATTCTAGTGAATGTGTGTGGATGGTGATATTCTAGATTCAAGGATTTGAAAGAATTATGAAACAAACATGTTTTTCATATTTTTGATGTGGATTTAAGATTAAAACTAGTGTTATACATGAACATGTGATGAACAACTAAGAACATGTGAAGAACACATAAGAACATTTATGAACATTCAAACAAATTTAAGGAATTTAAATGATTATTATCATGCTTTAATCTTAAACTCTCATCATGGCAACATAAAAAACAATTAGGGAAAAGGATTATATCTTCATGCAAGATTCATATGGTGGAGGAGGAGACTCTTAGGGTAGTCCTAAGGGTGGAGGAAAAGAAGAGTTAGGAAAGGAAGAATGAGTCTCACTCAATACCTTAAACTTCAAGAAGACCAAGATATGACAAGACTACTCAACTTCCTAGAACTCAAGAAAGTAGAAGAGAGGGGTTTTTTTTTTTTTGTCTCTTGGAATGAAGGAAATGGGGGATTTATATAATAGTAGTGGAGGAAATATGAATGGAAGGCCATTTAATGAGGGTTGACAAAGAACCATGAACCTAGACCTCATTTTATCCTTGGGAAAATCTGGTGCGTTAAATGGAAAGATTGGTGGGAGTGAGGAGCAAGCCAAAATTCGGTTTTCCTGTAGCTGCTGTAACAGCCTATAGAGCCAATTTCGAAAAATCATATCTAACTCAATTATAATCGGAATTGTCTTTTTCTTGTGCTCAAATTGAAGCCCCGGGTGTCTAGTTTTTGGAAAAATTAACCTCATTCACAGATTCAAAATATTCTGAGAGATATCGATGAAATGGTGAGCAGAGGTCATTTGTTAGAAAATGGTTTCAGCACAATTAACATTAATAGGTCCCAAATTAGCTCCCAATTAACATTAAATGGCTCCAATCACTTCTATTTCAAACTTAATTGGTTCCAAATTTACTCTAATTAAAAGATAATTGCACAAATTACTCATTGAATAATTAATGTTTTACTATCTAATTAATTAGGTGTATGCAACCTCACTATAAAATGTAGTCCTAACTAATCAAATTATGACATATCATTGATCTCAAATTGATTACAACTCTAACCAATTGAAATCAATTGTTCATAATCACATATAGTCGGACTCAGGTGGTAGTGCATCTCGGCCATTAAAACTTAATTTGATAACAACTTTCAATCAGGTGGTCCAATCAGAGCTTATGACCAGTCGATTTGATCGTTACAACAACAAGATCATTTTGGTGAAATGAGATTAAGGATCTAATGGCTAGGATCAAGATGCATATTTCCAAGGAAAAATTACCCTTTTACCCTCTAGGTGAGGTTAAATGCGGGTTGCAAAATGAGGTGTCAACAACTGAATCCACTATGAAAGAATGAAGTTTACATAATAGCAACTTAAACCACTAATATCCTATTGCTACCTCAACTAGGAAATTTACTACCACGACCACGTGACAGCTTCGAGTCCACAGACTACTTCTTTCTTGGATTCCCAGCAAGCACAAGCACTCCCGCTTGTATATCTTTAAGTTCTTTATTGCAGCAACTGAATGATCATCAAGTTCTTGAATCGAATTCTCCTTCTTGATAATCTTAAGTATGTGTGAAGGCAAATACCTCTAAATATCACAAAAGATTCACACACACAGCAAAAGGAGCTTTATAAAACATGGCTAGGGTTTTCCCTTTTATACTTAAGGGAAAACAAAAAACCCTACACGTCATATGGGCTTAGGGCTAAGTTGGAAAATTTTGCAAAAAAACGTTCTGCCCGAATTTGGATCGGTCGATTCTAATTCTCGATCGATCAAGCTAGGCAGAATCATACTATAACTTCTGCAGCAACTCGATTCCAACTTTACATAAAACGCATACACTTTGAGCAAGTCTAAACAAGACTAAAAACCAGTTTTGATCATGATTTGACAACAATACAAATTAGAGTTCTAATACATTAGTTCCTAAGCACTTAGAACCTAACAAACTCCCCCTTTGGCAATCCATGACAAAACACAAACTAAAATGCTCAAAGTTTACAAAGAAAAGCCCATTACACAAATAATGCCCATTATAATAAATCCAACCTAACTACTATCTACCAGTTGCAAGTGTAGACAGTAGCATGACTAAATCAACCTGTATATTTCTTGAAACACTTAAACAAAACGCATAAACGCATGTGTGGAAATACAAATAAAACACAACTAACTTCTTGATTTCACATAAAACAAAATAAAGACATATATCATGAATATAAATCAATAAGTAGTAAAGCAAGAAACATATAAACAAAAACAATGTATCTCCCCCTATCAAAAATACATCAAGAGCCAAAAAAATGTAAATACACAATGAAGCACTTAGATACAATCTAAATGACTCTACAAGCTCCAAAACATAAAAAACTCCCCCTAAAACAAAAATCTCCTCTACAAAGTACTCAAATATACTCCCCCTTTTTGTGACGGAATGCCAAAGGGCAATCAGAATCCATCATCAAAAGGAGGTGGCGAAGGCGAACGTCGAAGATGCTCCAAATCAGCTCTCAAAGCACAAATCTCATCAAGCATGTCCACCAAAAGCTGACCATGAGCCTCCTGAACGGTCATGACAGTCTCTAACGTACGTTGAATTTCAAAATCAGCTGAAGTAGATGGTGGAGGAACAGCAGCAGCTGCAGCAACAACATCGACAGGATTAGCAGACGCCTCACCAGAAGGAGGAGGGAGTGCGATACTAGAAGGCTTAACCCTAAGGCGTTTAGAGCTCAGTCTCAACTGAGCAGCCCTCTGCCTAAGAAAGGTGGCACCTATGAGAGCTACAATATGAACTGACTCAGAAGCGAGGAAATCCTTTAACCCTAAATGTAATAAAATCCGATGAATGAAAACCAGAAAGAAGAGAGTGTGACCAGTGGAGGCACTCCTATGAACTTCGTTCAAAGAACAAAGAAACAGACAAAGGAAACTAATAGGAGCATCCATGACAAGGGCATACAAAAACGCACATCACTCAATAGGGATGGTGTGAAGAAGAGAGAGAGGCCACAAAGAATGACAAGCTATCCTAAAGAAAAGATAATGAATCTCAGAGAGCTCAGCAGTGGTGATCCTAGGATCAGAACCCCACTGGATAGAAGACCCAATGATGTATGACATGACATCATCCAAGAGAGGAGACTCATCATAAGGGTAGATAGGGTCCTAGACCATGGGTACCCTAAAAGTAGCAGTCACTACCGAAGGGGTAATGGTGAACTCTACACCTTATATCCAACACTTAACTTGAGTGTTGGAATCATAGACGTGGATAGAGAGGTTCAAGTAGAACTCTCTAATCAGGGTAGTAGGAGAAGGATGGTCTATATCCAAAAGAGGCAACCAACCCCTACGCTCAAAATTAGCCCTAATGGCAGGATCAAGCTCATCTAACAATACCTAACGCTCAGCCCAAATTTTTCTCTTAAGGTTTAGCTTCAAATACTTCTCTTCGTTTTTCAGGCTCGGAAACCTCTCACAATCAAAAGGTGGGTCAAAAGAAGTGGAGGCATCCTTATTGGCTATAGTTTTCCTAGGCATGGTGCTAAGGAAAGGACAAGGCACACAAAAAAGAACCAAAAGGGACAAAAAGAAAAACCAAGGGCAAACTGCAAGTCAGCACAAAAAAAATATAGAAATAACAATCTATATGATGCATGAATAGATAAATGTCATGATGCATGCCCTAATGTAATGAGAATAGGTTCAATTTAGGTTCAAATTCACAAAATTGGCTTAAGCATAGAGTTTCTAACAAAAACCCCAAAATTTGAAAAACCACTTGTACAATTTTTAGAAAGTTGACTAATTAATCATTAAACAAGACAGATAACACCAAATAATGATCAAATAAATCAATTCAACAAGCCAATTTCATCAAATTAGACCTAATTGAACAAAATTCCCAAATTGGGTATATTCAAACCCTAGAATTTTCAATTTCTCACAATTCACCAAATTGATCAAATTAAACCGTCAAGATCAGTTATATAAAAACTTATAACAAAAAGCCATTGATCAATTTCAAGAAATATGGCTTGAATCATCAAAAATCCCAAAATCTAAGAGGTTCAAAATTTTCCCAAAAAGCATGATTTAATGCATGAAAATATAAAATAAATGAAAAAGAAGGGGCAAAAGAGTCTTGCCGGCCTTGTAGAAGGAAAACCTTGCAAATATTTTGGAGGAAAACGACAAAAATCTTGCTTGGAGCCTTAGATCGATCGAATAGAGAGAGAAAGAGTTTGAAAAGTTTTGAAAAGTGTATGAACATGTGAGAAACTCAATTTTTTTAAAAACTCCCTATACGATTTTCAACTGATCAAAAATTAGATTCAATCGGTCGAAAATGATTTGATTGATCCAACACCAATCGAGCACCGATCGAAACAAACAGAGACTCATAGCAAATTTTAATTGCAATTTCCATCGATCGAAAAACAGGTTCGATCGGTAGAAATTCTGGAGAAATTAGTTTTTTGAAAACACAGCATTTTTACGCAGAAACTCCTCAAAGCATTGAATTTTATGAATAAAATGCATGAGTATGAGATGAAATGTTTTTTCAAAAACACTTGTTTTGAACCCAATTTTCCCAAAATTAAGATTTTCAATCAAGACCTTTACATTTTCAAGCATCAAACATGTTTTGCAAAAACTCAAGGAATTTTCAAACTTGGTTGGCCAAACCAAAATCACACACAATAGCATGTAAAAATTTTAGCAAAGAGTAACTTGTGTAGTGTGTGCAACAAGAAAAAGCTTGAGATACATGTGAGGAAATATGTTAATAGAAATCAAGCACAATTTCTACCAAATTCATCACGTAAATTTGAAAGAGACTATCACCTAAAGAGTTACATCATATAACTCTCACATCTCCTAAAATAAAAGCTTGCAATCATTTAAGTTTCTTGATTTGCCTCATAATGTACACACCAATTTTATTTGATCAGAAGCTTATTAGAAATAGCCAGGATAATGTACACACCAATTTTATTTGATTAGAAGCTTATTAGAAATAGCCAGGATAATGTACACACCAGTTTTAGTATTTAAACCAAGGCTACATCTTATGTTCTTTTTGTGCATGTGCTACACTTTCTTGAGAATAAAATCTTACGATATGCACTAAGGTGTTCATGATTGGCTAGTAAACAATGGTGAGATGGTTATTTATGCCTTTCTCAATAAGTTCAAGTCCAGCAATCAAAGGTATGTGACGAAGGCGAACGCGAAGGCATGCGCTATCCAATAAGTTCAATTGAAGCTCTATTCAAAGGCATGCACTATCCAATATTAAAAATGCCATATAAACCTGTTTAAAATTCAATAATAACTAACATAAGCTTGTAATATATCAAATATACCTATTGATTATCAATATTCCACAATAACAAATGTCCAACCTAACACATTAAACATAGATTCAAATAGATATAGGTATATATATATATATATATATATGTATATGTATATGTTTAATACCAATACATGTATCATCTTGAATTGAACAAAAGATGAGGAACATATAGCGACGTTTTTAAAACGTCACTATAGAGTATTTCTTTTTTTGTAATATGTTGGAGTACGTTTTCTTTCATAACTACAGCGACGTTTTAAGAAAATGTCGCTATAAACTAGATATACGCAGCTCAAAACGTCACTATAGGGTTTTTTTTTTTTTTTTTTTTTTTTTTGCAATACGTTGGTGTACGTTTTCTTTAATAACTACAGCAACGTTTTAAGAAAATGTCACTATAAACTAGATATACGTTACTAAAACTATACTTGTTGCATTGTTTTAAGAAACGTTGCTATTATTTTGGGTTACAGGGACAATTTTTTAAAAATGTTGCTAAAGGATCACTCTTTAGCGGCGTTTTTCAAAAATGTCACAGTATACCACTTATAGCGACGGATTTAAAAACGTCGCAAAAACAAACACTGCCTAAACCCAGATTTATTGTACTGACTATATTATTCTTTTCCCACTTAAATTTGTTTATAAATATACCCAAAAAAAAAAAAGTAACATATTATTCATTTTAAATTGATTATTGTAGGTCCATTCTAACATTTTTTGGAAAGGGAAAGTGTCCATTCCAACATGAATGGATATTTTTATTGTTTCATAGAATACTTTTTTTTTTAGAATATATTTCATAGAATACTAGACCGTGACAAAGTCCATTAAGTTATTCTGAATAAAGACATCTAAAACGTAATTTAATACCTAATGTTTCAATCAATCCATCTGGAATGGCAACGTTGTTATTACCTTTCAAAAGTGATAAAAAGAAGTTTAAATTCTTAACATAATAATTATTCTTAGTCATAAAAATTTGTATGTAAGTAATATATATAATATAAGCATAGTTATAATTTAACTTCAAATTTTAACATTATTATGCTACAAAGTTTCAGGTGCATATAGGTTGACAATATATTTGAGAAATCTATCCTTACATGTGACTTGTATATGTCTATAATATATATAAACCAAAAAATGATAAATTTTTCCCCTAAAATAAAATCTGTCTCTACAGAATACACCAATGTTACCCAACAAGGGGCCTTGTATTTTAATTGAAATATCCTAATATTTCCAATGGTGATATTAAGGGGTTCAAATTTCTCATTTCTCAAAAAAAAAAAATTTAACTTTCTTTTAATATATATATATATATATATATAAAAGTAGTTTTTAGGAAATTACCACTTCACTCTTCAATTTATATATATATATATATATATATATATATTGTTGTTAGTGTAAGCATATTTATAGATAATACCCAAACAAATAAAACCGAAACTTTTGACTTTTATTGACCTCTCCAAAGCTTACCACATCATTATCATTTTTTTAAATAAAATTATTTTTGTTTAGTCTAAACTTAACAAGGAATGAAACTCTATCTCTCTAACAAGTCCAATTTAAACTCAAACTCATCATTATCATTTTTTTAAAACAAAATTATTCTTGTTTAGTACAAACTTAACAAGGAGTGAAACTCTGTCTTCCTAAAACAAGTCCAACTTAAACTCAAATTCAAACATTGATTTAAAAAATAATAATAAAAAAATAAAGAAACTTGAATAAATCCTATATTTAGATTATCCTAAATGTGGCTTTATTTGGATAAATATAAAAATCATCAACTAAGGATAAAGTTCAACTTCTTTGGATGATAGAAGAATTCTATTGCAACTTCTTACACAACAATGTAGTAATTAAGATGCTTGGTAGGCATCATTATCATTTTTTTGAACAAAATTTTTTTTTTTTTTTTAGTCCAAACTTAATAAGGAGTGAAACTCTATCTCTCTAACTAGTCCAACTCAAACTCAAACTCAAACTCAAACATTAGTAATTTATCTCCAAATTTGCGAGGTTAATCATGAACACTATAAAAGCAATGCAAACCTCGGTATTCTTTTTTAAAAGTCAAATAGAGGTATGAGCTCTTCTTTTGTTATTTTCTTCTCCTCAACTTTGTAAATATATATATATATATATATATATATATTATTTTATGGTTTTTCATGTATTTTTTAAAAAGTAGTTTTCGTACATGAACCACCAAACTCTCTTTAGCCCTTTTTTACAAGATAAAAACGCTTGCAATAATTGAAATTTAAGGTTGCTGCTACTGCGTATGTCTTTTCTTCACTTCACGATATGAAAGTATGTTAATTTCTTGGGTACAAAGCTTATATACGATATATTAAGAGGAGATTATATTAAGTGGAGGTATGACTTTCATTATTTCAACGTGGGCTCCTGCTCAACATTTTTTAGTGTGGGCCACATGCTGATAAGGTTCGTTTAAAGTTTAGACCCATTAAAATTTAAAACTTATTGCTTTATGGGTTTGTATACTTTTTTCTTTTTCTTATATTTCTCTTTTGAATAGTCATATATTTTTTGAATTGTTTCAATAACTTATTCTTTAATTATATATCTTTTTTGGCATTTTGGAAGTTTTAACATCTGAATTTGTGTAATCACACACACACACACATATAATCTATAATTTGTAGGCTTTGAATCTTTTGATTCCTTTCAATAGTTATAGTCGTGGATTATTCTTTTGAATGTAACTCATCTTTCTCTTATATTTCTCTATTGTTTAGTCATATATATTTTGTTTTGTTTCAATAATTTCTAGGTAGTGAATCATCTGATTCTTTAATATTTTTTGGTCTTTCAGAAGTTTTAATATCTGAATTTTTAAGTTATTTTTTTAATCAAATTGTAACACAAACTGAAGTCATACAAGAGCAAATCATGCAATGGTGTAGTTTCTTAATCAATTTAAGATTTTATAAAATTATTTTAGTCTACTTCGATAGGTTCTCGTGCATAGAACGGGTTAGCTACTAGTAGGTTATAATTTTAGAAGAAACTATTTTTAGTATAAAATGCAATAATATGTCTCCAACCTTAAATTAGTTCCCCTTTTATTATGCCATTCATTTTTTAATTTTTTTTTATCATATGTCTACAATTTATAATATATTTAATCACATATTTGTCTCTTATGGTATTAGGAAATTGTTAAAAAAAATGTTTATATATTATTCATGTAGCGTATAAAATATTGAGCATATGATGTATGTGATTTTGGCACGTATGTAATATTTTTAGCAAAAAAAAAAAATCAAAAGTAAAAATATAAAATAAAAAAATAATTCTTCAACTTATTAAACATTTTATTAAGAATGATAAACTTTTTTTATATTTTAAACCTCGGTTAAGTGTGATGCCCCAAAATAAGATTTCTTGACTCCTCCTTGCCCTCAACTGGAATTCTTACTCGTATAAGAAATTAACCAGTGGCAGCTCTAAGAATTTTTTTTCAGGTGGTCATTATAATTTGGTGAGAAACAATTGACCAGGTCAACATCAACAATATGCTTGAGAAATAACTGTGTTGTTGCACTTGGCATGACTCTAAATTATTATTAGTATACAAAATTATCATAAACCTAGTTCTTGCTTTCTTTTAAGCGAATTAATAATTGTTTTTGAAACAATTTATTATGAATTAATAATATAATAATATTATTATTTTAAATGCAATTTTCTAAACCCAACATCGTAGTTACTACATTGACCCACTCTTGTCTGACTGCCACTAGCCCACAACAACCTAGTTAATTTGATGAATAATGCTACCGACACAAACTATTTTACAACATTTTTACAAACTGCTAATGTCTGGAATATATATATAGCTTTGTTGATGCCCCTTTTTGCAAATGCGTATCCAAAAGCCCATGAGCAAGAAAGCCCAATAAGAAGCAAGACTCAAAAGCCCATACGAAGTAAAGCCCAATGAAAAGCAAGGCCCAAAGACCCACCAAGAAGACCAAAGAATAAGAAAGGTCCAAAGAAAGAAATGTAAGGGAAAGCGATCTGCAGCAGAATGTAGATCTGCAGCAAAATAAAAATCTACAGCAGAATACAGATCTGCCACAAAATACAGTTCTTTAGCAGAATGGCTTTAACAAATCAAGGCAAATTGGGCACAAGACCATTCTGATCCAGTCAACATTATCTGGCCTACAAAGGCCCAAATCCTTTTGTATAAAAGGATAGGCGTGAAAACTAATATGAAGAAACACGATGAAAAGAAACAAGGAACAGCAAAAGTGTCAGTAACAGGAATTGCATGAAGGAAAGAAAAGTCAAACCAAAGGAAATGACAAACACAGCAGGAAACGCATGAAGAAATAAGACAAAGACACACAGCAGAATGAAACAAAGCTAATCTGCTACGACAGAAACGGTGTGGGAACAAAAGAAGACAAAAACTGAAAATAGTGGAGCAAGCACAAAGGGGTCAAAGCACCACCAACCTATACCCAGCCAAGCCAATACAAGGAGGTTGGCCTACAGTTAAGGGGGTTCAGAGGGTGTGGTTTGGTGATGGGGGGAAAGGGGTCTATATTTGGTTTCTAGCTGTGACTTTGTTTAGGAATATACCCTACTAGGATGGTATTTTACCCAAAAGAGATAGTAGATGATTAGGACCATCTGATGCATGCCATAAAGGTAGGTAATGAGGTAGCCCAATCCTTATCCATTTGAACCTAGAGGTAGAGGTATACAGCAAGAACAAACGAAATGAAATTTTGTCATGATATGAGTAGTGGTGGAGTGAGAACGTACTGAGCAGTGGTAGTGGCTGGGCAACTAATGGGTTGGTGGGTAGTCCTGAAGGAATGCTCACAACAAACCAAAAACAGTTGATGAAGCCTTATGGGTAAAAGGTGATAGGCCACAATCTGAATGACCCCTAGTGATTAAACCAATTAATTAATTAGCCAAATTATTAATTAATCAATTTAACATGCAAATACGTGGAAGCACAAACAAATCACCAATAAGCTAATTAAGCAGCAGAAAATAAATAACACGGTGATTTGTTTACGAATGGGGAAAACCCTTGTGGCAAAAACCCCACCGGGTGATTTTCATGTCACCACTCCCGAAACTCCACTATTATCAAATCAAGCGGTTACAAATTAAGGAATCCCAAGTACCTTACCAACCTACAGTTAAACCCTTACCCCAATACCCAATTGGACTTGATCTGTAGTGACAATTTCCACCTTTAATGCACGGCTCCCAAGTACATGACTAACCAGTGTGCGGATCCCAGTACGCGACTTCAAACACCAACTAAGAAGGAGAGGTTGGCTGTAAAGTTCTTCAGTTCATCCTTTACGATGAAGATTAGGAAGATGCTTGGTTATAAAACCCTTTGGTGCAAATACACAGCAACTTCTTGAGAGAAGATGAACTAGGTCAAGAACCTCATCTTTTGATAACAATATGCTTGAACAGAGATTGCTCAATGCTTTTGCAACTTGTGTACAATTTGACGGCGCTTAAAACAATCCTTTTATATGTTTAGGGTTAGAAGAAAAGAAGGCCCAAAAGCATATTCACAGATCCCAAGGAAATCAGATCAGAAAATCTAATTTTGTAATTCTCAACAAATAGCAGGTGTCGAGGTAACTATCGAGCAGGTGTCGAGAATTAATGAATTTGCACTTCAGCTTGCTTTTTCTTGGACAGACTTGATGACTTCAACACTTGATCTTGAAACCTTGTTTCTTGAAGTATTAAAAACACCTAGAACTACCCAATTACAAATAGAGTGCGTTTTGTCAAAAGGATTAGCCAATTTACATAAATAAGTGACATATGTTTTTAACAAGTGAACACACATATGTCCTAACAATCTCCCCCTTTGGCAATCCGTGACAAAACCACAAGAAACAAATGAACATATGAGAGAAGTCATAAATCACTCAACTCATATTCACTTGTTGAATACAATAAAATCTATCCTAACACAAACTCTTGAAAAACTTTGCAAGAAGAGAGTTTATGGCAAGTAGACTTTGACAACCTGTATTTCTGAAACACTTTAAACAAAACTCATCAAGGCATCTTGTGTGAAACAGAAATAAATAGATTGCATACAAGTATAAAGAACATGTGTATAAAGATAGAGAAGAAACAACACATGAAGAGAAAGGTGAAAGAAACATACATCCACATATATAGAAAATAAGTACAATGTATGTAAAACTGGTCAAAAGACCTCATATACAAGATCAATATATCTATAAAAAATAGAAAAGAAAAGATACATCAAAACCTCACTACATCCCTCAAAAATATCAACACTCTCCCTATCAAAATGTCCTATACTAACTCTCCCCCTAAGATGACTACTCTCATAACCCAAAACTACTCCCCCTTTTTGTCACGAGTGACAAAGGGTAGAGTGTCATGTAGACATCTCATCAGTAGAGCTAGCATCTCCATCATCATCATCATCCGAAGCATCATCATCATCATCATCATCATCCTCAGAGTCAAAAGCCGCTGGAGGAGATGGTGAAGGAGTAGCCTCTGGAGCCAAACCACCTATGGTCGCCTGCCGTTGTGTAATACAACCAACACGAACATTCACCTGATACAACTCAGTGGAGAGTGTATCAAGGCGACTGTCCATGCACTGCAGCTGCGCCATAATGTCTCCTAGAGATACATCACTCTTAGAGGAAGAAGGAGCAGATGTAGAAGGAGCTGATCTGGATGGAGCTGAACGGGAGGGAAGAGTGGAATCCGTTTGTCGCGACCTAAACTGAGCCTCACTACGTTTTACAGTAGCGGCATTTATGGCACAGATGTGAGTGAAGTGGTCAGACATTGGAAAAGGGATAGAAAAATGGCGTAAGATCCTCGTAATAGCGGAAGGAAAGATGAGCTTATCATGGGACACCGAATCTAGATGGACATCTATGATAGAAAGGATGAAATGAGAAGGAAAATCTATAGTAAGATGCTCTAGAAGTGATAGCAAAAATCGAGCACGAGACTCTGTGATAGAGTTGTAGTGAAAGAGTGGATGGAGTACAAAGGTCATCACCATGTTTAAGAATCTAGGACCTTTAGCAAAAGGCCTACATGATGTGTACTGATGCTCACCCCAATCAGCAGGACACTGACAAAAGGCAGAGATGAGCTCATCTTTGGACACAGTCCGCAGATGCTCACAGGAAGGATAGTCAGGAAAATCTATCCTAGGAACCCTAAGTACATCCGCAACTAGCTGTGGTGTAACAGGAATGCGCGTACCTCGAACGCGAGTGAAAAACAGAGGTACTGAACGATCAATCCTGTGCATGTTGGAGTAAAACTCCTGAATGAGCACGAGAGGACAAGTGACCGAGACGTCACACAGTGACTCCCATCCCCTACTGTGAATGATAGAGGGAAGGTCAGTGTCGGTGAAGTCTGCCAAAATGACTTGGCATTCCGAATGAACACCTCGTCTAGAAAAGTTCTCAGAAAATGCCTTGTGGGCATCTCCATCACGAAACCGAAGGTTAAGAGGAGCAGAATCAGAAGAAGAGGAAGCTCCAGAACGCAGAGGGTTTCGAGCCGGAGTGGATTTATGTTTGGGTGCCATAGACACTACTAACGTAAAAGAATGAGAAAGAGATAGAGAAGGAGACAATCAGAAAAGTCCCAAAATAGTTCATATATATGAGATATATTGAACAACAAGTACGTATGCATGGGAATGCATGAACATGTGACATGCAAAGGAAAAAAACATCATGGGCTGAAATGCATGTAAATACCATTTCTAATGCACATGAAATGCAATTTATGACATTTTGAAAACATTTAAGTGCAAACCCAACCCAAAATTTGAAGAAAAACTCATCAATTTTGAAAAACTCCAAAAATTTCCAAAAATCCCAAAACCTAGGTTTCAAAACATGAAATGCATGAAAAAGGAAGGGAAAAATGATCTTACTAAGTGATTGAAACCAAGGGAAGACCAAAAATGAAGAGGGTTTAAAGATTTGAGTGAGAGAAAAGTGGTTAGGAGATGAAAAGCCTTCGGACAGATCGAGAGAATGAGAGAAAAAATCGCGACAAGACCTTATATAGACACCTCAGTAAATCTCGACAGTTGAGGTGTCCAGAGGTATCGAGGAATCTGTCGAGAAAGGTGTCGAGGATTTGGCCTTCGATAGCTTCAGGTGTCGAGAGGTGTCGAGGTACAAGGCCAATTTCAAAAATCAGAAGCTCGATCGGTCGACAAGGTATCAAGAAGGTATCGAGAAGACAGAAGATTTCTTGATTGATCCACCAGGTGTCGAGACAGGTGTCGAGATTGCAATAAGAAAAGGCTTGAGAAGCTCGACAGATGACCAGGTATCGAGGAGGTGTCGAGACAGCAGTTAAAAGCAGTTTTTCCAGAAGAGAAAAACACAAACATGAATGCAATCCATCATACACCTCAACCAAAGATCCAATCAACATTTTAAGCTCTCAAAATCATCTCTCAATTAAGAAATTTTAGCATAAGGATCCTCAAAAACACACACACACACACTAAACAAGTCTAACTAATTTTATATTTCAAAAACAAGTTAAAACAGTTTAGTGAGCATACATTAGCACATGTAAAACCTTTGTGATGGCCAAATCACATTGTACCTGCACATGTATCAAGAGTAGTAAAGAATATTGCGTGTTGTGTGTGAAAAACATCGCAAGATTGCATATGTGTATACATGTTATGACGATCTGAGATATAAGAAAATAACTTTAACTCACACACAATCATAACTGTTTGATGGGGACTATCACCTTTGAGATACATCCTATGACTTCCACATCTCCTAGAAAACACGCTTACAATCATATTTAAAACATTTTAATCTTTTTGCTTTTTAATTTCTTTGAATATTATTCTTTTAAGCATATCATGCATGGGCATAAAAAGAGAGAAAAGAAATACCCAACATGTTAAGCATAGACATTGCACTTTTGCTATGCCGAAGCATACGGATGTCTTTGACACTGCACTTTTGCTATACCAAAGCATACAGGTGTCATACTATGATTGGCGGGCAACAGTGGTGAGATGGTCATTTATGCCTTTCTCTTAGGATTTTCTAGTCCTACCCGTCAAAAAGAGTGATATGAGTGTTAAGTTTAAGTGATAACTTAATCTTACTCATCACAAACAAGAGCCACAAAGCTCACTTGCTTAGTTGTGCATAGAGATGCTCATCTAAGCTACAAGAGATACAAAGTTTTAGAAAACTTTGTTTCATTGGCCATCCAAGGTACACAAGTACCAAAGTACACAAAACACACACTGTTTTTGTATTTTTCTTATTTTTCAATTTTTTATTTATTTTTATATCAAAAACAAAATAAACAAAACTGAAAATAAACAAACAAAAACATGTTATCAAAGCAAAGCAAAAACTAGACTGACTCAACAGAAATGCAAAACACACAAGCAATGCAACAAACAAGAAAAACAAGAAGGGAAAAGAAAGTGATGAGATCATTTAGAGTCCTTTTTCTTCCACACCTTGGAAGAACCTTTCCTTTGATTAAACCCTTGAACCGGCAGTGAGGGGGAAGAATTGAGACCGTTCAAGTTCGAAAGGAACATGAGGGCTTTTAGAAGATCTCCAAGAGGAGCAAGAGAGGATTGAACCTGATTTTGGCTTCTAGATGTTATCATGTCATTGCTCTGTTGAGTGGCTAACCACTTATAGCAATTTGGTCGAGTATGACCGGTAGCTCCACAATGATGACAGAGATGCTGCTTCTTTTGTTTAGGCTTTTGAGAGTTAGCCTTCTTAGCCCTAGGGTTTTTAGCATCTTTCTTATCTTGCTTAGGGGGTGCTCCTAAGATAGATTTACTCTTGTCTAGGTTCTCACTAGCTAATTCAGTTTTAACCTCAGTGTTCTCAATTTCAGTGTTATTAGCAGGAGAAACAAAAACAATATTGCTAGTAGAAGCAGTATTAGAGAAAGAAAGACCATACTCCAAGCCAATTCGATCTGAAGCAGATTTCTGATTGCTAAGCATCTCATCAAGCTTTGCACTTAAAGTCCTTTCCAGTTGAGCTCTGACTTGAAACAGCTCTGCTTCAAGCTTCTTGGTCTTCTCAGCCAAAAAGTTGTTCTCAAATCTCAGTGCTCAAATAGTTTGATTCGCCTCATCAAACTTTGTGGACAACTCTTCACAATCAAGTTCCACATCACTGAGCTTCTTAGTGGCCAGCCTATATAATTTCTCATGCTTTTCAAAGAGCTTGTAAAGCTTCTCATAGGCTGAATGGATATCATCTTGATCATCTATCTTCTCAAATTTGGACTCCACCAGTTCTTCTTCTTCATCCACTTCTTCAACAATCCCTTCAGTAGGATTGACTGTGGCAGTGAAGGCATTTAAGATTCCGTCATCCTCATTGTCGGAATCATCTTCAGGCTCAGTGTCACTTAGGGTTGCAGCAAGTGCCTTGCTTTTCCCAATGCTCTTGAGATATGTAGGACACTCATGTTTCATGTGTCCGAACCCATGACATCCAAAACACTTTGGTCCTGTAGGAACAGTGTACTGACCGCCATCCTTAGCATCCTTCTTCCCTTTGTCTTGGCTTTTAAACTGAGAAGAACTGAACTGCCTGCGGTCCTTGTCGAAGCTCCTTCCATTGGCATTCTTCATAAACTTCTTGAACTGCCGGGTAGTGTAGGACTTCATCTTGGAATCTTCATCATCGGAAGACTCATCAGTATCACTGCTCTTTGCCTTCAAGGCCATGCTTTTGCCTTTATTTGACTTGCCAATGCTAGATAACCCTATCTCATAGGTTTGCAAATTTCCAACTAGCTCAGTGAAAGGAATCTTGTCTATATCCTTTGTTTCCTCTATTGCCGTAATCTTGGCATGGAATCTCTCAGGTAGAGATCTGAGCACCTTCCTTACAATCTTGGGTTCAAGGATGGTTTCCTCAAGGTTGAAAGCTGAGTTCACTATGTCCTTGAGCTTGGCATAGAACTCATCAAACGACTCATCCTCCTCCATCTTAATTTCTTCAAAGCTTGTAGTAAGCCTCTGAAGCTTTGAATCTTTGACAGCCTTTGTTCCTTCATAGGTTGTCTGGAGGATGGTCCAAGCCTCCTTAGCAGTTTCAGTTGAGGATATCTTCTTGAACTCCTCATTGGTGACTGCGCTAAATAGGGCATTTAATGCTCTGCTGTTGAAGTTGGCCGCCTTGATCTTTGCGTCATCCCAATCGGCCGTTTTCTTCTTTTGGCTTA
Source organism: Quercus ilex subsp. ballota (assembly GCA_032727855.1). Classification (NCBI taxonomy): domain Eukaryota; kingdom Viridiplantae; phylum Streptophyta; class Magnoliopsida; order Fagales; family Fagaceae; genus Quercus; species Quercus ilex. The sequence continues at coordinate 9,443,146 of CM064918.1, forward strand.
GTCCAGCCAATCTCTACAGCTTGCCACACCTTCTCATCTAAAGACTACAAGAAAGCTCTCATGCGTACTTTCCAGTATGCATAGTTATTGCCATCAAATAAAGGAGGTATGATTAATGACTGTCCTCTATCCATGACAAACAGGGGTCAATGGATCAACACAGCAAATTAAACCTAATCAGAGTGTGCCTGCTCTGATACCACTTGATAGGCCACAATCTGAATGACCCCTAGTGATTAAACCAATTGATTAATTAGCCAAATTATTAATTAATCAATTTAACATGCAAATACGTGGAAGCACAAACAAATCACCAATAAGCTAATTAAGCAGCAGAAAATAAATAATACGGTGATTTGTTTACGAATGGGGAAAACCCTTGCAACAAAAACCCCACCGGGTGATTTTCAGGTTACCACTCCCAAAACTCCACTGTTATCAAATCAAGCGGTTACAAGTAAAGGAATCCCAAGTACCTTACCAACCTACAGTTGAACCCTTACCCCAATACCCAATTGGACTAGATCTGTAGTGACAATTTCCACCTTTAATGCACGGCTCCCAAGTACGTGACTAACCAATGCGCGGATCCCAGTACGCGAGTTCAAACACCAACTAAGAAGGAGATGTTGGCTGCAAAGTTCTTCAGTTCATCCTTCACGATGAAGATCAGGAAGATGCTTGGTTACAAACCCTTTGGTGCAAATACATAGCAACTTCTTGAGAGAAGATGAACTAGGTCAAGAACTTCGTCTTTTGATCACAATTTGCTTGAATAGAGATTGCTCAATACTTTTGCAACTTGTGTACAATTTGACGGCTCTTAAAACAATCCTTTTATATGTTTAGGGTTAGAAGAAAAGAAGGCCCAAAAGCATATTCACGGATCCCAAGGAAATCAAATCAGAAAATCTAATTTTGTAATTCTCGACAAATAGCAGGTTTCGAGGTAGCTATCGAGCAGGTGTCGAGAATTAATGAATTTGCACTTCAGCTTGTTTTTTCTTGGACAGACTTGATGACTTCAACACTTGATCTTGAAACCTTGTTTCTTGAAGTATTAAAAACACCTAGAACTACCCAATTACAAGTAGAGTGCGTTTTGTCAAAAGGATTAGCCAATTTACATAAATAAGTGACATATGTTCTTAACAAGTGAACACACATATGTCCTAACAAAAGGGAGAAATCTCATTATTTTAGCTCACTATAAAAATGGGAGGTCGCCAAAGATGAAAAGGAGGAACCCATAGTAAGAGAGTGGTAACAACTAAGGGAGGCACTTAGAGAGGGAGGTACCCAGAGAGGGGGGCCAAAGAAAAGGAAAGACCAAAAGGGAAATAACCCACAGCAAGAGAGCAGTAAGAAACTAAGAGTAAAAAGAATGGAGAAAAAGAAAGAAAGTGGTAAAAAGAAGAGAGAAAACACGACAGGAATAGGGGCATTCATCAATAGACTATCTTTTCCCTCCCTTTTAGAAAACCCACTCTTTGAAGTCTGCAAAAGTAATAGCTAGTAGCCATTTAGGCCTATTCTCCAAAATGTACAACTTTGATGGTAAAAGCCTATGACAAAGTTGTTTAAATTGGGGTTTGGGTTCCTTCTTGGTTTACTTATTCTGTGGGAAAATTCAATACTTGATTTCGATTGCAAATATATTTGATTTCACTCGTTAGAACTTATATCTGCTGTATTTAGTTATTCTGCTGTAACACATTTTTTATCGCGTTCGCTACATCAATTGTCCTACTGTGCTATCGTCATTTTCTGTACTAGTTATTCTGCTGTAGCACATTTTTACTTTACTGTGTTAGCTATTGTACTAGCTAAACCTTTTCTGATAAAGTTTTCTTATTTCTTTATAACCAATCATTATTCTACCATACGCACATGTATACATTGTGGATCATGTTCTGCCATATATTTTACATATGTATATGTGAATACGTATAAGTGTATTGTTAAATATATGTATGTATATATTTAAGAATATGCTAACCCATGTAAACTAACATTTGCTTGATGGGTATTTTCTTTGGGTTTAAATTTGTTTATGTGAAAGAAGTAAAAAAGTATTTCTGCAGTAAAAAAGGAAGAGTAGTCATTTATGTTGCAGAAAAGTGCAAAAAGCCTTGCTGCACAGCAAAAGGCTTTACTGCATGACAGAAAGCTTTACTCTGATGGCAGAAACTTGAGAAAAGTTCCTTCTGTGGCAGCAACAAAAGATAAGCCCGCTTTGCAGTGTCTTCTCTTGGACTTTGAACTCAACGTTTGCACACAAACTGGCAGCGGTGGAATGGTACTTTGGAGCCCATTCCGCAGAGCGCTAGACCCAGCTTCCTTCTTAGAAAAAGGCCTAGACTAAGCATTATCCAATAACATCAAGACACATATCTAAGGTACAAGAAATGTAAAAAGAACCCTCGACAAACTTAAATTGTGTGTGTGTATATATATATAGCTTAAATTGTTGCATGTTTTCTGGATTTTAATCCTATTCCTTAGCACACTGTTTGTTTCTACATATACTAGATTGGCCAAGCCAGACTACAAACATTTCACTAATAATTTCTATTGAAACATCTGTTTCGCAACTTTAAAGGACGGCAATGGTGATTATTCTTGGACAGCAAGACACAAAACATGACTGCCATGCCACTGGGCAACATTGACAATTTGACGCAATGAATAATTAAAGGACCAAAGTAAATTTTTTTTCCTTATAAGAGCATCCACATTGGTAGAGCCATAAATTTAGCAATATGGCTCCACAAAAAGCTACTTTATCTATTTTACCTTCTCACTTTACAATACACCCAACATCAACGGATCTATATTTTTAGCCATTTGATTAAAGCAATATAAAAAATTCATTAAAATAAAATAAAAAATATCCACCACAAAAAGTTTTCAACCAGCCACAACCACCAAAACCATGGCAACCACAACCACAGCTACCAAACCACCACCATTTCAACCTTAACCCATGGTCATAACCAAAACCACAACAAAAAAAAAAAAAAAAAAAAAAAAAAAAAAAAACAAACAAACAAACAAACAAACAAACAAACCAAACCAAACCAAACCACCACTATAGCCACCAAATCCACACAAAAAAAAAAAAAAAAACCCAAATTCCGATCTGAGCAAAGAGAGAAAAAAGATGGATCTAGGAGATGGGGCTCTACAAAATGGGTCTAGGGAGATGGGTTTCAGCAAGATGGGTCTGTGGGTCCACGAGATGGCTGGCGGCTGGGTAGTGAGTCGACGAGCAGCAAATCAGTAAAGGTAGAGGGAGGAAGAAGAAGAAAGAGGAGGGAGTTTGAGGAGAGAGAGGGCAACGGGAAATGAGAAAAGTTGAAGAGAAAAATAGATATTTTATTAAAAAACAATGTGAACACAAAAATTTAATAATATTTTTTTTTTTCATATGAGTGGTTGTGCATTGTAGCTGTGAAACTAAAAAATATGGTTTTGACTCCACCAATGTAGCCACATTTTGGTATTTGTTGGTGCTAAAAATAGCAATATAGCTTTTTAGCACCTCCAATACTAGTGCTTTAACAGGATGCCCACTTAGCAATTTAACTTTTTTTTCTTTTTCTTTTTTAAAAAACTTTTATTTTATTATTATCAATGATAGCAGGGACGGAACTAGGTGGGCCCAAGGGGGGTCGGGCCCCCTAGTTCTTTAGAATTTATATATATATATATACACACACATACATATACATATATAGATTACAATTTTATTATTGCTATGCAAATGAATGTTTTAGAAATTATATTTAGATTAGGGATAGTGATTCTCGGTTGAGGAAAAGAGATGATTTGAGATAATAATGAAAAAAGAAATTTTGATAAGGAAATAGTATTCTGGTGAAATGTAGTGTAAAATAAATAATTGTGAGTATATAAAATAAAATAAAAAAGGTTATTATGCTAAAATAAATAGAAATTTTTGTGAGCTGATGCAAATGCTCTAATGTAGTAAGAAACAATAAAGTTTTGTGTTTTTGTCTTTATTAGTAGATGATTTCATTATAATATATTACAAAACAAAATTTTGTGTATTTTTCTTTGTTGATAGTTTGTTAATACTAAATAGATGCTTATTTGAAATTTTATGATTTTTTTTGTTTTTACTTATACTCTGACCCTCTTTAACTTGAAATCCGGGGTCCATTTGATAGTTTCCTCATGAAACTCCCTTGTCTAGGTTAATTAATTAAAAAACAATTTAAAATCAAAAGTACATGGTCAACAATATCATAAAATTTCTTACTTACAGAATAATAAAGGATGAAAAAAAATCTAGTGTATGTAAATCAAGGAAGTCAATTCCGTATCGTACCGGCTGGTATATATCGTGCTGGACAGTGCACCGGTACAAGTACCCCATTGTTTCATACCGAAAAAAATACCAACCGTATCGGCGAAATCCGACTGTTTTGGCCAGTTAGTGGATACTGGACCGGTACCTTTTCTCATGCCACACTAAACTTCTGTCTCTCTTTGCATCCTCTTTATCACACCGGTGACGACGAAACACCGATTGGTGTTGAGGAGAGACGTCGATGGTTCATGCACTGGAAATCGGTTTGAAGTGAAGAAAAAAATAGATTGGACTGATGCTAAAAGAGTTAGACTGGTTTGAATCGTGTGATACTGTGTGAAAGAGAGAGAGAGAGAGAGAGAAATAGATCTGTAACTAATGGGGAAGAAATGAAATAAAAAGTGAAGAGTGAAGACAAAATTAATTTGAAAGAGGAAGAGGTAATGTGTGGTTGTAAAGAGATAGCGTGTGAAGCTATGATGTGTTGGAACTTGGAAATAGGAATGATAGGTTGGCAGGCAACTAGCTTCAGGCGTGCAACAGTAGAAAAAAATAAATGAAAGAATAAAATAAATGTGGGACAAGGGAAGAGAAAACTAGAATAAAAAAAGTGTTGGGCTTTTTTCTTTCTTTTCTACATGTACTCAACATCTGGAATGGCAATGTGGCTCTAAATATTAGTTTGGTAGACATGATTCTTGTTGTACTAACAATATCATTAACCGTTTTCCCTCTTTTATTTTTATTTTTTGTGTGTGTGCGTGTGTGTGTGTATATATATATATATAATAGCAGTAAACCCGAAACGGTATTCCGGGATTGACTGGTATCCAAAATATATCGTACTGGTGGCCAAACCGGTACAGCCTCCGATACGGTATTGACTTCCTTGAAGTAAATCATGAAAAAATATGTGTTTTTCTTAATCTGCATGACAAAAAATTATATGTAAAATTTTATTTTATTTTATTTATATGATATGATATCTAAAATTAGAATAAATTTGTTAAACTTTTGTTGAACGTCCATGTTAATTTTATTCTATAAACTAGTGAAAGTCTTGTACGTTGCACGACTTTAGTGAAGAATTTTCTTTATATATATATATATATATATATATATGTATGTATGTATGTATGAATGTATGTATGTATATTGAGGAATAATAAATAAATGAGTTATTATTACATAATTTAAAACTCATTTATAACTAAATAGATCATTATTATTATATAAAATGAATAATTTGGTATATTTGTTCTTATGTATAATATCTCTAATTAAAATGATCAATAAAACTTTTCTACTTATTTTTTTTTTAATTCCCTATTTATTAATGAGGGATGATTTGAATCAAGTAGTTAAATCTTTTATAATACTTACATAAATAAAGTTATCCTAAAATAATTAATTCCAAACTAAAGATTAAAAAATCAATTGTATTTGTACACCTAAAAGAAATTTCAATCTTAAGTCATATTTTAATATTTAATAATCTATTTTAGTGTTGATCTTATTCAAGTGGTTAACACCCTAACTTATACAACTTGAGTAATATCTCTAATTATAATGTGCTTTAGCCTCTAAGAACAAATATATTAATATTACACATGAAAAAATAAAATATATATATATATATAATTGAAACATTTGACAAAAAAAATTAAGTCAAAATATCAATTCATTAATGAAAATAATCCAAATTTCAACATTTTTTTTTAAAGAAAAATAAATTAAGTAAAGATAAACTTACATTGAAATTTGGACCGATGGATCTAATTTAGTCAAATATTATCTATGATCTAAAAAGATATAGAAGAAAAATAAATTGAATTAATTAGACTTTCGAAGAAATCCAGTCAAGAAAAAGTTCATAGGAAACTCAAGGGGTTTTCCCTGTTTGGGATGCTCAATTTTGATGCCCAAAATATTCTCAAATTTACCAGTATATAAATTTTAAATAATAGGGTTAGATATATATAATTACTAATTTTAAAAAATCCTATATTTTAATAAAAACAAAATTGCTTTTTCTTCTTTTTTTTCCCCAATATGAACTCTCTTTTTTTCCTAATTTCCAAATGAAATTGCTGCAAGCCTTATTAAAAAAAAAATTGCCGCAAGTTTTTCTATACGACTATTTTTAAAAATAGAAAAAAAAAATACCTCTTATCCTCATCCCATCATCCCATTTAGTTCTTATTTATTTATTTATTTTTATGAGATTATCTCATGTAGTTAAAAGAATATCCAATTATTTACTACTCTTTTTCACTTATTTAAGTAAACTTATTTAGTTTTAAAATCCTAAATGTTAGGCTACTTATAAAATCTTTCTTTTCTATTTCTCTCTCATATTTTTTTACGCACATTTAATTCTATAAAAAATAAACCCAATTTGTCACGTTGAGTTAAGAGTTTTTTTTTTTTTTTTTTTTTGGAGAGGAGATTTAAGAGTTTTTTTTTTTTTTTTTAAACCCCATTGTTATTATCCTTAGCAATTTTTTTCCCCCCCTCCAAATTTACAACTTAATGAGGCTTTTTTTTTAGCCAAAAAAAAAAAAAAAACTTTGTGTTTTTATTTTATATATATAATTTTTACTTTGAGTATTTAATTTATAAGTGGATAAAGTAATTTGAAAATTAACAAGAGAGTGATCATATTTTTTAGGCAATGTTTTAGTGGGTGTTAAAGTTGCATTTTTACCAGATTGTCCTTTAGTTTTGTCTCTACTTAAACATAGAGGTATTGGGGTATTTTTGAACTAAAAAAATAAGGAATCCAAATAGATGAAGCCTCTTAAATAGTAGTATAAATGAACAACCACCACTCTTTGTCAATTTTCTTTTGTTTCCAATACAAACATCAGATTCAAAAAATCAAGGTTAAGGCACAAATGCATATCTTCACATTTCTTCCTCTCTCATTTTCTCCATGGAGAATTTTGAAGAACAAGATCTACACTATTCAATAATTTTTTCAAGTATTTTTTTTCATATTATAAATAAAATCTCCACTCTTCATATTATTTTTAATTTTAATTAAATACTTTAACCATTGCTAATTTTATTATTCTTTGTCTATTACTCATCACATTTAATTCTCAATTAATTCTTGTAAAGTTGTAATTTGCAACTAGTTTATGTTGGCTTTAATTCCATGTCAAATTTGATTGTAATTATGTTCAATCTTATGTACCCTATATTTTATGTGGGATTTATTTGTAAGGGTTATGTGTGAGAGAAAGTGTGTGAAGACTCAAGGCAACTAAAGAATAAAGTTGTTTTCGTGGGTAGCTCGCGAGTAAGCTTCCCGTGAAGTGATGCATGTGCCCAACACATGACTGGAATGCGAAGAGTCAGGACAGGATGGAGACAGCTGGTTTTCGCGAGTGTCTCGCAGGTAAGGCCTTCCCGCGAGATACCCACAAAACATTCTGTTTTGCTAAACTGTTATATCTGATACACACTATCTGTACCCACACTATATATACTCACATTACCCACAGATGTTAAGGAGTACTTTTGAGAGAGAACCCTAGCCACAAGCTTGGAGAGTTAGAGATTGTTATACCCATATTTCTCTACACAATCTATTGTGGTTTTTCCTCAACTCCTACCTCTCCATTTCCATACCCTTGAAAGGTTGATAGCCCAAACACTTACCACACTCATTCTAAGTGTCAAGTGAGATTTTGGTGCTGCTGGGAAGCATTGGAAGAAGCTAGGCTTTGGAGGATGTAATGGGGCGTATTGTAGGATCCGGAGAGCTAGACAAGACACGGTTCTGAGAAGTCTTGTTAGAGTAGGAGTTTGGAGGGCTCAGGTGCATCGGGTAGATTAGGCTTGGAGGGTCTCTTGCTATTCATGTATCCCAACTAATTGTCTAGTGGATCGATTTACCACTTGGAGGGCGGCGTAGAGTTTTTACGCCGAATACTTCGGTTTCTTCTTCAATAACACATCGTGCTATCTTGTATTTGCATTCTTCTTCCCTACTCTTTTAGCTTTCATTTTACTGCTGTGTTTTGATGATTATGGCTTAGAGTAGTTATATTGTTTATCCACTCGCATTTACTCTATTCTGCACTTAATATAAGTTAGAGTAAAATCAATCGAGCCAGAATATTTAATTTGGGGGTCTAAACAGCTCTTTTGTTTTTAACACATAATCGAGCTTTCAATTCTTATTTTGCCTTAATTTCGTGGTCCATTTGAGCAAGCATGTGATCATCCTACCAACTAGCAAGTACCAATGGCTTTATTTACCTTTTCTTCATCTATTTTCATATTTTTATTTGCTTTGTATTTAGTTGGAAAACTTTAAATTTTAGTTTTGGTCTGCAATAAGGACTGCTTTAAATTTATGCAAAACTATTTATTTCTTTTGGCATAATTAAGATGCTCTTTATAGGTTCTAGTTAGCTCAACTGGTAAAGTCTCTGATAGTTGTATAAGAGATCTGGGGTTCAATCCCCGCATATACCAAAAACCGATTGGTGTCTTGGTCTGATAACAAAAAGCTATTATCAAGAGTGAATATTATAGGTTGAAACTCTATCTCTAAAAAAAAAAAAAAAAAAAAAAAAGATGCTCTTTTGTATTTCTTTCTATGTATTTTGTTTTTCTTTTGAAAAATTTTTCCCTTTTGGTTGTCACGTTTTGAGAAAAAAAAATGAGCGCAAGCTTTTCCTATTCTAATTAATTGTTTTTACATTCTATTTTTTTTCATAGTGGAAGTAACCTTGGTATCCAATAATCTTTCTAGTGGTATCTCTAGAAAACAGAAGAGCCTCTAAGGCTAGTATATATTATCGGTCTGAAAAATTATCATAAAACTTTTTTTTTTCAATTTTTTGCTTTCTTTTCGTGATTATCAGTTGCTAATAATAAATTAATAATATTATATGTAAGTGCAATTTTCTTAACTCAATCATTGGTAATAGGGAGTCAACTACATTGAAAATAGTGGAAATATTTGGCAAAATATTCTAAACTCAACCATTGGTATTTTTTTTTTTTTTTTTTTTTTTGTTTAATGAGAAAAATCGTTGTTAAATTGCCATGCCATTCGTATCGGAATATATTTGGCATTATGTCGTTTTTTTCTTTTTTTGGACCAGGCAATATGCCGTTATAATATTATAATAAGTAGGAGTATATTTTTCTCTTTTTGATAAGGTTTTTTTTTTTTTTTTCCCCTGTTGCTAAATACCGAGAATATTATAAAAGCAATTTCTTTTTGATAAATTTTTTTTTTTTGAGTAGATTCTTTTTGATAAGTTGTAGTAAATATTAGTAATACTTTGATGCTTCTTTTTTCTTTTTCTTTTTTAAATTTTAGAAGAAATTATAAGATCAACCTTTTTTTTTGAAAAAGAAATTATAAGATCAACTTGAACTACATTATTGAAGAAGGTCTTCTCAAAAAATAAAAATAAAATAAACTTAAACTACATTATCAAGATTTTAAGTCATTGGTTTCTTAATTAAAAAAATAAAATAAAAAAAGATTTTAAGCAATTGACTTGCCCTGGTCTCTCGGTGCACAACAACTTGATTTTTTTTTTTTTTTTTCTATGGGACCCTCATTTGAATTGCCAGGAAGTTCATAAGATTTTTTTTTTTTTTTTTTTTTTTGGTGTGTTATTACTTATATCTAAAAGTCAATAAGTTATTTTAACTTAAATAAAGCCAAGAGCTTTGTAAGTTGTAAATTAATTGGTTGATAGTGATATTTTATGTTGATTTTAATAGAGATATTCAAAATTCAAATCTCCTATTCCCAACTATCAATATCAATACTATCTTAGGATCTGATTGGTAGGAGGATTTTTGTTTCTGTTTTCAAAACAACATAAAAACAATTTTCAAAAAATTAAACTTGAAACTAGTTTTCAGATAATAATTTTTATATTTTGTGTTTGGCTCCCACTTTTAAGAACAATTTTCAAAATACCAAACATGCATCTTGCATTGTTGACTATATTGCTTGGATTGAATAGAATCCTTGTTGCATTGAGCAAGCTCTTATCCATGATGTAATAGGTATTTTTGATATGTAATAAAATCAGAGTCTTCCAAAAAAAAAAAATTCATCCATCCAATTACAACTTAAATGAATAACCACCACTCTTCATCAATTTTCTTTTGTTTCCAATACAAACTTCAGATTCAAAAATATTCAAGGTTAAGGCACAAATGCATATCTTCACATTTCTTCCTCTCTCAATTTCCCCATAAAGAATTTTGAAGAACAGGATCTACACTATACAATAATTTTTTCAGGTATTTTTTTCATATCATAAATAAAATCTCCACCCTTCATATTATTTTTAATTTTAATTAAATACTTCAACCATTGCTACTTTTGTTATTATCTGTCTACTACTCATCACATTTAACTCCTGATTAATTCTTATTTTACCTTACTTTCGTGGTCCATTTGAGCAAGCTTGTGATCATCCTACCGACTAGCAAGTACCAATGGCTTTATTTTACGTTTATTTTTTTTCATCTATTTTCAAATTTTTATTTGCTTTGTATTTAGTCAGAAAACTTTAAATTTTAGTTTTGGTTTGCAATAAGGATTACTTTAAATTTATTTGAAACTATGTATTTCTTTTGGCATAATTAAGATGCTCTTTTGTATTTCTTCTTCTCTTTTTTCATTTTTCTTTTTGAAATATTTTTGCCCTTTGGTTATCACGTTTTGCTTCATAGAAAAAAATAAAATAATAAAATTAGCACAAGCTTTTTCTCTTCTAATTAATTTTTTTTTTTTTTTTTACATTCTATTTCCTCACAATGGAAGTAATTTTTCCAATGATATCTAGTAATCGTTCCAGTGGTATTCCTAAAAAATAGAAGAGCCTTTAAGACAAGTATGTATATATTGTCGGTATGAAAAATGACCGTAATTTTTTTTTTTTTTCATTTTTTGCTTTCTTTTCATGATTATCAGTTGCTGATAATCAATTAATAATATTATATTTAAGTGCAATTTTCTTCACTTAATCATTGGTGTGCTTGTGCTTATATTTAAATTATAAGATCAACTTCTTTTTTTTCTTTTTCTTTTTTAAATTTTAGAAGAAATTATAAGATCAACTTCAACTACATTATTGAAGATGGTCTTCTCAAAAAAAAAAAAAAAAAAAAGACAAAAAAACAAAAAAACAAAAAAACTTAAACTACGTTATCATGATTCTAAGCCATTGATTTCTTAAGTAAAAAAAAAAAGATTTTAAGTAATTGACTTGTCCTAGTCTATCGGTGCACAACAACTTCATTTTTTTTTTTTTTTTTTTTAGGAACAACCTCATTTGAATTGGTTTTTTTTTTTTTTTTTTTTTTTAAATGGGACCCTCATTTGAATTGCTAGGAAGTTCATAAGATATATATATATATATATATATATATTTTTGGGTGTGTTATTACTTATATATAAAAGTTAATAAGTTATTTTAAATTAAATAAAGCCAAGAGATTTGTAATGTTTAAATTAATTGGTTGGTAGTGATACTTTATGCTGATAATAAATTAATAATATTATATTTGAGTGCAATTTTATTCACTTAATCATTGTTAATTGGGAGTCAACTACATTGTAAAATAGTGGAAATATTTGGTAAAATATTCTAAACTCAACCTTTGGTTTCTTTTTTTTTTTTTTTCTTTTTTTAAGAATAATCTATGTAAAATTGCCATGCCGTTCGTATCGGAATATGTTTGGCAATATGTCGTTTTTTCTTTTTTCGAACCAGGCAATATGTCATAATAATATTTTAATAAAAATATTTTTTTCGCTTTTTGATAAGGTTTTTTTTTTTTTTTTCCCTGTTGCTAAAAACCGAGAATATTATAAAAGCAATTTCTTTTTGATAATTTTTTTTTTTTTTGAGTAGATTCTTTTTGATAAGTTGTAATAAATATTAGTAATACTTTGATATGTCAACTTCGCTGATGTGCATTAAATTATAAGATCAACTTCTTTTTTTCTTTTTCTTTTTTAGATTTTAGAAGAAATTATAAGATCAACTTTTTTTTGAGGAAGAAATTAGAAGATCAACTTCAACTACATTATTGAAGAAGGTCTTCTCAAAAATAAAAATAAAAATAAAATAAACTTAAACTACATTATCAAGATTTTAAGCCATTGATTTCTTAAGTAAAAAAAAAAAAAAAAAAAGATTTTAAGCAATTGACTTGTCCTAGTCTCTCGGTGCACAACAACTTCATTTGTTTTGTTTTATTTTTTTTATAGGAACAACCTCATTTAATTTGAATTGGTTTTTTTTTTTTAAATTTTTTATGGGACCCTCATTTGAATTTCCAGGAAGTTCATAAGATAATTTTTTCTTTTGGGGTGTGTTATTACTTATATATAAAAGTCAATAAGTTATTTTCAATTAAATAAAGCCAAGAGGTTTGTAAGTTGTAAATTAATTGGTTGATAGTAATACTTTATGCGGATAATAAATTAATAATATTATATTTAAGTGCAATTTTCTTCACTTAATCATTGTTAATTGGGAGTCAACTACATTGTAAAATAGTGGAAATATTTGGTAAAATATTCTAAACTCAACCATTGGGTTTTTTTTTTTTTTTTTTTTTTTTTATAAGAACAATCTATGTAAAATTGCCATGCCGTTCGTATCGGAATATGTTTGGCAATATGTCGTTTTTTCTTTTTTTGGGACCAGGCAATATGTCATAATAATATTTTAATAAAAATATTGTTTTCGCTTTTTGCTAAGTTTTTTTTTTTGTTTTTTTCCCTGTTGCTAAAAACCGAGAATATTATAAAAGCAATTTCTTTTTGATAATTTTTTTTTTTGAGTAGATTCTTTTTGATAAGTTGTAACAAATATTAGTAATACTTTGATAGGTCAACTTCGCTAGTGTGCATTAAATTATAAGATCAACTTCTTTTTTTCTTTTCTTTTTTAAATTTTAGAAGAAATTATAAGATCAACTTTATTTTAGGAAGAAATTAGAAGATCAACTTCAACTACATTATTGAAGAAGGTCTTCTCAAAAATAAAAATAAAATAAACTTAAACTACATTATCAAGATTTTAAGCCATTGATTTCTTAAGTAAAAAAATAAAAAGATTTTAAGCAATTGACTTGTCCTAGTCTCTCGGTGCACAACAACTTCATTTGTTTTATTTTATTTTTTTTATAGGAACAACCTCATTTGAATTGGTTTTTTTTTTTTTTATGGGGCCCTCATTTGAATTGCCAGGAAGTTCATAAGATAATTTTTTCTTTTGGGTTGTGTTATTACTTATATATAAAAGTCAATAAGTTATTTTCAATTAAATAAAGCCAAGAGGTTTGTAAGTTGTAAATTAATTGGTTGATAGTGATACTTTATGCGGATAATAAATTAATGATATTATATTTAAGTGCAATTTTCTTCACTTAATCATTGTTAATTGGGAGTCAACTACATTGTAAAATAGTGGAAATATTTGGTAAAATATTCTAAACTCAACCATTGGTTTTTTTTTTTTTTTTTTTTTGAGAAGACAATTGTTGTTGTTGTTGTTGTTTTTTTTTTTTTTTTTTTTAAGAATAATCTATGTAAAATTGCCATGCCGTTCGTATCGGAATATGTTTGGCAATATGTCGTTTTTTCTTTTTTCGAACCAGGCAATATGTCATAATAATATTTTAATAAAAATATTTTTTTCGCTTTTTGATAAGGTTTTTTTTTTTTTTTTCCCCGTTGCTAAAAACCGAGAATATTATAAAAGCAATTTCTTTTTGATTTTTTTTTTTTTTTTGAGTAGATTCTTTTTGATAAGTTGTAATAAATATTAGTAATACTTTGATATGTCAACTTCGCTGATGTGCATTAAATTATAAGATCAACTTTTTTTTTTCTTTTTCTTTTTTAGATTTTAGAAGAAATTATAAGATCAACTTTTTTTTTAGGAAGAAATTAGAAGATCAACTTCAACTACATTATTGAAGAAGGTCTTCTCAAAAATAAAAATAAAAATAAAAATAAAATAAACTTAAACTACATTATCAAGATTTTAAGCCATTGATTTCTTAAGTAAAAAAAAAAAAAAAAAAAAAAAAAAGAAGATTTTAAGCAATTGACTTGTCCTAGTCTCTCGGTGCACAACAACTTCATTTGTTTTGTTTAATTTTTTTATAGGAACAACCTCATTTGAATTGGTTTTTTTTTTTTTTTTTTTTTTTTTTTTATGGGACCCTCATTTGAATTTCCAGGAAGTTCATAAGATAATTTTTTCTTTTGGGGTGTGTTATTACTTATATATAAAAGTCAATAAGTTATTTTCAATTAAATAAAGCCAAGAGGTTTGTAAGTTGTAAATTAATTGGTTGATAGTAATACTTTATGCGGATAATAAATTAATAATATTATATTTAAGTGCAATTTTCTTCACTTAATCATTGTTAATTGGGAGTCAACTACATTGTAAAATAGTGGAAATATTTGGTAAAATATTCAAAACTCAACCATTGGGTTTTTCTTTTTCTTTTTTTATAAGAACAACCTATGTAAAATTGCCATGCCGTTCGTATCGGAATATGTTTGGCACTATGTCGTTTTTTCCTTTTTTGGGACCAGGCAATATGTCATAATAATATTTTAATAAAAATATTGTTTTCGCTTTTTGGTAAGTTTTTTTTTTTTTGTTTTTTTTCCCTGTTGCTAAAAACCGAGAATATTATAAAAGCAATTTCTTTTTGATAATTTTTTTTTTGAGTAGATTCTTTTTGATAAGTTGTAATAAATATTAGTAATACTTTGATAGGTCAACTTCGCTAGTGTGCATTAAATTATAAGATCAACTTCTTTTTTTCTTTTTCTTTTTTAAGTTTTAGAAGAAATTATAAGATCAACTTTATTTTAGGAAGAAATTAGAAGATCAACTTCAACTACATTATTGAAGAAGGTCTTCTCAAAAATAAAAATAAAATAAACTTAAACTACATTATCAAGATTTTAAGCCATTAATTTCTTAAGTAAAAAATTAAAAAGATTTTAAGCAATTGACTTATCCTAGTCTCTCGGTGCACAACAACTTCATTTGTTTTATTTTTTTTTTTATAGGAACAACCTCATTTGAATTGGTTTTTTTTTTTTTTTTTTTTTTTTTTTATGGGACCCTCATTTGAATTGCCAGGAAGTTCATAAGATAATTTTTTCTTTTGGGGTGTGTTATTACTTATATATAAAAGTCAATAAGTTATTTTCAATAAAATAAAGCCAAGAGGTTTGTAAGTTGTAAATTAATTGGTTGATAGTGATACTTTATGCGGATAATAAATTAATGATATTATATTTAAGTGCAATTTTCTTCACTTAATCATTGGTAATTGGGAGTAAACTACATTGTAAAATAGTGGAAATATTTGGCAAAATATTCTAAACATAACCATTGGGTTTTTTTTTTTTTTTTTTTTTTTTTTTTTTTTTTTTTTGAGAAGACAATTGTTGTTTGTTTGTTTGTTTGTTTGTTTTTTATATAAGAAAAATCTATATAAAATTGCCATGCCATTCGTATCGGAATATATTTGGCAATAAGTTGTTTTTTCTTTTCTTTTTTGGACCAGGCAATATGTCATAATAATAATTTAATAAAAATATTTTTTTTCTCTTTTTGATAAGAATTTTTTTTTTCTATTGCTAAAAATCGAGAATATTATAAATGCAATTTCTTTTTGATAATTTTTCTTGAGTAGTGTTGAGGTACAAATTTTCGGGCCTTGATTTTTATTAGCCCACTCACAAAAATACCCACATGTACCCACACATTCTTCTAAACCCACATAAATATTCCCCATATATATTACCCAAATATTCTCCATGTTATTGGGCCTTCACAAATACTCCATACACAAGCTCATAAATTGCCTTGGGCCCTCTCACAAATATTACCTATTATATCTCACATATTATCCAACTTGGATTTTCACACAAAATACTCACCATACCATCGCCATATTGGGCCACGAAATTATGCCACCTTTACAAAAAGCCCAACATCATTTAGCTTGTAGGCAAAACCCAAAGAAAGCCCAAACTCTCTAAAGCCCACTACGATGTGGCAACTTCAAAGCCTACTACGACGTGGCAACTTCAAAGCCCACTACGACGTGACAAACTCAAAACCCACTACGATGTGGCAACTTCAAAGCCCACTACGATGCGGCATCTTTACAAAGCCCGCTACGATGCGGCATCTCTAAAGCCCGCCACGATGCGGCATTTCTACTAAGCCCGTTGCTACACGGCAATATTTTACAAAATCTTAAATCATTTTTACAAAGCCCAAATAATAATTTGGCACTATTTTATAAAGTCCAAAATGCTATTTTGGCAAAAGCAAATTACTTTATGCTCAAAGCCCAAATGCTAATTTGGCACCTATTTTTACAAAGTCCAAATACTTAATTTGGCAATATCTTACAAAGCCCAAACATTAATATTTGATGCTATTATTAATTTGGCACTTATTTTATAAAGCCCCAAATGTTATTTTGGCAACTATTTCATAAAGCCCAAATGCTATTTTGGCACCTATTTACGAAATCAAATATTATTTTTGACACTTGTTTTACATATACTAAATCCCACACTCATGGGAAATATGAGTATTCATCCCTCAAGAAAAACCTCTCTTACAAGATTTATAAAAGGCCCATGAATATCACCCTTGGCAAAACTATTCATTTTGTAGAGATAACCAAGCCCAAGGAAGCTCATCTACAAAGCCCAGCAGGGTCAAGCCAGCCCACACACAAATCCCAGCAGTTGGAAAACACTTGAATTGGTCAGCCAAATTTCAGCAACAACTAAACAGTTGGAGCCCATTCCCATCAGGTCCCAACCTGTCGAATCAGACTAGAAAGGGGACACATGTCCATCAGGGGTTGAACCCATCCTTCATAAGCTGAAATCTCATCATTTGTCATGTGACACAAAGCTGAAACTGATGTGACAGAAAGCTGAGAAGCTTCTACCAGCTGTCCCTTCTTTCTTCTCCAACCTAGCCGGTCAAACATCAAGAGCAACCATGACCAGGCCACTGAAACTCCTGAAACAACATGAAATCAGCTCATTTTCATACTGAAAATGTGTATTCTCTGGTTCATGAACCAAGCACATGAACCCCAATTGGGAAAACTTAGGAAAATGTGGTTTTGAGGGCACGAAGGGGATCCAGCAGAGTTCCCAACAGGAGATCCAAGGTTGACATCTGGCTTGGGGTGGTCCAATCTGCCCTAGGGAACTCTGATTCTAGCAGTAGCATATCCAAGATCATTAGCCTAAAGCTTGCTCTAATCCAATCAGTCAAGGCTAATCAGCATTCAATGCTAAGCCAGAATCCCAACTATTATTACCCAAAACAGCAAGAACCTTCTAAAAGTTGAGCTTACTACTCTTAGCTAAAAATCCTAAAAACAATTCTCTTAGGATTTTCTGAAGATTGAGAAAGATTTAGCAAAGAGTATTTTGCTAATCACCCCCTAAAAACCCAGGTATAAATGGAACTCTCCATTAATGCTTCACCAACTCACCAAGATAGACACCAAGAGAGAAACTCTTCATTAACCGTTCTATCTAAGCTTTCTCCGAGCTCTAAAAAAGTCACTGAGTTCTTAGTTTTCAAGCTTAGAAACTAAGTTCCCCCAACAACCATACTACTATACACTCTTACTCACTACTATATACTCTCACTCATTACTCATACTACTCACAAATGGCTCTCTCTACTCATTACTCACTATATATTCACGAGCATATCTTAGCACCACAATGATCTTACTGCGCTAGCTAGGATCTCTCTCTCTCCTTTCATCCCACACTAAGTTTCTCCATTATTTGTTATTATAGAACCCATGATATTTACTTACTCATTTACAATTAATGGTTATGATGTAACTGTTACTATAGAATTTTTCCCTCATATTGTTGTAATAGAAGACTCTTCTCCAGAGATAACGAATGATAAGTCTGAAATGTAGATATTTCCCTTAATCTGTGAAGTAACTAACAGATAAGAGTTTATTCTGTTTTGTATTATTTTACCGCTGGGCAGCTTTCTGCGGAAATATTTCACTGCTGGGTCATTTTCTGCAGAAATATTTTACTGCTGGGCATTTTTTGCAGAAACATTTTACTGCTAGGCCATTTTCTGCAAAAACATTTTAGCGCTGGGCTATTTTTGGCAGAAATGTTTTACCGTTGGGCTATTTCTTACAGTATGCTTTTTAACCGTGCTGACATGTCCACTGTAGGGATTGTTCATGGGCCACTCTTGTTAGTTCCAATCTAAGCCCAAGGCATAAAATATAGTGAATTTCTTGGATTTTCACCGATAGCCTTTGGGCCTTGCATTAAGCTATCATCGAGTTTCGGTTAGACCTCCAACCCAATATAAATCTTATTTGTCGGAAGGAAAACTTTTTTGCCCCTGACATTTTAGCGACTTCGCTGGGGAGTCTACTAAAGCCAAGAGTTCACCATGCCTCCTAGGTTGCGGAACAGCCGACAAGAGGGGACCATAAACACCAGTCTCCCAGCAACACAAAGCCATCACAGTCAATCTCCACAAGGAGATCAAGCTGACCAACATGAGGTCAACCAAGGAGATTCTAACCATCGATTCTCTTTCCTCTTGGAAACATTACAAAGAATGCAGCAAGCTCAGTTCGAACTTGCTAAATCTTTAAGGGTCTTAAGAGAGACTCAAGGACCAACGCCCTAGCCATTACATGAAGAACCAGATCCTAAAACACAGCAGGAGAGGGGGTCAGCCGCTGGGAATCCTCAGTCAGTTGAGAAAAATGCCTCTCTTCCTCGATTTGTTACATTATCTGATCTCACTACTTTGCTGGAAAAGGAAAGGCTTAGCCAGCCAAAGGAACCAAAGCACTTTATTCGTAGGCCTCCTTACCCAGCTGATTTATTAAGTAAACCATATCCAGAGAAATATGAAACTCCCACCTTCTCTCTTTATGATGGGAGGAAAGGGAATGCAATCGAGCATGTTAACAAGTTCCTTGATTCTATGGGTCCTTTTCTAGAAATGGTGATCTTTGCTTAAGGGAATTCTCAAAATCCCTTACCAATCATGCCTACACATGGTACTCCACTCTACAGCCAGGTTCCATTTCCACATGGGATGACATGGTTGAAAGTTTCTACTCAAAGTATTTTCATGGTTCAAGGATGCTGCTCTTGATTGTTATGGCCAGTTCAAAGAGCAAGAGCTAGTTGAGATTTGCATTGACAACATGTCTCATGAATACCGGGCCCATTTAGAGAATCTTGATATTATGCAGTTTGCCCAGCTGCTCCAAAAGGCTCGTAAGACAGCCGTATCAGTCAAGCCTTCCACAACCGAAAAACCCAAGTCAGAAAAGAAAAATTCTCCTCAAGCTCTCACGGTCTCCACCAATGAACCAATGGTGGGAGAGAAGCGAAAAAGGGAAGAAGAGGAAGAGTATCCCCTCATTCTGTGCACTAATGAAGAAATGAATGTTGTCATTGACAAATGGGTAGCTGACGGAGTGCTTAGGCTCTTTAAGCCTATCCGAGAGCCTACTTCAAAAGATATGCGAAAGCCATTTTATTGTCGGTATCATCGGTATATGGGTCATGGTACTAGAAATTGTAGAACAGTTCGTGGAACATTTCACAAGAAAATTTCAAATGGCACTTTAAACCTCACGCTTGAGCAAGAGGTTCAGCGGAACCCACTGCCTCAACATCACAGAGGGAAAGCCATAGCTGCTATACATTTTCATAATGGGGCTAATGAGACTGAGACTGTCAACGGTACAAGCATGCCACTAACATCTATCTCTGCTCTTCAAAGAAGCCCTACCTTTTGGACTTTGTTCAATCAATTGGGGCTCAAAGAAGAGTCAAGGAGAATAGCGACTAAAGCTCTTGTATCCATCGCTGCCAGCTCTGAAACACACTACCTCACAGCTGAAGCTCATGCCAGCCATGCCTTCCTAGAGACTACTAATGTCATCACCTTCACCGATGAGGATATGGAGGTACAACACCCTGACCATAGTAAACCATTATATATTGCTACTCAGATTAATGATGTTCACATAAGAAGGGCACTAGTCGACACTAGTGCATCACTTAATCTTATTCCAACCAGCACACTCAAAGTAGCTAGGATCCTACTCAGTAGAATCGCTGGGCCTCCTATTAAGGTTTTTGGTTCTGCTGGAATTCATGAGTGCACCATTGGGAGTATATAGTTAGTTCTTAAAGTGGGGCCCATTGTTGCTCTCACCAAATTTCATGTTATCGATTCACCCGTTTCTTATCATGCTCTACTTGGGAGGCCATGGCTCCATAAACACAAGCTTGTGCCATCTACATACCACCAATGTGTCAAGGGAAGATTTAATGGTAATCCTATACGCATCCCTGCTAATCCTACACCATTTGATCTATCCAAAGCACACTACTTTTAGGCTACTTTCTATGATAAGCTCACCCCAAGTGGGGAAGATTCTACATCAAGGCGTGTTGGGATCCCTTTACCCGGCTGGCAAGATATTGAGAATAATCCAGAAATAGATATGAGGCCTTTCCTTGATCAAAGGAAAAAGAGAAGAGAACGCGTGCAGCGGTGTCTCATAACCACAATGTGTACAGATCTAGCTGCCAAATTGTCGTTTAGGGTATCGTTTATGATGGTACGCGAGGCCTAGCTATCTCAAACAGAAGGGTCCCAGACTGAATGAAGCAAGCACTACACCAGCATGATGTTATGTTTACGAAACAAAAACTCTAGTTGTAGAAGGAAATCTGCCCAGTAGTCTGGTAGAACTATTTGAAGAGCCTCCAACGGTAACCAATTTTTCACCTGATGTGGAGCTGGAAACCATTAATCTCAGTGATGATCCTAATGTTCAACAACCAACTTCAGTTAATGCAACTTTGCCACCGCTGGAGAAAGCCAGCTCATTGCATTATTAAAGGAGTACATCGATGTCTTTGCTTGGGAATACCATGAGATGCCCGATTTGGATCCTAACCTAGTAACACATGCTCTTAACGTGGAACTAGGGGCAAAGCCAATAGTACAGCCCATGCGGACCTTCCATCCTGATGTTGAAGCTCAAATCATTCAAGAAATCCAGAAACTTCTTACGGCTGGGTTCATTAAGCCTATCATGCAACTGAGGTGGTTTTCAAATATTGTACCAGTCAAGAAGAAGAATGGGTAAATACGATGTTGTGTCGACTTCTGAGACCTTAATAAAGTGTGCCGAAGGATGAATTTCCACTTCCAAATGTGGATATGCTTATTGACTCAGCTGCTGGGCATGCTATGTTTTCATTCATGGATGGCTTCAGCGGTTATAACCAGATCGGAATGTCATCCAAAGATGCAACCAAAACAGCCTTTCGAACTCCTATTGTTAATTTTTACTACACCGTCATGCCCTTCAGTCTCAAAAATGCCGGAGCCACATATCAAAGGGCTATGACCGCAATCTTTCATGACATGATGCATAAAGAAATTGAGGACTACGTGGATGACATTGCTGTGAAGTCAAAGACAAGAAGATATCATCTTACTATCTTATGAAAGGTCTTTGAAAGGTGTCGACTCTACAAGCTTCACATGAATCCGTTCAAATGTGCCTTTGGAGTTACAGCTGGGAAATTTCTGGGATTTCTTGTCCACCAAAGAGGCATAGATGTTGACCCTAACAAAGTGCAAGCCATTGCTACTATGAAGCCACCTGCAACACTCACACAGGTCAAAAGTTTCCTTGGTAAACTTTCATACATCCGGTAGTTTATTCTAGGTCTCGCTGCCTTCACAGTTACCTTTACACCACTGCTGAAGAAAGGAAAACCCTTCCGCTGGGATTCCAGACACTAACAAGCATTCCTCCAGCTACAACAGCTCATGACCAAATTGCAAACCTTATGTGCACCCATACCAGGGAAGTCGCTCAAGCTGTATTTAGCTACCAATAATAAAGTAATAGGGGCACTCATAACCCAAGATGATCAAGAAAGGATTGAGCGATCGGTTTATTATGTTAGTAGAAAGTTAAAGGATGTTGAAACCTGCTATCCATGGGCTGAAAGGGCTTGTCTCGCTCTGATATATGCCGCCCTGCAACTGCGCCATTATCTGCTAGCTCACACAGTAGAGCTCTTGACAAAATCTCATCCAATCCACTCACTCTTGAGGCGAACTGGACCAGTTCTTTCCAGAAGGCTAGCGCAATGGCTCTTGCAATTATCTGAGTTCGAGATCATAGCAATCACCCCAATGGTTGTAAGGGGTCAAGCCATCGCTGATTTGTTGTCAAATTTTCCTAGTGAGGACGGCTGGGACATTACTGATGATGTACCTGGAGAGCTACCAACAGTTGCACTGATGGAAGCAGTTAGGGCTTTCTGGACTTTACATTTTGATGGATCCTTTACCACTTTTGAAAGAAGGGTTGGAATAGTCCTATCCAAAAGTACCGAAGAAACAGTGGGTATGTCATTCAAGCTTGATTTTCCACGCACTAACAATATGGCTGAATATGAAGCATATCTTATGGGCCTAGCGGTGGCTCGTGAAATGGGTATCAAACATCTTCGAGTAATCGAAGACTCAAATTTGGTTGTTTGCCAAGCTAGAGGAGATTTTGCACACAAGGAACCATCTTTAGCTCCATATAGAGCTATGGCTCAAAGGTTGGAGGACTCTTTTGAAGAATTCAATATTGAACATTCCCTAAGTTCCAACAATCGCTTTGCCAATGCCTTATCCACATTGGGATCAAAAATCAGATTTGAAGGTGCAGCTACAGAAGTTACTATTGTGAAAAGGCCAATCCCAGTGGTACAAATGCTGAAGGAAGAACTTTTCGATCAATTGCTAGGATAGACAGAATGGCGGTCTTCCATTAAAGAAGCACTATTATCACCGAATGAGAAGAATCACTCGAAGGTAGTCAAAGATTAAGCTCTAATGGCAGGAGAATTGTACCAAAAGCTGCCTGGAGGAGTTCTAGCCAGATGCTTGAGCCCTAGTGAGTCCACTAAGCGATTAAAAAAAATTCATGAAAAATCTTGTGGTCCCAGCGGTTCTATCAGTCTTTATAGACGCCTCCAGTAGTTAGGCTATTACTGGCCAGAAATGACCAAACAAGCTGTCAATGTCCAAGAGCAGTGCACCAATTGCCAAAATGTTTTTGATAGAATGGAATCATGTGTAGTCTTTACCACCGACGATTGGCGTGTACCTTTCCTTGAGAATCTCATAGAAGACATCTTGCCCGACGATCATGAAAAGGCCTATCGCTTAAAAAGATTGGTTACTCATTATTTTGTGGAAGGAGGTATTCTTTTCAGGAAAGGGTTCAATGGGGAGCCTTTGAGATGCCTAGGAACTTCCGAAGCACAATCAGTTATGCAAGAGGTACATGCGGGATGTAACGTCCCGTCAGTTTTTAAAAAAAAAAAATTAGTGAGGTCTGATTGTTTTAAGCTCCCACGTGCCCCCCACCTAACCCCACTACCCACCACTCCTTTTCTCTCATCTTATCTCTTCTTTGGCCGGCTCACTCCCTCACTTCTCTTTTCTTTCTTTTTCTTCTTTTTCATTTTCGGCAGAACTCCTTTTCACTCCTTCAAACTCTCTTGCCGGCACCTCCAAATCAACTTCTCCACCATCATTTTTCCTACAAGATCACAAGAAAATTTTTAGGAACCCATAAACACCTTCACATCCTTTTTTGGAGGTAAAAATTTCTCATCTTTTGGTGGGTTTTGCACTTTTGCTTGAGGTTATTTTCATCTGAGCTTTAATAATGATACCCATGTGATTTATGAGCATTGGAAGTGATATTTATGTGTTTTTATGTATGGGTTTTGTATTGGTGGAATTATTTGATGAGTGGGTATATATTTTGTGCTATTGATGACTATCTAAGGTTTATTTATGGTGGAAAGTTTGGGGGTTTTTGAGCTATAACATGTGATGGTTGGTAAATCAAATTTTTTCATTGTTATTGGGTTTATTTGGAGTTAGTTGAAGTTCTAAATTTCTTGTATTGGAGGATATTTTGATTTTGCTTTCATGGGTCTCTTATTGATGTAGTATAATTTTTATGGAAGCTAGTCATAATGTTGGAGATGATATTAAATGGGTTAACTTTATAATTGGAGTTTATGCCTTGTGAATCAATTTGTTGAGAAATTTTGGAAATGGAATATATTATTATTGATGAAGTTAAATACTAGGCTTGTCTAATTAAGTGTTTATTTGGCAATTCCTAAATTGTAGCTAGATACAATTTTAAGCTTTATGCTTATTGTGTTAGGTCTGCTTGACATTGTTGAGGTTCTAGCTAATCTCCTTTGAAGCTTGGAGAATTAGGATTTTTGTGGGTTGCAAGGTAAGTAGCTTTTTAATGGGATTTTGAAAAATAACATAAATGTTGTTTTTGGGTTAGACACGTTTTTGGAAATTACCTATGGAAACTATATTTTTTCTAAAAACTATTGTGTCGTAACCTTAATATATATGTGTGTGTGTGTGTGTGTGTGTGTGTGTGATTATATATGAAAATGCATCATATTTGGTATTGCATTTGGGGAAATGTATGAATTGTTGATATGGAAAATGAGCATCTTTTATTTAACCTTTGATCAGGAAATCTTGGATTTTACAGTTTATTAGAAAATTTAAAGATACTTATCTTGTCTTGTTATGTTGCAAAATTGTTAGAAAATCTCTTGACAAGAATGAAGTTAAAAGCCTTATAAACTTTGTAAAAGTTAGATTATTTAAGGTTTTTATGAAACTACTGGATATGAACTATGTGTTTCAAAGTAATGTAACCTGTGAGTTGTTTTAACACCATGCCATGTGTGATTTCCTGGTGATCACCCCCGATTTGATTTCCGTAGTCTTTGTGACAATGGAATCAAATCCAGGTCAGTGCCCTTTCACTTTGGATGACGCGCTCTTCCCTGCTGTCCATGGGGGGAAGAGGTTCCTTGATTGTGTGTGGGTGAGGCTGCTGCCCATAGGGCCAAGAGACCACATGCAAGAGAGGTCCTATTTGACGCGCTCTCTCTACTGCCCATGGGAGGAGAGAAAAACCTTGAGGGTATGGGTAAGGCTACTGTCCATGGGGCCAAGAGTCTACATACTAGAGAGGACAATATCATGCCAGTTGTGAATGGGTGGATCCCCTGACTGGTTTATGTGGTAGCGTGGTATATTTGAGATAAATTACCATATGTTAGATATTATGGCTTAGAAAATTATATTGTTGATGCTCATAGATTATAGTATATAGTTTCAAGGTATTTACTTTGAGAAACTTTGTGTTTCGTTATTAAACCATTCTTGTCATATTATTATTATAGATGAAACTTGCATTTCCCCCACCCCCATTAATTATGCTACTTACTGGACTTTAGCTCATCCCAATCTTTCACAGTCTTACAAATTAATTAGCTATATCATGGGAATGGAGCTTGCCTTATCGGTAGTGATTGGAGTTTTATGCTGAATTGGGAGACTTACATTACTAATGGTTGGTGATTCGATCTAGTTGTTTTTAAGGGAGCTTGCAGTAGTTATTTTTATTAGAAGTTGGGCTCTTGAGGCTTGTTAGCCCAAGAGTTTTTTTGGGATTGCATATTTTAGAGAACTTTGGAACTTTTCGTTTAAATCATCAAAGTCGTATAATGTATTCATGTATTATGTGGAGGCACATAATTTTTAGTTATTGTTCGTAAACATGTTATAGAGCTCTGACTTACTTTGAGAGTATATTCAATGAAATTATTATATAATTCTTGATGTTGGTACTTGATATGATTTTTATGGATTGGATTGTCAAAAAAAGAAAAATATACCAGTACTTTAAGACGTCTTTCTCATGCTTTGGACCGTTTGGGATTCGGGGCGTGACAGTTATGGTTTCAGAGCCTAGGTTACGATTCTGTAGACTTTGGAAATAGGAATTGATTTTGATCTAAGTCAGAGCATTAGGGGTTTGATGAATTCTTTATTTTGTACCTTTGTTTCAGCTTCCACCTACTATTCCTTTTTCCTTATCTATCTTTTCTATGCTAACCTTCTATGTTGCCTTGTGATTTACTTGCTTGTTTCGTGGGTATAGGTATAAGTACCTTGGTACACTATGCCTCCCAAAAAGAAAGCACATAAAGTAAGGCGTGTGGATGAGGTTACAACTCCAGAGCATGGCCTTAGGCAATGCTAAGAGCGTGAGAGATTTGTCACTCCTGGTGGTGGTGAAATTGATGAGGTGGTGGACAGGATCTATGCTAGGATTGCTAGATCAGTCCAAGGTGGTGAGCGTAGGTAGGAGGGTTGTTCTTTTGGGGAGTTCCATAAGCAAAACCTTCAAACTTTTAATGGTGAACCTGACCCAATGGCAACAGAGAATTGGTTACTAAAGATGGAGAAGTTATTAAGACCTGTGAACTACTTGATTTTGGAGTTATTGGTTTCAACCCCTGTTGGTGATACCTTAATGACTAATCTTGTGCTTAAGTATTGTATTCTTTGTATTGAGGTTAGAGAGTTATTGGTTGATTTGGTGTTACTAGATATGCATGATTTTGATGTCATTTTGGGAATGATTTGGTTGGCTTCTTACCACGCTGGTGTGCATTGTTTTGAGAAAAAGGATGGGTCTATGAGGTTATGTAGTGATTACCGTGAGCTAAATAGAGTCACCATTAAGGAAAATATCATTTGCCTTGTATTGATGACCTATTTGATTAGTTGCAAGGAACACAAGTCTTTTCTAAGATTGATTCTCGTTTTGGTTACCACTAGTTAAAGATTAAGGGTAAGGACATACTGAAAATGGCCTTCAGATTAGATATGGTTATTATGAATTTTTGGTGATGCCATTTGGATTAACTAATACCCCTGCTGCTTTTATGGATTTGATGAATAGGGTATTTCATGAGTACTTGGATCGATTTGTCATTGTGTTCATTGATGATATTTGATTTATTCTAAGAGTCAAGAAGAGCATGAAGAACAATTAAGGGTTGTTTTACAGATTCTAAGAGAAAGGAAGTTGTATGCTAAGCTGAAGAAGTGTGAATTCTGGTTGAATCAAGTAGTGTTCTTACCGATCTATTGCCCTTACCAATCTGCCCATGCTCTGGTCTGTCTTCTCCCTGATGGCATTTCTCAACTCGTCCATCTCCTTCCTCATCTCCTGAAGAAGATCTGAATTTTGTTCTACTGGAGTAGTAGGCCTTTGATGGTTGCTTCTTCTGTGGCTATTTCCCTCGTCCTCCATGTTGTTTTTGGATCGATTCTCCTCTTATTGAAGCCGTAGTTTTGTTTCTTGATTCTGCCTGCTGAGTTCTTCGACAGCAGCTGCAAGAGCCTGAACCTGCTGGGCTAAGGCTGCGGAATCTTGATTGGACTCCATCTGAAAGTAACAGTTGATCGGAAACTACTTTTTCAAGTCTGAACACGAAAATGTCGTCCCCAAAGACAGCGCCAAACTGATGAAGCGTAAGTTCGCCAGTAAAGTTGGTCAGATGGAAGCAATCCCTAGCCTGTATGAACGTACTCCCAAAGGTGGTCACCGGTGTGGTGCCTACCACAAAGCCTCCGATGCCAAAGTCAGTATAAGAAGCTTTCTTGGGAATAAACAATGTAATTTTAACAGAATGAAAGAGATCTCTTAGTGTAAATCTATGTACGTACCTTGTTCTTGGCAATGTGTGGGCCTTATATATGCCCTCATGGCTTCTAGCCGTTGGTATAGTTATGGAGGTCTTAATGCTCCTCTTGGTAACGTTTGATGCTAAGTAATGTGGCTTTGATGTGCTCCAACGGTTCATATAGTTGGCCTTATAACTGTTCTGGGTGTAATTGTTCTGCATTGAATGGCCTTCCTGTCTTCATCACTGACGTGGGACTTAATTTCCTCGTCCAGATATATCCTCGTCTGTACTTCGAACGTCTTCCTCGGTAAGTGAGTTCGTCAGCCCCGTCATAAAGCAAATAAATTTTTTAAAGAGAGAGTAGAAGGAGACGGGTCTATTGGGGCTTCGGCAATGATCGTTTCATCCTCGTCCATCAGGACTACTATGGCATCAAAAGGACGATATGCCAAGATTTCTTTCTCAACCTCCTCAATATCAAGCTTAGAGAAGTCCAAATTTGGATGGTGCCTGTTAGGACATATGTGTGTTCACTTGTTAAGAACATATGTCACTTATTTATGTAAATTGGCTAATCTTGACAAAACGTACTCTACTTGTAATTGGGTAGTTCTAGGTGTTTTTAATACTTTAAGAAACAAGGTTTCAAGATCAAGTGTTGAAGTCATCAAGTCTGTCCAAGAAAAAGCAAGCTGAAGTGCAAATTCATTAATTCTCGACACCTGCTCGATAGCTACCTCGATACCTACTATCTGTCGAGAATTACAAAATTAGATTTTCTGATCTGATTTCCTTGGGATCCGTGAATATGCTTTTGGGCCTTCTTTTCTTCTAACCCTAAACATATAAAAGGATTGTTTTAAGAGCCGTCAAATTGTACACAAGTTGCAAAAGCATTGAGCAATCGTTGTTCAAGCAAATTGTGATCAAAAGACGAAGTTCTTGACCTAGTTCATCTTCTCTCAAGAAGTTGCTGTGTATTTGCACCAAAGGGTTTTGTAACCAAGCATCTTCCTGATCTTCATCGTAAAGGATGAACTGAAGAACTTTGCAGCCAACCTCTCCTTTTTAGTTGGTGTTTGAAGTCGCGTACTGGGATCCGCGCATTGGTTAGTCACGTACTTGGGAGCTGTGCATCAAAGGTGGAAATTGTCACTACAGATCAAGTCCAATTGGGTATTGGGGTAAAGGTTCAACTGTAGGTTGGTAAGGTACTTGGGATTCCTTTACTTGTAACCGCTTGATTTGATAATAGTGGAGTTTCGGGAGTGGTGACCTGAAAATCACCCGGTGGGGTTTTTGCCGTTAGGGTTTTCCCCATTCGTAAACAAATCACCGTGTTATTTAAATTCTGCTGCATATTTAGTTTTTGGTGATTTGTTTGTGCTTCCACGCAATTGAATGATAAATTGATTAATTAATAACTTGGCTAATTAATTAATTAGTTTAATCACAATGGGTCATTCAGATTGTGGCCTATCAGTGCCTAGCCATGTACTTACGAAATAGCTCGAAGCCCTCCACGTAGTACTCACACAGCTTGTCAGATTATTCGTCAAATTTCTTGAACTTCTCCATAGCCTCAGGACCGACTTTCTGAAGTTTGGCTAGAGCTTCGTCAATCTACTTGTCCTTTAATTTGGAGAAAGCCTTCTCAGTACTCACATCCTTCTCCAAAGTTGTAAGACGATCTTAAGTCTTCTTTGCTTCGTCAACAAGAGAAGAAACTTTCCCCTTCAACAGCTCATTCTCAGAAGAAAGACACTCTACCTTAAATTGGGCAGACACAAGCTTCTCCTCATAATCTAAATACTTCCCCGAGAGGTGCAAAGATTCACCCAACACCTACAAACAAAGAAAAAAGAGTTCAAAATAATAATAATAATAATTTTTCAGGAAAAAAAATAAAAGCCTACGTGCATAACTTTGTGAATATGAGATTAATTCCTAGGAAGTTCTTGTCGCTGGAGGCTTAAGGTCCTCAATGGTAATCGCATCCTAAGCCTTCGATACTGCAGCATCCACACTATCCTAGAAAGTGCCAAGGACAGTTTTCTCTCTCCCACAAGTCTTAACAACCTCGTCAAAAGGATTTATCAACTCCAAAGACAAAGTAGGAAAAGCAAGACGCTGGATAACAGGTTGGGCAACCGGGAGATGACCATAGTGCCCTGGGACGGTTCATTATCTTTTCGATGCTTCTTTGATAGAAGACCCTCCTTCAGCCCCGTCTTAGCCTTTTTCTCTTGGATTTTAGATAACTTCCCCTTGCTGAACCTAGTAGCCATCCCTAAAGATGGACATATTCATACACATCAGACCTCTGAAAACTCATTTGAAGAAAAATATACATAAGGTCAAGTTACTTACTCTTTTTGACAACTTCAACGTTTTTCTAGACCTGGCTCGAAGGCTCCAAACCAAGAAAATGAAGGAAAAGGGATTAGGGAGAGATGAGTTCGTCAAAATCTATGATGGTTTCCAGGTATCCTCTAACTCTCTCTAAGCGATTATGATATCGCTTCTTTAGACGAGGACAAACATAAGCTACATAAGAAAACATATGATGAGTTAAATACACAGGGAGAGTCATGCAAATGCAAAAATATACGAATACATATATAATAAAAGGATGAACCAGACACAATAGTACCCCAACAACGAAGCAACCTGGGAGCATCATTTGCGTTTTCACCAGGAACGGTTTCCTAACCTTCACTAGAGACGAAGAAAAAGCTTGTCTTCCAATTGCGAAGAGAAGATGAAGAATCAAGAATCAACCTTGAATTCCTATCCCAAGGTTTGAACTCCTAATTCCCTGGGATTTTGGATGCAGACATCCACACCACCATACAACAGATTACTATCCTCTAAGAATTGGGGACTAGTTGGGTAGGAGCGAGTAGCAAAAGAAAGAAAAGTTCCCTAATGAATGGGTGGATGGGAAAATGAAGACCATTGACGAAATCAGCTTCATAGAAACACACTTCGTCAGTGTAAGAATGAAAAGCCCCATCATCATCATTAGAAATCCTAACCCTAACAGAAGTGGGGAACTAAAACCTATTTCTAATTCTCCTCTCGTCTTTTTCCTTTAAAGCATAACATATACTCCTAGCCTTGTGAAGAGTAGATGCAGAAGAGACCTTTGGGGCTCCACATTCCTCAGAAGAGGATAGGCCCGTTTCAAGTTCACTAGACCTAACCTCCTCTTCCCTAGCCATTGACAAAGTTTGAGCAATGCCTACTAAACGATGAACTAAAGGGAAAAGGAAAACTAAAAACCCCCTTGAAAGGACAATTCCTCCCAACGAAGTGCCCAACTTGAGGACATTTTCTACCTATAGACTCAAGCAGGCCACACAAACAAGCAAAGAAAAAAGAAACATAAGGACAATCTGATCTTACCAAAAAATAATCCACCGTGAATGAACGAGAACAAAAAAAAAAAAAAAAAAAAGGTGCAATGGACTTACCAGAAATGGAAGATTTGTGAGGAAGAAGAAGGTTCTAGAAAAAATAAAATGGCAATGGAGAGAAAACGAAATGAAAATATAAAAAAAAAATAAAAAGAGGGAAAAGCACAAATAAGTGGAAGATCATGCATGGGAAAACTGAAGAAAACTGACATGACGAGACCATCTTGACCTTACAAGCGTCGTCGAGCAGACGAAAGGTCGACTCACAATAAATGTGCCGTACATGGAACACGAAGCAACAAATTTCTGTGCTCCTATCTTGTCCCACAAATGAAGAAAGGAAAAAGGGGGCTATTGATGAGTCTAGAAAATCAGCATCGTCCTACAGCCATTGATGAAGCAAACATACATTGCGCATTTATGATGAGCATTAAAGTGAAAGAGTAACGAACGGAGCAACGGTAAGAAAGAAGTAATGCACATCAAAACACTAGCTCATAACGCCTTAGCCGTTGCCAATAAATGCATAGATCCGTTGCCCATTACTACAGAGGAGACTATAAAAACAAAAGGAGAACAAGACAAAAGGTACACGCAATTCTCATCCCAAAAACTACTCCCAAGTTGAATTCTATCTCGATATACTTCAAGTGAATATTTTGCCTGACTTAATCATCAGAAGTTTTTTGGCAAACACCACACCAGTGTATTACTTTCTGTTTCACTTTCCACTACAAGTTCTACTTTGGACGAATCCGTCTCCATCGTCCATCTTCACTGACAAGTAGTTCAACTGTTGGTTTTTTACATCATCAATGCCCATTTTCATCAACAACTGTTAAATAATCTTTTTAAATTTTTAACAGAAATAAGATTCATTAATGAAGATAATATTGTTGGGAAATTTAGACCCCAGTTAATTTAAATTAGAAACCTTGATTAATTGAATCGATTATGCAATTATATTCAATTTAGTCGGTGATGGACACAACAATATTGCAAAAATTAAATATAGCAGAAAGATAGTTTTGACATAGGCGATATGATTATGAAGGGAAAATCCTAACGGGTTAAACATTACAAGTAGTTTATAGATCACTACCATACTGAAGAATTCACTAAGGACAGTGGAAGTTGTGCAATATAAGAATATAACTCAATCCTAATACTGCTACTTACTGTAAGAACTTACTCATGTGACGAGTCGAAGCTCCAATCTATTTGGATTGTTCTATTTGTGGATCTCTTCAATGCATGGATACCTAATCCGTGTCTAACACTACAAAAACAACTTGATTGAAGTAAGTTATATGTGTAGAAACTTCATTCGATGGGTCCTTGTATATGTGCAAATTCCACACACACACACACACATCGGACATATGATCCAACCATTACGTAAGAACCTGCTTAGGTTTTGAAATTGTTGAGGATAATTGTACAAATTTAGCCATTGAGATGGTGCTTACTTTTTGGGTAAAGATTGGATTTTTTTAACATTTTCAAAACTCAAATCTTTTCTCTTAATAATTAGGGTATATTATATTTCAAACCCTACAGTTTAAGTGTATAACAAATTAAACCACATAGTTTTAAAAGTAACAAATTAAACCATATAGTTTCAAAAGTAACAAATTAAACTTGAAATTTCAAAAAGTAACTAACTAAATATTATAGTTTTAGAAGTAACAAATTAAATCTTGAGACTTCAAAAATTAATAAATTAAACCTCAAGTCAATAATTTAAGTAGAACAACATTAAAAAAAACATACTATATTTTGTCAACAAAACTGTATTTTTTTTTACACGTGTGTGACTGTGCCTATGGAAGATACCATAATCCTTTTTTCTTTCCTTCTAATTATTTGTTTATTTTCCAATTTTCAAAATGTCGAAATATTCACATGTGAGTAGTATAGTTAGTTAAATAGTGAAGTTCCACATTGGATACTAATGAGAAGAATGAGTGATTAAGGTTTTTAGTTAAGTGGTGTCTCTATATGTTATTTAGCTAATCAATTGGAGGCTCTCCAAGGTGGTATCTCCCCCAAAAATGGTATCAAAGCGCATGGTAGCGTGCATCAAGGTGGTAAGGTCAATGGTCTCTTTCGCAATTGGAGCCAGGATGTGGTGCGCGTACTTAAAGCCCTCACAAGTATGGAATGCACAAGGCAAGCCCATAAAGGCCACACAGATGATCTTGAAAAATGCTCAATAAAGGCAAGCCCATAAATCAATGGTGCTAGATGTGTGACACAAGAGTCCCATGAACATGGATGTGCAGGCTAGATTCCCATGAATTAATAAGCATGTGAGGTTGACATGTGGCTTTCATGGATGGTGTATGGGAGACTCATAAATGTTGCACTAGTGAAGGAAAAAAAAAACCGATAAGCCAGAAGAGAGCAAGTAGGACTTAGTTAAAACTTCCATAAAACTATCTTTCTCTATACTTAAAAATCGTCAAGTACACCTCGATTCCTTCTTTACCACAAAAGACATATATGGTCTAACAGCCATGAACTGCAACTCCCCCTGCCACTTCTAACACTCTTGTTGCTTCCAAGAAAAGGACTTGTGTGTGTTGATTACAGAAAAAATTAAGGGTGAATTGCAAAGCCCAATAAAGGTTAAGTTATATAAGAATTTAGTAATAAGAAATATGTAAACCAAGTTAAGCCATCTCATCATGTGTTATGCAATAAGGAAAAGATCTTTCGTCTTTATGCTATTCTTAAAAATAACTTAATAGTGTGTGGTTACTCGTTTAATTCGTCCTAAAAAATGAGCAACTGCGCACATACGTGTAATGATAGTCCATTATATAAGTTGATTAAAATTGAAGTGAACAAAGAAAAAATGATTATAAAACAGGCTAGTATATTCCACTTATTTTTTACCTGGATTTTTTTTTGCAAGCTTGACCTTTCCCTTCCACGCACGCTGTTATTTGATTAGTGATGTGCACGCGACAAATTTTACGGTATTTCTTTTTAGAAGTTGAGTTGATAAATTTTTTTTGGTTATTATTTAGATTAATTCGCTATTAATATTATTTTATCATTTATCTTTTATAACTTATTATGCAAGGAATAAATATTATGTGAAAGTGATTATTTTAGCATTTTCCTATTGTAATCTAGGCTATGCTATTATTATAGTGCATGGGAAGCATCAAGCATACATCACGAGTCATGACTCAATTGCTTACGCCGGACGTTCTACTTCTACCTACCCCATTCTTCTCCCTCTCTATATCTCTCCTATTTAAAGGATGAAGAGCTCACAACTACTCGCATCACCCTAAGAAAATTGTTCTCTGAGCGTGCCAGCCACTTGGATTTGGTACCTCACTAAGGAACAAACACACAATTTTCTAAATCTTTAAAGGTATCATTCAAATGTTCCACCTCCTCTGTTCTTCATTTCTCGCTCTCCAATCTCTCCAATTTTCTCAAGAAAATGATCTTGATCTCTTTCTATGCAGACTAGTATTACTAGCAGAAAATGATCTTGCTGCAAAGCATGTTATATTAACGTTGTCCTAACTCCTTCGAAAAAAATAAAATGAAAGTTGTCCTAATTAAGACCAAACCCCGTTTTTATACATTTTTCTTTGCAATATAGTTTTAATTTTTCGAGAATTTATATCATGGTTTGTTCTTAGATACGATTATAATTTGCACATATATATTTACTAAGAAATATGCTATGGTTGGCTATGATTCATATTATTCAAAGTTTCATACCAGCTATGACAGGCTCTCTCTCTCTCTCTGTACATAGTTGGGTTTGGTTCATTTCAAATATTATTAGGCTAATGATCATATTAACTTGTCTCATATGACTGTAGGACTTGTATTCGTTACATATTTAGAGGATGTGGAAGCTGAAGATAGCCGAAGGAGGGCCAGATTTGGTGAGTCTGAACAATTTCATTGGGCGGCAACACTGGGAATTCGACCCCGATGCCGGTACTCCAGAAGACCATGCTGAAGTTGAAAGAATGCGTGAGGAGTTCAAGAAAAACAGGTTTCATAAGAAGCAAAGTGCTGATCTTTTGATGAGGATGCAGGTAACTATGTCCATATATGTGTGAATATATGTGTGTGTGTGTATATGTGTGTTTTCTCTCATATCTTTTCTGGAAAAATCATGTTGAACATTTCATCATGTTCATTAGTCTACAAGCATCATAGACTAGTCAACCAGCTATATAGATTAGACTGCTGGGTATTGATCTTTCTTTTCAATCTATTTCTATCTCCTTTTTTTCTTATCAATGTAAGCGTTGATGTGCCTTTCAACTTATTTAATACCTATTTGGTAATTTTATTCTAGTAACATTATTTGTTTTCTTTTAAAATACGTGTGGGTAAAAAAATACGTAAAAATACATATAATATTATTTTAAAATTGAAAACTGTTATTTAAGTTATAATACCAAACAATCCCTTAAATTTTGTACGAGAGTATACTTTATGCACTCTTTAAAAATGTTTTAAAAAGGTCTTATCAGTATTAAACTTATAAATAAATTCTCTTTAAACTAAAAATATCTCAATTCTCTATAAAAAGTTAATCGATTATAATAAATTTTATCGGTTATCCATTAATAACAAGATCCCTTATCTTTTTTAGGATATCTTGGAGTATTTGCTTAAGATCTTTCCATACATAGATCGTGTGCAGCAGTTCAGGTTACCATTTTTGTTGGCAAGTAATATATGCACATGACCCTTGGAAATCAAAAAATATGTTTTTTTTTTAAGAATTTAAAATCCGGTGATATGTAATAGTTATTTAAAAATAAATAAAAAATTTGACGATTACCTTGACATCCCACCTTTTACACATCTCCAACCTTTTTATCCATTTGATGTGTGCAACAAATAGGATAGCATTCATTTCACACGATTTTTACACACAAATATACACACGGTTTTTTTATGTTGAAATTGTCGCTCTAAAAGTTTTGAATTGAAATTATGAGTCACGATTTCGATATACGGTTTTGTACCGTGTGTACTAGAATATATAAATAAAGGTTTATATAACGCAGACGTGTAAATAGTAAACTTTCAAAACATAAAGCCTAATTGTGATCAAATTTCTTGTTTAATATTTTAATTTGCACGGGATATCAACATAAAGATATCTTTTTATTCAAGATATTTTCACACCCTTTACTATTTAGACGGCATACAAGTTAAAATGTCAATTAAGGTTAAAGGACAAATTAGGGTGAAATCTGTCCCTGTCGTTAGCAGATATTTCTAACTTAGCCATTTATTATTTTATTTTTTTGAGAAACGCCATTTATTATTTATAATCATACAACATCTATCCCTTTTGTTTTATGATTTTTTTTTCTTTTTTCTTTTTTTTCTTTTTTGATGAAGCATACAACTACTATCCACTAGTCAAAATCTAGGAACCCGAACTCTGTAGTACGGTAGCACTCAAATGAGAAATAGTTCTGCCAAATTTTGTCTTAGGGATAGTGCTTCGGCTCTCACATAAAGGGGGGAGCCTCACCAGATACTCACGTGTGGGACCCATGCCTTATGTGAGAGTCCAAAGTACTGCTCTGTGACTATGTGAGCCTCATGGGAGACTTAACATTGCCTACATACTTTAAAATATTTTCCCAAATTACTTTAATAAAATTTAGTAATTAAGTACCACTGTCAAATCTTCTCTATGAGAAAAGTCAGGGTCTAAACTCCATATCTCTCTCTCCCACTCATAACGATTGAAATTTAAAAATAAAAAACTTTTAATTATAAAATTGAGACTCACCTCATAAGTTGAAAAATTATTTTATGAAACACTCTTATTACATAACCCAAAAACGTGAAATCTACATATATTGTGAGGGGACGGTATCGTAACACATTTACATTCTGTGATGAGTAATTTAAGAAATCTTGACGGACAGGGCCAACCATATCCTTTAAATATTACAATTTTCCAAACCACCATTACCACGTAGTAATGGTGGACCATGTGATGTGATACATGGTTTCAAATTTTCAATTGGAAAGTGACTTTTTTATCACTTTCGCGCATTAAGAGACTAACCAATTAGCAGCAATGTTATAGACAGGGCCACTCAAGACCCTAAACCATCTAAAGATGATGAGAACTCTGAAAACAGTTCTTTATCTGTCATTTTTGAGTAGTCAAGTGTGTAGCTTTTTCAATCCATTTCATTCAAATTAAGACACTCAAAAACCCATGCATTCACAATAACAGGTGGAATGGTAGGAAAATATGATCACATTTACATATATATATATATATATATATATAGAGAGAGAGAGAGAGAGAGAGAGAGAGAGAGGACTTGGGGAAAAATTCTTAGGTAGTCTCGGAATATAGTAAAATAGTAAGTCCCACCATGAATTTAATGAGTAGACCCTACCATAAATGTAAGAGAATGGAGCATCATTCTCCGTACTCCGAGAGTACCTAAGAATTACTCGGGACTCGGGAGAGAGAGAGAGAGAGAGAGACATATGGGATTTGGGAAGCCTCCATGCATGCCTACATGCCTTGTCAAACTCATGACTTTATTTTTCTATCCACAGAAACACATTCCTATTTTCCTTTAAATAGTACTTAATAACCTTTGGCTATCAAAAAAAAAAAAAAAAAAACTCTTCTCCGAAGTTGGAATTGCCACACAGGTTCATATAGAATGGGAAAAAAAAATTGACGGTCAAAGAGAGTGTGAACTGGCATATTGAAAAATCAAAAAAGTACACCCAATTCTTTTTTCTTTACTTTTTTTCTCCCAAGAGAGAGAGATGCAATTCCACAATTTGCTTACTTTTGTGGGGAGTCAGTTTCCACACAGTTTCATAATTTTATTAGTTAGAAAAGACCTGGTTTCACTGTATTTTATAGTTTTATTCCTAGTTTTCATTTTGGATTAACTTAGTTTGAAGTTTAATTAATTATACTTGTACACAATAACTAAATAAACTTTTAAATATTTAATGAAAATAAGCTCATCGTAACATACACATAAGAAAATATACCCGTTCAGTAACTTAAGGCTTAAAAAAAGAAAAGATTCGACGTGGCCTTGGGTTCCACAATGATTGTGAATGGTCAATTTTGAACTTAAGCATACAATTTTGTATTCATGGTTTAGCTTTTTTTTGGATTTGTGGACAAAATCTACGTTATCTTTTGAAGTATTATTTAACGAATTCCTATCCCCTTCCCTTGTCTATGTGTGTTTTTTTCTCCAAAAAAACAAAAAACAAAAAAAAGAATAAGCAATTATCCTACATTGCTTAAAAAGGTGTTATATGTAATATAACTTGTCTTACCCTCCCTTAAAACTCTAAAGTTACCATGGTTTTTTTTTTTTTTTTTTTTGATAAGGTTACCATGGCTTTTGAGTAGAATTGAAATGTATCTTTGTGTTAGAACTCTTTCCTTCTCCTTTGCATGTGTGTTTGTTTCTAAATAAATAAATAAAAAGTATTATTTAACAATTGGACAGGTTCAAAGACAACTTTGTAATGGGCATTAATTAGCAAAGCCAATGCAAAATCCAAATTTGGGGGTAATTATTGAGTACTTCTGAAGTACAATAAATGCGTACTCCCTCCTCTCACATAACTGTGAGTCCCACTAATTAAATTTATAGTGAGACCCACAATTCAATACTCTCGAAGTATTCAATCATTTTTTCAAATTTGGTGGCAATGGAGTATAATCAAAAGATGAGGCGAAAGGTTGCACCTTTTGGAGACATCCATTATTCTTGCTGAGACAACCCATCTTTTGCAATTCCATCCACTAGGGTTTTCACATTCATTTCCTCACACAATTAGATATTTTGTTCACTGCACCTCACATAAATAGAATTGAAGTCAATTAGAAATTAAAAATAATAATAATAATAATAATAATAGTCAAGTGAATTAACATTTCCTACTAGAATTCCTGGTTGATTGCTCGGCATAATTGCGTTTGAACCTTAGGAATTTCCACTATATTTCCGTGTGAAACTGTTGTTCTAAGATAGTACGAAATCTTTTTGACTTTTGGGTTATGTAATTATGGAACTTGTAAACGGAATTTCTAATAACAGCATGAACTAAAAGAATGGTGGGTTTCAGTGGTAAAATTTACTGTTGTCTAATAATGGATTTGGTTGGAATTATTCTTTCCATAAATTAGTTATAAAGAAGAGAAATGTTATGTTTACAATATTTTTACAATACTTTCACAACAAATTTAAGTGACAAGTTATTATAAGTTGTTATTAGTAGAGACAAAAGTAATTTAAGGGGTAGGTTCAAATTAGAACCAATAACAATTAAGGAAAATACTAACGGATACTCTTAGGACATTGATTAATAATCCTTTTAAAAAAAGTTTTATGGGAAAAAAAAGTAATTAATGTTTTGACATTTTTTTTCATTTCTCATAAAAGTTGTGTCAAAACTTTTTTAAAATTGATTATTAACCATTATCCTAAGTGCACCTGTTAGTATTTTGTTTTTGAAAACAAAGGACAAGGTTATTTTTCAAAAATGATATAGAAGAATTTCCTCAACTCAATACACATGGATGTCATAAAAAAAAATACACATGGATGTCGCATCATTTCGCTTGTAGATGCTCGATTAGCACACAAGGCCCAGTTCATTGTTTTAAATCATAAATTAATGCCTAAAAGCCAGGCCCAATTGAATATATATATATATATATATATATCTCTCTCTCTCTCCATTTATCTTTTATGAACTTTAGAAACTGACAATGGTGCATGATGATAATTACTTTATCACCAGGCTAAGCCCAGATGATGTCAATGACCACCTAAAATGACTTCAATAAATGGGAAATATTAGGAACATATCATATATTAGTGCTTTGTGTTTGACTCTTATAAATTCTATATGTGAGTTATTCTTTCATTTTTTTCACTTGGACATATCTCTAACTCTTTGATATGGAAACTCACAGCTTAGAAAGGAGAACCCATGTGGGCCTATTCCACCACCAGTCCAAGTGAAAGAAACAGAGGAGATAACAGAGGAAGCAGTGATAACCACTCTGAAAAGAGCACTGAGCTTTTTTTCATCCATTCAAGCCCATGATGGCCACTGGCCTGCTGAATCTGCTGGCCCTTTGTTTTTCCTTCAACCCATGGTATCTCTCTCTCTCTCTCTCTCTCTCTCTACCTTTGCTTAAGAAAAAAAAAAGTTGTCAAAATTGTAACACTTCTTAAATATGTTCATTCCATGAGGCCAATCAGATTGGGACAATTTCTTGGCCCATCAGATTGGTACAATTTATTGCATATACCTTTTGATTTTTTGAATTCAAGCTCTTAAACGCACAACCAAACGTGTGTGTGTGTATATATATTGTATTTATGACTTGCTATATGGGGATAACCCAGTGACTTGTTTGTTACATTTAACTTAACTTCAAATTATTACCATGCAGGTAATGGCATTGTACATTACGGGAGGTCTCAATGCTATGCTTTCACCAGCACATCAGAAGGAAATAATTCGATACTTGTATAATCACCAGGTAATATTCTGTTGTAATTGAAAATAACTTTGTGCTCAAATAGCTTATAGTTCCAAAGGATCTATATAAATTCGGTAACATGGAATATTCCTTAATTTGAGAGGGGAAAAAAAAGGTCAAAGGGAATGGCATCCCTTATTAGTAGAAGGGTAATCACATTTTTATCCCCCATTTAATTAGGGGGAAAAAACAAAGACACTGAAAGTCATGGGAGTAAAATATACACCTAAAGTCTTTTGGGCTTCCACCTAGTGAATTGGGTGGATTTTTCTCCAATATGATTTGGAAAAAAATTCTATCCATTTTCTTTATAAACTGATGTTCATTTGTTTGTTGGTTAGAATGAAGACGGAGGTTGGGGCTTCCATATTGAAGGTCACAGTACAATGTTTGGCACAGCTTTGAGCTACATTGCCTTAAGGCTACTTGGAGAGGGACCTGAAGATGGTGAAGACATGGCTATGGCTAGAGGACGGAAATGGATCCTTGACAATGGTAGTTTAGTAGCAATTCCATCATGGGGAAAGTTTTGGGTCACGGTATGACCAATTGAACTCGTTAGCCAATGTTGCTTTGGTTAATGTTACACTACTTAATAACTTTTTATTCAATTAATATATTTAAAATTTCACTATTTGATTATATGTTCTTTATATTCTTAATATGTATTGTCAAATTTTGTGTCAACCAAATGTTATTTATTTTTGTTAGTAAACTTGAAATGCCTCCTCTTTTGTATAGGTACTAGGAGTATATGAGTGGTCCGGCTGCAATCCACTGCCCCCAGAATTCTGGATTCTTCCTAATTTCTTCCCTATGCATCCAGGTTTTTGCAACTCACATATTTTTGTTGAAAAGAACACCTTTTGAGATGCATATCACTCAAAAAAATTATGTAGCAGTTAACATGGTGCTTGTATCTGATCGTCACAACCTTCATTATACGAAATACAGGCAAAATGTTATGCTATTGTCGCTTGGTTTACATGCCAATGTCTTATTTATATGGAAAGAGATTTGTCGGCCCAATCACCGGCTTGATTCAATCAATAAGACAAGAGTTATACAATGAGCCTTACCATCAAATTAACTGGAACAAAGCTCGGAGTACAATTGCTAAGGTTATTTGAAGTCTTTTTGCATTTCTTGTCCATGTTAGAAATATCAATATCATATCCTGATTATTAGCAATTTTCACGAAGTTGATGCCTACATAAAACTTACACAATGT
Organism: Quercus ilex subsp. ballota; assembly: GCA_032727855.1. Lineage (NCBI taxonomy): Eukaryota > Viridiplantae > Streptophyta > Magnoliopsida > Fagales > Fagaceae > Quercus > Quercus ilex. The sequence goes on from CM064918.1 coordinate 9,485,422, forward strand.
GCTAATTTAGGAGGATCTCTACTATCCGCATCCCCTCATGCAAGATATGCTCTGGGATTTTCTTCACCATGTAGCCGAGCCTATCCTGACACATTGGCCCTTTTCAATGTTGAGAGAGAAGGCAATAAAAGCTGCAATTGATCATGTACATTATGAGGATGAGAACACCAAATACCTCTGCATTGGAAGCGTAGAAAAGGTCAATACTTGTGTTGCAGTTCAATTTGAATGAAAGAAATATAAAATCAAAGTATTTGGTGTGACATCATTGAACTAAATTTGTCAAGGTTACTTGTATTACAGGTTCTATGTTTGCTTGCCCGTTGGGTTGAAGATCCAAATTCAGAGGCATACAAGCTTCATCTAGCCAGACTTCCAGACAACTATTGGGTTGCTGAAGATGGCCTAAAAGTTCAGGTAATATGACCATTCCCTTGTGTCTTTCGGTTACTTGACTTTTCTAGAAAAAGCAAAAAAGCATAATTAGCACATCCATAAGCATGTGAGCAAATATACTTAAAAGCATTTACTTATGATGCTTGATTTATGCAATGCAGAGTTTTGGCTGTCAGATGTGGGATGCGGGTTTTGCTATTCAAGCAATTCTCTCTTGTAATCTAAATGAAGAGTATGGGTCAACACTCAGGAAATCACATGAGTTTGTCAAGGCTTCACAGGTCAAAATATATATCAAATACTCCTTAGGTGATTCTATGAAAGATAATGCTTAACCTAATCATGTTATTTTCTAGGTCCGAGAAAACCCTTCTGGTGACTTCAAAGCTATGTACCGACACATTAGTAAAGGAGCATGGACTTTCTCAATGCAGGACCATGGTTGGCAAGTCTCTGACTGCACAGCAGAAGGGCTAAAGGTAATGCCAACTCTAATACTTTTATACTAACATTCTCAAGGTTTATTTCAAAGGCAAAATTTTGAATTTTGGCAAAACCTTCTATTTTTCAGGTTGCACTTTTGTTCTCACAAATGTCTCAAGACCTTGTTGGCGAAAAAATGGAGATAGACCGGTTCCATGATGCTGTGAATGTCATTCTTTCTCTACAAGTAAGAATTCAACCTTGCAGATTTTTTTTTTTTTTTTTTTTTTTTGACAAGTTTACATCAAGTACAAGTTGTGTGTGAGTTATATTATCCACTTCACTTATTTAACTTTCTTACGTTTAATGATTCTGAAATGCATCTTAATAATTGACTTTCTTTTCATACCAATACAGAGTAGCAATGGTGGTTTCCCAGCATGGGAGCCTCAAAGAGCTTACCGTTGGTTGGAGGTAACTTCTCCAATAAACCTACTAGGTTCTTCCTAACTTGTTTTAGTATCCCAACTTTTCCTTGTAAGATAGTTTTGTTCGTGTTTATGGCAAAAAAACCATTGTTTTAAACTCACCACTAATTCCCATATATTTGTATCTTATTTTTGCAGAAATTCAACCCCACAGAGTTCTTTGAAGATACTCTTATTGAGAGAGAGTAAGTTATCTTCCAGCACCAGAATAGTTGTCATGGTATTGGTCGTGTTATCTTCCTAACATTAAAATTGAACCACTTTATAGGTATGTAGAATGTACTTCGTCAGCGGTTCAAGGCTTGGCACTCTTTAGGAAATTCTATCCCAAGCATCGTAGAATAGAGATAGACAGTAGCATTTCCAATGCAATTCAATACATTGAAGACGTACAAGAACCTGATGGATCATGGTAATACGTTTTTTGCACACACTTATATTCTTGATTCACACCATGGAAGTACTGCTCTATAGCCGCACGGTTTTTTTTTTTTTCTTTGACATTTAAACATAGAAAATAAAAGTAGCCAACTATGATAATATTAGTAGAGACCACACCAAATTTTACTTTTCTCTTCTGTTTTCTTTTGCTTGATGCCAAAAGGAGAAAACATCAATACTTACACAAGATTAATACTTATGCAGGTATGGTCATTGGGGGATTTGCTACACCTATGGTACATGGTTTGCTGTAGGAGGATTGGCAGCTTGTGGAAGAAACTATAGAAATTGTCCTGCATTGCGCAAAACTTGTGAATTTCTGCTATCAAAGCAGCTACCAAATGGTGGATGGGGAGAGAGTTACCTATCGAGCCAAAACAAGGTATGGAAATTTGTTTTGATTTAAATGTGTACTTATTTTTTACAACAGAAAAGAAAGAAAGAAGGGGGAAAATGGAAATAGAGAACTCAAATAAGTTTCTTTGTGCAATAGGTGTGGACAAATATAGAAGGCAACCGTGCAAATTTGGTCCAAACCGCATGGGCACTATTATCACTCATTGATGCTGGGCAGGTTAGTCCACTCCTCAATTATTTAATAAGTTGTACGTTAACGTGGTTGATTTAGGTTTCAGCAATAATTAGAGTTGGCAATTAGTTGGAGAAGTGTCATGAAAATGAGTAATCCAAGATAACAATCAGTAATTTACCATTGGTCATGATTTGAGGAGAGTGCTAATCGCATCTACAATTATACCTCAAAAGCACTAGTCAGCTTACTATGGGGGTTCCTTGTAGTCACTTATATAGCTCAGTTCAACCTAAAATAAACATACACTTATCAAATCCAATTCACATAATCCAGGATATCATACATACGAACACAAAAATTAAGATCTTAACAAATAAATTTAAGAAACTTTGAACCATAAGTATTAGATAATAGCAAAATTTAGAAGGTGAGCCTTTAGTGACTGCTTTGGAAGTGCAAACAAATCGCATATACTGATTCTAAATGTTTTTATAAATTTAGGCCGAGATAGATCCAACACCAATTCATCGAGGAGTCAGAGTGTTGATCAATGCACAGATGGAAGATGGTGACTTCCCACAACAGGTAATTCCATGTTTATTCAAAATCCAATGCATTTAGATAAGTGCTTGTCTTAGTTGTGTTGTTCTTTCATTTCTTTTTGTCAAAATAATTTCTATATACCAAGATATTTTTTTGAAGCATAGTATAACTAATGGTTATTGGCAACAGGAAATCACTGGAGTATTTATGAGGAACTGTACACTAAACTACTCATCATATAGAAACATTTTTCCCATATGGGCTCTTGGAGAATATCGGAGGCGAGTTCTATTTGCATAAAACCTGAATGCGCAAACAAAGGATTGCATATTGAAGTTCACCACCAATCTCCAATATATATACAACTTCCACATAAGAAAGAAATATAGATAACTATATACTACTTGAAAGATGTAAAATTGTCATAATGTAGTTTTCCTTTTTTTCGTACCAACATTCGGGTGGCCTAGCTGGTAAGATATCGGGCCATCAAGTTTCAGGACTTAAGTTTGAGCCTCAAATAATTAGCTATGCGTTAGGGCTCCTTATATCCCATCTCCATCCCAAATGATCCAAAGAATAATAAGTGAGTTTCTCACAAACCGAGAGTATTAGGTCTCACCCAAGAGCGGATAGGATGCTACTATGGTCACATCCAAAAACATAGGGAAGCCACACTAATCGCCCCCCCTACCCTTTTTTTTTTAACCAAAAATAAAAAGTAGTTTTTTTTTGTGAGACAAATAGTTTCACTCTACTACCAAAAAAAAAAAAAGTTATGTCCATTTAGTTTGTGTAAGGATGTATTTGTGGATTTACCTAAAAGGAAATGTAATATTTGTGTATGCTATATGTGCAAGTGCAACATACCGTGTAGAATTACAGTCTCTATGCTTTAGTAAGAAATGAATAAAAAAATATATAAGAATATAGGCTTTTCAACTTTCAACTCTCTCTCTCTCTCTCTCTCTCTCTCTCAATTATTCTAGGAGGCGGGTTATAAAGCTTCTCTCTCATAATATGTGGGTCTCAGTTGTATAGCTCACCAAATGTAAAAGCTTGTTTGATGAGTAACCTACTTAAGTTGTGAACCCTTTTCTCTCTTTGCTAGACATAAGAATTTCTAGTAGTCATCTATGCAAATTTATATATTGCAAATATTTTTCTGGGGACGTTTAGTGAATTTTTCAAATTTCATAAGAAATTCAAATTTTCCATAACCATAAGAGATTTCCTACCAAAATCGTTAATACCGTACTGAAGATTGAGAGTATTCCTAACTTCCATTTTAGATCATTATGGTATCATTGGAAAGCTTGTAAGTCTTTTTCAATGCCACCAGTTTTCTAAAGCTTGAAAATATTTATTAAGTACTTTGATGCGTGGTTTTAAAAACCAAACTAGTCAAAAAACCAGAAAATGGACTAGTTTTCAGTTTTTTTGAGTTCTTGACCAGTTTTTATCAATTTTTTGCCAATTTTTCCATTTTTACTGGACCCGTTCCATGCCCAGTGTCCAATTCAACCAGTTGAACCGGTTGGTCCAGTTTTTAAAACAGTGCTTTGGTGTTATTTTGAACTTTTGGAAGATGTGTTTTAAGTATTTGATGTTATTATTAACTTTCAATTTACCTGCTTTATAGTTATTTTGATATTATGAACTTGTATTAAATATATAACAATATTAATCATATGCTTTTTTGAAGCAGGTTAAATGGATTGAATTTGTGTCAAACCAACCTACTTAATATTAAGTGGGTTGAAATGGTTCGTGTCACATTTGTGTAAGCCCAACACAACCCCTTTATTAAGTGTGTCACTTGTGTCGAGTAATGTCAACCCGCTCTATTGATAGGTTGTGTTAGGGTTGATGGGTTATGACACTATTATAAAAAGGATTGGGTTTTATTGAGTCATTTAGTCAAATATCCCTACCTTGACGCAATAAGCTATCCTGAATTGATGCTTCTAACAAATATATGGTAGTCAATAGGGCAATTTTGAACTAACGTTGGATTTCCAATAGCTTTACTATCACGCCCCGAATCCAAGTATAAAGATAGGCACGTGACAACTGCCGCACACTTATAAAGTAAGCACCCTACAAGTGTACAAGGCCTTCTTAGAAACTAAAATTTATCCTAAAAAATTCAATCAAATAAATCTAAAATACCTCAACAAATTCTTTATGAATAGCTCTCCAATAATTTAATAGGAATAAAAATCCAAACCTCATGTACATAATGCCAATTGGCCAATAAATATAAAATTATTAGAAGACCATCCAATCTCAATATCACAAAACTTCTTTTCCTGCTCACAACACAACATCAAAACTCCCAAAACTTGCTATTCTTCACAATCTGAAACTGGATGGGAAAAAAGGGGGGGGGGGGGGGGGTGGGGGTGAGTTAATAACTCAATAAGTAACCAAAATTCTAATAAGTTCTATCAAGTAATAGATCTGTAAAGTAAAAAAGATGTAATATGTGTCTTTAAAAGTTATAATATGCTATGGGTTTTCAAAAATAACTAAAGAAGATTCATAGTCTTAAAATAATAAGTTGCAAATAGATCACATACTTTAATCTGACAAATATATCATAGATGGTTTAGAAAGTAGTTAACCAGTTTTAATGACTCAAAATAGTTCAAATACTCAAACATTTCCAAACTCACATATGTAGTTTTAAGGATTCAAAATAGTTCAAATATTCAAACATAATTTATATTCTTAACAATCTTATGACTATGGTCACGCTATATCCCCGCGACTGGGCATCAGAGTACCAATGAATAACCCCCATTGGTTTAGGTATCAAAATACCAATGAATAACCCTCATTGGCTAGGTATCAGAGTACCAATGAATAACCCTCATTGGTTTGGGTATCAGAGTACCAATGAATAACCTCCATTGGCTGGGTATCAGAATAAATTCATAATCAGATTGTTTATAATCATATATATGAAATCATAGTTTCTAACAAAAATATATCTTATTCAAATACATATATATAATCATATATTCAATATTCAAATCTATTTGTGATATTTCTATAATTCTTTACTTTAAATCAATATAGCTAAAAAAAAATTAAATAAAGTAAATCTTATATTCAATGCTCATGTATATTTGTGACAATTCTTTATTCTCTACTTTGAATCAGTATAACTAAAAACAATTAAATAAAATACATAATATATTCAATAATCAGATATATTTGTGATAATTCTTTAGTTGAAATTAGTAATATAATAGAAATAAAATTGTAACAACTGTAAACAATTTTCAGTAGTTAAAATATGCAAAATAAAACCAATTAGGATAAGATTACTTAGCACAACTAACTCACCTCAAGAAACTTCTCCCAAACACTTTTTCTAAAATCCTTAGATATCACCTAAACAATTTTCAAATACTATACTCAATAATCAAATAATTAAAATAAAATAAAAAACTTATGACAGTACCCGACCAAAAGATAAACTATTAAAAATAACTAATAATTGCCCACCATCCACTCACACCAAAATCCCACGTAATTACAATAGTTCCACGGAATTAAGTCTATAGTCACACCATACCTACAGGCATAAAGGGTCAAAAGTACATCACCTATTATTATATTCGTGAGTTGATATATATATATATATATATATATATTTATTTATTTATTTAATCACTTATGTCAGACCTACCGACTTCCCCTGTACGCCTCAACCAACCAAATAAACAAATATAATAATAATAATAATAATAATAACAATAAAGGAAAGGTGCTGGCGTTGATTTGTCAAGGTGGTGATTCCATTTATCATATATATATATATATATATATATATTTTTTTTTTTTTTTTTCTTTCCTGCCACTTATCAATCCAAAAAAGAAAAATCCAAATCAGCCAACTTTTACGCCATTCAATAATAAGATGCCACGTCACATTATTACAAATAAAATATTAGTCAATAATACCCTAAATCAAAATCTCCTTAAAATATAATACTAAATCACAAACCAAAGTTTCTTTATCTACATTTATCAACAAAAGAAAAGTTTTTTTATCTACACAAGGCTAATTTTGCCAAATTACATAATTTTAGGTAAAATTTAAGAGAAATGTATCTTGCCAAACTTATTTAGTTACTAATATTATTTCTACACGGCTTGATGAAAATTTATATGTAAGCTCAAAAATTTTAAAATAATTAAAACTAAATTATTAAATAAATAGTAATAATAAATTATTAAATAATTAAATGATTTTATTAAAAAAATATCTTTAAGTTTTGATTGTTTAGAGTTTAGACTTTATCAGTGTTTATCTATTTTTATATATCAAAATTCTCTTTGTGTGCTTTGTGTTAATTTCTTAATATGAGATATGGAATGAGTTTGATCGTTCCTATTTGGGTTATGTTTATTTTCTGTCATAGTTAGCACAAACAATAATAATAAACAAAATAGTTTCTCAATACAAAATTTTCCTAGTGATAATCTTTTTCTTCTTTTTTTTTCATGACAGGTAGTGATAATCTATTTGAAAAACATCAACACGCTCATAAATTAAATACAATAACCAAAACTGAAAATCAAAACATACACAAAAAGTTCAAAAATTGAGAATATAAAAAAATAAATAGAAATTTACATAAGAGAACTAAGAACTTAAATGGATGTCCATTGTTTTGCTTCTCTATAGTAAATTTCCTTTGGTATAATATCCAGAATGCAAATTCAGAAGCAAAGAACAATAAGTAAGTTGAATTTATTATATTAAAACATAAGAGTAAGTTGCATTTTGAAAAAAAAAAAAAAAATACAACAACGTGGTGTATATTGAGTGGGATTTAATTATAGAGATGATTTATTGGTTAAGAGAGATTGTATTGAAAAATCATGGCTGAATATATATAAAATTCTAAAATTTTTGATAATAGACTTTTAGTTGGAGTAGAATTTAAATTTCTAAAACTTAGATGATAAAGTTTTATCTAAATTGAATTATTGTTAAAACTTATCCCTCAGTCAAGAGTTTGTAGCTTAATATCTTAATAAAATGTTAATTTAATGAGATGCAACTTAAGGGGAAAAAGAAAAACAAAAACAAAAGTGTGGGCTGCATGGGATTTAAGTTTAGAAATTTTTTATAATAGAATTTTAGTTTGAATAGAATATAAATTTGTTTTAAATTATTGTTAAATCATGCAACTTGAAGGGGAAAAAAAACAAATACAAAAGCGTGGGTTGTGTGAGATTTAAGTTTAGAAATTTTTTATAATAGACTTTTAATTTGTATATAATTTAAATTTGTTTTAAATTATTTTTTAAAAATCATGCAACTTGAGGGAAAAAACAAAAACAAAAGCGTGGGTTGTGTGGGATTTAAGTTTAGAAATTTTTTAAAATAGAATTTTAGTTTGAATAGAATATAAATTTTTTAAAATTATTTTTAAATCATGCAACCTGAGGGGGAAAAAAAACAAAAGCGTGGGTTGTGTGAGATTTAAGTTTAGAAATTTTTAATAATAGACTTTTATTTTGTATAGAATTTAAATTTGTTTTAAATTATTGTTAAATCATGCAACTTGAGGAAGGAAAAAAAAAACAACAACAACAACAACGTGGGTTGTGTGGGATTTAAGTTTATAAATTGTTTTATAAGAGACTTTTAGTTTAAATAGAATTTAAATTTGTTTTAAACTATTGTTAAATCTTATTCCTTAGTCAAAGCGTAGGTTTTTTTTTTTTTTTTCCTAGAAAGAAAATATGGGATGTTGTGGGATTTAAGTTCAAAATTTTTTTATAATAGACTTTTAGTTTGAATAGAATTTAACTTTGTTGAAATTTAAATGATAAAGTTTTACCTAAATTAAACAGTTTTAAAATATTATCCCTTAATTATGGAAACATATCCTAACAAAATATATATAATTAATTTTCTAATTGGTGAGAGTGGCCATTTGATGCAACGACGACTTCTAAGCCCAACTTTTATTATATAGTATATCAGTCGTTAATCTGTGCAATGCATGGGGAAGGTATTGTGTATGAAGATTTTGTTTTCCTTTATGCCAAATAATTGGCTTTTAATTCAACTAGCGGCAAACCCACGCGATGTGTGGGAATATAAATATTATGTAATAAGATGTAATATATATATATATATATATATATATAAAGTAACAATTACTTTAAGTATTGTCTTTTTTTTTTTTTTAAGATTTTTACAAGTATCTTTTTCTAATCTTTTTATCTCTACAAATATATCATTTTAGTATTTTTTGTGTGTTTGATTAATATTTTTAAAGGTGAACCACATTCTTCTAACTTCTATTGTAGTGTATTATATTTGCTTAATATACAACTAAATTTTATAAGTTTCAAATTTATTATTCAAATTTCTCATCTCTTAAGGAATAAGGAAATCTATATATATAATAATAATAATAATAATAATAGGTGAAGCTAAGAGAAACTCAAATTAAAATTTCAAATTAGAGTTCCAATTTTGTGCCATATGTCCTAAATTATTTATTATTAAAAAAATTTATTTCTTAATTTTAGAATCAAATGTGGGACCACATTATAAATATTCTTCTGATTTATTAAATACAAAAACCAAAGAATCTAGAATAAATGAATCATAAAATAAAAAAAAAAATGCTTCACAATAATTTTTTTTTTTAAATGGACAAATTACATTTTATACCTAATAATATCCATACAAAATTTTTTAAAGAGTTGAAAAAATATAAAAATGACTATCAATTGTATTTAAATTATATATATATATATGAATTATATTATGCATCTTATTGTATATTACGTATCTTATTGTATATCTTTAAGTGTATCCATGCATATGCATGGAGTTACAAGCTAGTTATCATAATAATCAAAACTCATCATAAAATTACAATGTTATCTTAGCCAAAATTAAAATAAAACTAAAGGAATAAAAAATAGACTTTAAAATAATTTATTACTCAAACAATTGGTAGGCATATTCAAATTCCTATTTCCAAAAGAAACTAAGTATTAACCCAAACCAAAATTCAACCAAAGTTATAAAAGAGAAAGAGAAGACTTTCTAATATGAAATTAGAAAAAAAAAAATACCAAAACACATATTAAAAAAGAAAGAAAAAAGAACCATAAACCTTAATTAGAGGTATAAGAAAGAAAAAAAAATCCAGAGAGAGAGAGAGAGAGAGAGTACTCAAAATTTTGTGGGGGAAAAATATGGATTGAATGAGAAAAATGATATCAAATTTATACAAAATGAAATAGAGAGAATAAGAGTAAAAATATAGGAAATAGAAAGAAAGTGTAACAATGAAGTTGAGAGTAGTTGGGAGGTAAAGAGACAAAAAGGAAGTGAAGAGGTTGAAAAAAATGTAATAGTAGGTATGAATTAATAGAGAGAAGAAGAGTTTTTTTTTAAGAATAGGGGGCAAGAAAATTTTAAATAGAGAAAAAAATATATAGAAAATAAGTGGATGACGTGGCTGCTAATGTGTCTCAATAAGAACGTAGCAACAATAAGGAAATTATCATAATAATCAAAACTCATCACAAAATTACAATACTATCTTAGCCAAAATTAAAATGAAACTAAAGGAATAAAAAATAGACTTTATAATAATTTATTACTCAAACAATTGGCAGGCATATTCAAATTCCTATCTTCAAAAGAAACTAAGTATTAACTCAAACCAATATTCAACCAAAACTATAAAAGGGAAAAAGAAGACTTTCTAATATGAAATTAGAAAGAACAAAAAAACACAATACCAAAACACATATTAAAAAAGAAAGAAAAAAGAACTATAAACCTTAATTAGAGGTATAAGAAAGAACAAAAATCCAGACAGAGAGAGAGAGAGAGAAAGTACTCACAGTTTTGTGGGTGGGGGAGGGGGGGGGGAATATGGATTGAATGAGGAAAATGATATCAAATTTATACAAAATGAAATAGGGAGAAGAAGAGTCAAAATATAAGAAACAAAAAGAAAGCATAATGGTAAAGTTGAGAGTAGTGGGGAGATAAAGAGACAAAAAAGGAAGAGAAAATGTTGGAAAAAATGTAACAGTAGATGTAAATTAATAGGGAGAAGAAGAGTTTTTTTTTTTTAGAGAATAGAGGGGAGGAAAAGTTTAAATAGAGAAAAAAATATATAAAAAATAAGTGGATGACTTGGCTGCTGACGTTGCTCAACATAAGCGTAGCAACAATAAATGTTATGCTTCTGTTTTTAGATATATATATATATATATATATATATATATATAGATGGTTATTTAGTCAATCTGTTCTCTTTGTTTTAATTAATAACCCAGATAACAAAATGCCAAATCCCTGTGTGCAAAACAATAAGAATCCAATTTTCAACCAACATTCAAGAAACATTAATAGAAGAGAACAGGCTTAATAAAGTAACCACTATGTAACTGCAACCAGAAAAGAACTACACATGCAGTCATAAACATCTTTCTAAAAAATAAATAAATAATAAAAATAAATAAATAAATAAAAACCCTTGCAGGAGCATTAAAATATTTTGCAACCTAAGTCTCAAAACATTAACTTTTCAGCGGAGAGCTCAAGGTTAGTATTTAACAATAAGAAGACATTTTCGGATTCAGCAATTGTCGTCATCCTATGCACATTATGAATCCAAACACAACAAAAAAAAAAAGGACATAAATATAGGGTTTCTATGCTCCAAAAAATTCCACACAGCACTCAAAATAATCATGCCAGTATAACCATCTAACCAAATACATAATATTGGGTACTAAACCAAAACTTATAGCATAATAAAATATTTCTAGTAAATTTTATTTATATTCAGAATTTTTCAACCAACACAAACAAATAAAAGAGCAATAAAAATTCTCACTTTGGTTACCAACTGATGAGTCCATAAAAATTATTAAGGTTGTCCATCTTAATGGACAGTCTTTGCGTCATTAGTAGGCCATCAAAGATAGATGAGTAACCGCCCAAGACATTCAATAACGATTATCAAATGCCTTAAACCCTCTCATCAAGACAAAGAACGTTACAATTAGGGTAATAATCACCCTCATTTATGTCCAACGGCTACCTAAGTCACCTATAAAAGGGACAATTTGTCCATTTGCTAAAGTACGTCAAAAAACTACTACAAAACACTGTCTATATACACAATATATGGGTTGGTACTAACTTAAGCATTAGAGGCACCCCCACTGGGCACAACCCGGTGGTCTCTTTGATCAGTCCTTCCTTTATTTTGCAGGTCCTACAAGATTGTCTAATGCTCCGGATTTGACAAGTGACCCAACTGACGTTTTTGGCATCATCAGTTTAGCGCCGTCTGTGGGGAGGGTGATTAGCCATCTAGCTCTTCCTGCAACAAAGGGTTCACTCAATTCAATGGAGAATCATCAAGACCAAAATACCAGATCTAGAGTACCCTATGGATGATACTCAATGATCATCTCTTTACTCTGCACATATCCATTTCTTCGATGAAGTTATCTAAATTTAAATTGGGGTCGCGATGAGAAAGATAGAGGTATTACCAAGACACCATCGTCATCAAAGCACGACTTGTCAACTATTCAAATGGGCGATGATCCAAGGTCTCAAATATGTTGTCCTCTAATTTGAGGATTTGGTTGCAAGACTCCTCCTATTATCTAGATAATAAATAAATAAAAAGATCACTAAGATACCATCAACAATGAAAGTACGATTCCCAGCAGCAACACATGATTGGATTGGTCGTCGACGACGTAAGAACTCCACGACCCGTGACCTTCAACTTAGGCAGACCTCAAAGGAATGGTCCAGCTCCTGGGTCTTAAGACCTTACCAAAATTGTGATCTTAAATATAGGCATTAAAAAAAAATAAAAAATAAAAAGGTAGTGAATACCTTGATTGTTATAAATTGCACCAATCAAACCGGTCTCTTTGAGATACTTGCCATTAAGCCAAATATAATTATATATTATTGCCTAATTGATATCCTAATTATAGCCAAAAAAGGGTTTTACACCTTTACTACATTTCCTATTATAACACGAGGAGATCATTTGTGTCTCTCTATAGCATTATAACACGAGGAGATCATTTGTGTCTCTTTATAGCATTAAACAATTGGTATACTGATAGTATCTTGGTTGATATTCATACATTATACCATTAACTATGGCTTTTTATTTCACTACTTTCAAAGATGATAAATCATAGTTTCAATGTTAGAGAAAGTTGAAGCCAAAATTTTGTCTTACCGAAATTATATTATAATTTTAGAGTTTAGACACTAAAGAGGCTAAAGTCAGATTCTACTGTCATACCAAATTTAAAAACACTAAATTTGGAAATAAGAGAAAATCCAATGAGCCCGGCTGGGCCAAACCTAATCAGTATTAGATAGGTAGAAGCCAACGATAATGAATATTCTATTTTTCTGCTACAACTGCATCTTGTGAAAACTGTCATGATTTATGTATGATTTACGTATGCTTGGCAAAAATGTTATATATACATGTCCAAGAAAACTAATCTTGTAGCAGTCATCTATGAGATTGAAAACATTCACAAAAGAGATGCATAAAAAATAAAGTTGACTACAAAACCACATATGGTGACAGTATGTGGTCTAGAGACGATGAACAGTTGTTAAAGAGAACTTGTCAAGAAGAACCTACCAAAAAGGAGATCAAAGATGGAAACGTTCTCTTCAAACCGGTATATTGCCTGGTATGTTATCTAATAATTTCAATTCGATTGCTTATGATTAATAAATCTAGGTCGTCCATCTGTTAGAAGATGGGGGAACCCTAAAGCTAGCCCATATGCATGACTCATAAGTCATAAGGCTAAATGGGTAATAAGATGAATGGGCAATATGCCCATGCACCATGTTATCCACCAATAGAATGTGTCATCATGTACCTCTCATACATGTTTAATTTAATATTAATTCCTATGTCAATTCAAAGGATTAGTAAACAAGCAATTGACTAATATATATTGAAACCATATAAAGAAAAAATACAGGAGATAATATTTCATTTACAAATTAAGATCCCTGATTATCTTCTTTACATGGTGAATAAATCTACCTAGAAACCCGTCAATTATATTTTCGGCTAAGGTTATGAATTTATGGTGCTTAAGTATTGCAATTAAGGACCACTTAAGGTAAAGGCTCTCAGCCTCCATTATTTTTATCAAATTTAAGTATCTTAATTTTCGTTATTAAAGATGGTAAAAGTCAAATTTAATTAATTGCTTTACCAAATATCAAAATCTTGATCTGGACATTTAATAGCATGGACCAGATTTTATTAGGATTGAAATCCATCTAACAAGAGATTCTTGCTCCCTTTAAATTTGGAACGTGACATGCCTAAATTATATCTTTTAGCATATGCACGTGCATAGCTAAATTGGTTACATGTGTGAAGTTATTTTCTTTTTGATCAACAATATCACATATGTTATACACTAGTGGATGCAATTAGTGGAACTATGGAAGGAATAATTCTCAACAAAATTGTTTTTAGTAGATATCCTATAAGCGCATAAATGATTACCAAATTCCCGCATAATGATCATGAGCATATACATGCTGCTTTGACTTTGAGAAAGAACATGCTTCGAATTGTCATCATACAATCTGCTCTCAAAATAGTATCAGATTATATCCATATGAATTCTTTAAATGAAAAAGATATCAATAGTAGGAGAGAGCATTGTTCACATAGCTCATGATATAACATGTTGTACCAAAATCTTTGGCTACGTATTCGTTTGAGGTTTTGAGTTTTCCTCCTGTATACTTGTTTGCTTATCGAACATGCTTTAACAATTGATGCATAAATCCACTACATGGTTTCATGAAAACTTTTGTGTTCTCTATATATTTGAGCATCATACTTTCACAAATTGAGCCATTATTTTAGTGCTCAGTATGAATTAAATTACATTTTCTTTCTGTTATGCACATGCATATTTGTGCTATGCAAACATGCTAAGGTATACTATGCTAAAGACTATGTTATGGACGCATCAACTGCCCATAAGCCACAACAAATTTTATATATTTGTGGTTAATAACATTTGTGATTTCTTGCTTGACAATGTTGCTCCAAGCCTAATGTTTTACGTAGCAAGAATACATGTAGTACACCAACTAGACTAGAGTATCTAGACTATCTCGATTGTACATATACTCTCAAGTCCACAGGATTAAGAATAAGAACTCATCAAGAAGAGCTTGCTAAAAAGGAGATCAGAGGTATGTGACATGATAGCATCATACCACCTATCTCTATCTATATATAATTGTTGACACTGCTATAAGATAATTTTGTACCAAGGCCAAAAATCATGGAAAAGCCTAGAATCTTTCCATAACATCATGAATATTTCTTTCTTAAAAAAAAAAAAATGTATATCAGTATGCTATGTGTTTGATACATAATTGTTATATCAATATGCTATATGTTTGGCTCACACAATGATATGTAAGAGACATGGTGTTAAAAATTTAGCTTGAATATTTATTGAATGTGAAAGTACGATGATAGATCATGTATCAAGCATAAGTACTCTTTTTAAATTGTAGTATATGCATAACCAATTAGGCATGTGTTCGGAAGAATCTTATCTTATGCACATGCCAATCTTGACCCTAATGGGATCACCCCTTAAAACAAACTGGAGCAAAGGCAAAATGCCCTATAAAATCTTACCGGTGGTCTCTTTTACTCATATGACAAGTGTTTAATGAAACACTTTGCAAGTACATGTATAAATTTCAGAATGACAGGACTTTAGACAGTTGATCATAACAATCAAGTGAATAGCCCGAGAAGAATAGGAAAAGAAATTGGCCAACTAGGCCACTGTCTCAACAAAGAGACAAAAAGCAAGGGTCATTTCACTGGTTGCCATCAAACGATAAAGGAAGTAATAATAGAAGCCCCCAGGATAGCCTCCATCCCTAAAGGAAGGAAATATAACCGCGAACGGTCAACATGCCCTAGTCCTTGCACCTTCAAAAGAATGAAGCAAAAAAGATCCAAGCTTGAAACATGAAAGTAGCATGTTAAGCTTAACAACAGAGATCTTAAAGCTTGTCAAGAAGGCTACAACAATGGAAAGATCAAGGTATGTACATAATAATATCGTAATTTAAGGTCTCTTGTCGAGGTAACTTAGTTATTTCTTTCTTTTTATTTAGCCATGCCAAATATTATCATATTAGAATTAAGTGCATATCAAGCTTGCATGATTATCTACAAATATGTACATATAAATCATGTTGAAAACATTGCTATAAAATTGTTACAATTATCACAGCTAATATGACTGTATTATTGGTAGCATATGTTCCATCATCATGAATCTGAGAAATTCTATTAAGTCTTCTAGATTTTAAATGTTAGATTATCGTATGGTCATGAGTTTAAGTCTCAATAAATTCCTGCTGTCTCCATCAACTCACCAAAATCTTTTTAAATTGCTTTCAAAATTATATACAATGCAAACACCTAACAAAGCTCAGTTTAAAACAAGCATATAGTCAAATAGCTTCAATTTTTATATATCACAGAATACTTCTCTATGATTCATATGGAATGCATTTTGTTAACTAACATCCATAATTGTATAGCAAGCAATTGCATATTCATACATTGTCATTCCTAACAAAATGCAGCTAGCATTAGTGAAGTGACTTAAGCGTACAATTAAAGAAGAAGGAAGAGGAAATTGCAATTACAAACAGCAATGACCATAGTCATCAAAGCACGCCCAAAAAAAAAAAAAAAAGGGTTCCAATCATGATAGACCACTCCTATAGTCGTCAACAAATGAGAATTGCCTTTTTCATGTTTGAACGGGGGCAACAACCTGGCCTAGTTTTTACATCTTCAAAAAATTGAAGCAAAAGAGATCTAGGCCTTAGACATGAAGTATCATGTTGAGCATAAAAAATCTTGAAAAGAGAAGAGCTCGTCATCTTAAAAAGGGAAGAGCTTGTCGAGAAGATCCTCGCAATAAAAAGATTGAGGTATGTGACAAAATATTGTCGTCATTTAAGGTAACACATTTATTTGTCTCTTTTATATTCGTCTATAAAAATTTACACCTAGTAAGGTTTCATGCAAAAAAGTATGTACTACTAGATAGATCACAAAAGAGGTAAAACTCTAGGATTACAAGAAAATAAGAAAAAGGCCCATGTAGGCCATTGGTGACTTATTATTCATGTAAGAATTGTTCTAAAATTCTTGTTTAACCAAGTCTTGGCAAGTGCATGTGCTACTTAATGCAGATATCAACATGACCTCAAAAAGGTCCAAAACGACATAGCATCAAGGAATCTTTCTAGCAAAAAGTGATGAGATTCTGCTAAGACGGATGTAAAATCACTGACAAAGCCTAAATGACAAGATTCCTTAAATAGATGTAAGTCACCAAAAAATGGCTAAGTGATAAGATTCCGCCAAGACGAACGTAAATCACTAACGAAGCCTAAGTGACAAGATTCCTTAAATAGATGTAAGTCACCAAAGAATGGCTAAGTGATAAGATTCCGCCAAGATGGATGTAAATCATTGACGAAGTCTAAGTGACAAGATTCTTTAAATGGATGTAAGTCACCAAAAAATGGCTAAGTGATAAGATTCCGCCAAGACAGATGTAAATCACTAACAAAGCCTAAGTGACAAGATTCCTTAAATGGATGTAAGTCACCAAAAAATTGCTAAGTGATAAAATTCTACCAAGACGGATGTAAATCACTAACGAAGCCTAAGTGACAAGATTCCTTAAATGGATGTAAGTTAACCAAAAAAAAAAAAAAAAAGGACAAGATTCCGCTAGGCTGATGTAAATCGCTAACGAAGTCTAAATGACGAAGCTCCGTAACTGGATGTAAGTCACCTAAAAGTGGCTAATTGACTAAATACCCTTAGATGAGTGTAAGCAGACAAGGATTCTCACACAAACGCAAGTCACACGCAAATCAAGAATATCAAACGTGACAACCAAAAAATGAATGAAAGAAGAAGCATCGAAGTGATCAAAAATGGTCGTCCAAAAAAATCACCTCGCTCTTCAACAGTGATAAAAAATGGTTGTCCAAAAAAATCACCTCGCTTCTCAGCAATGATAAAAAATGGTCATCCAAAGAAATTACCTTACTCTCCAGCAATGATAAAAAATGATCGTCCAAAGAAATCCTCAGCAATGATAAAAAATAATCGTCCAAAGAAATTAGCTCACTTTCAAGATCAAGCTATAATCCCTCGAACGTCCAAAAAGACCTTCAAATGGCAGATACTAAGAAGTCGTCGCAAAAATACTACCGTTCTTGAAGGAGAAAGTAGTTGAAGATAAAGAAGTCTAAATCTAAACAAGTCGAGATTATTCCCAAAGTTTGACTAGCACAAAGCAAAATCAGACTTGGGAATAGGGGGCAATTGATGAGTTCATAAAAATTATTAAGGTTGTCCATCTTAATGGACAGTCTTTGCGTCATTAGTAGGCCATCAAAGATAGATGAGTAACCGCCCAAGACATTCAATAATGATCATCAAAGGCCTTAAACCCTCTCATCAAGACAAAAAACGTTACAATTAGGATAATAATCACCCTCATTTATGTCCAACGGCTACCTAAGTCACCTATAAAAGGGACAATTTGTCCATTTGCTAAGGTACGTCAAAAAACTACTACAAAACACTGTCTATATACACAATATATGGGTTGATACTAACTTAAGCATCAGAGGCTCCCCTACCGGGCACAACCTGGTGGTCTCTTCAATCAGTCCCTCCTTTATTTTGCAGGTCCTACAAGATTGTCTAATGCTCCGAATTTGGCAAGTGACCCAACTGACGATTTTGGCATCATCACCAACAATACAAATTTTCAGCCGTGAGTTGGGATTATATATTCACTCCAACTTTGACTTATAATAATGTAACAAATAATCTCTAAAAACCACTATTTATAATATATAATATATCGTTCTGGATTCCCAATCAAATTTGGTTACCAATATGAGTTGGGCCTACAAACAAAATTTAAAAAATTATGTTTTAATTTGTCGACATATTGAAATACAATGGGCTAGATCCTCGCGTATTTGTGGACATACTCGAAATATGATGGGTTGGTTGGGCATGACTTCGATTCGAGGGGCTGGATTGGGCGTGACTTCAAGCAAATCCATCCATGGAGAGTTGTGATGGTGTAGCAGCATCGATGGTTTGTTGACACAATATGGAGGTTATGATGTTTTCCAGATTTATGCTTGTGTTTTCCATGAGGGGAACGACAGAGAGGCAGACAGATTTTGAAGGAGATGGTCAGATTTGGGGGACTTGCGTGGATCCAGATATGGTCAGTTTTGGGGGGCTAAAGAAAAAAGTTTAGAATGGAGTTGAGAAGAAGGCCAAAGTGGCCTATTTATTCAATAACTGAAAAATCCGACAAATAACAATTATAAAGATCTAGTGGAACAGACTCCATCCAAACCGACAAAGGAGAAGAGAACTTTGCTCTCTTAGATAAGGCATCTACAAGTGCATGACCTTGCTTATAAATGTGAGAGAAAGAAAAACTCTGAAGAGAGTTAGTAGACAACAAGATGTCTCTAACAATATAGCCAAAAGAAGAATGGAGTAACTGTCCTTTACGAAGCGCATTGATGGAGGTCTCAGATTCACTTTCAAATATGGAGTTAGAAATGCCAACTTCATGAACAAATTGGACTACACATCTCGCTGCCAGTGTTTCCAGAGTTTGAACTGAATCTAGTATGGGAATTTTCTCTGCCATAGCTGCCAGGACCTTGCCTCAATCATTCCGAATCACCACACCTAAACCTGCTGCATTTATATCCTTAAAAATGGCCCCATCAGTATTAGTCTTAACACCACCTTGATCATGAGGCTTCCACCGTGGTCTGCAGGGATGCACCTTCTTCCTTGGTGCAGGCCAAGACTAATGAAATTCCTGGAGATGTTTTTATGCCAAACCAACTATCTGATGTTGCGGCCAGACCACCTTGCCAACCCGAACTTTATTCCTTCTATTCCAAATTGCCCAACAAGTCATAGCAAACACTTCAGAGTTGATGTGTGAGCTAAAAAATAACATTACCAGATCAGAAAAAGAGTGAATTCTTGAAAATTTCAAAGGCAGAGAAGAGAAGCAAGAATTTCAGATCAATTGGAGTTTTTCACAAAACCGAAGTGCATGAATGGTGGACTCTTCTCTCACTATGCATTAGCTATGAATAGATGATTGAGTCAACTTTCGCTTTAATAAGTTTTGCATGGTAGGAATGGAATTAGTACAAGATCTCCAAAGGTGACTAAGGAGAGAGAGGACCATAGTACTAAAAAATCAAATATTTGATTGGGTCAGAGATGTAGAGATAGTCGTCAACTTGATTTTGAAGAGAGGATAAGAGTTCCCAAGTAGTCCAACGCGGCAACCCAATGGGACTCTTTCTTTTAAGTTTGAGATGAGTCTTTTCAAACAAATTGGGTATTTTGTTTTTTTGGTACTCTGTTTGCACTTTCTTCACTCTACTCTTCCCCACTCTAACTAAATCGGGTCTCTGATGGTCCACTTGTTTTGTTTGGCAGGGAACTCACTCAAAGGTCTGAATCGACTTAGTTGAACCTTGTTATAGAGTGAGAGAGGGCGTGAGACAGAATGAGAAATTTAGGAAAGATATAAAGAGCCACCGCCTATCCGTAGTAAAGGCCCAATCAAATGAGAGAGAGAGAGAGAGAGAGAGCGAGAGCAGATGAGGCGTGATTGTGTGTGTTAAGTTTTATTCTTGATAAAGTAGCTTCCTCAGAAAAATATTTCTTAGTCAAATCGTATATAATTTTGCATGGTTTAAGAAGACACATGTTTTTTGGATCTTTTATTCAAGATTTGGAACAATGTTTTATGTAAATTTAGTATCATGAAGGTAAGTGTCATAGACGGTACCCCTTTTTATATCTTTTGGCTCCCTCTGTTGCACTAGAGGGATACACAGTGCTCAATCTCCCTTCTTGCGGTTTGAGCTCATCATTGGCAAAAACTAAAGAGTACACAGGTGCCTCTAAAATAGAGGCAAGAAAAGAGTCTCCACTTGGTTATAGGTCTAGGAACCATTTATTAACTCCATTAGGAAGGTCTTTATACCAGATTGTGATCAGAGTTAGGGTACAATCATGAAAAGAGATTAGGCACCTTTGAATTGCCTAGTCATAGCTGGCCTTCACTATTGTCACTGGATTGTGGTTAAGTGTTAAGAGCAATTTACCTATTGGACCTATGTGATTGTGTTAGTTATTTAAAAAATCATGTACATTGAATATACAAATTTGAAAAAAAAAAAAAAAAAACAACTTTGTAAAATTGTGCACATTGAATATACAAAATTGTATATAGTTTTTTAAATTCTGTGTACTCTTGAGTATACACAATTGTTTACAATTTTTAAAAAATTGTGTACATTGAATATATGGAACTGTGTATAAGTTATTTAAAAAAATGTGTAAATTATTCAAAATATTATATAAAATCATTATACAAAATTGTGAATATTATATGAAAAAAAGTGTACGTTAAATATACAGAATTGTGTTTGTTCTTTGATAAATTGTGTAAATTGAATATACAGAATTATCTACATTCCTTGAAAGATTGTGTATGTTTTTTTTTTTGTTAACAAAGATTGTGTATGTTAAATATGTAGATTTGTATATAATCTTACAAAATTTGAGTTCATTGATTACATAGAATTTTTAATATAATTTGAAATTTTGTGTACGTTAAATATATAGAATTGATACATTCTTTGAAAAATTGTGTACAATGAATATAAGAATTTTGTACATTCTTTGAACGTTTGGATATTGAATGTACAAGCATTGAATATTGAAAATTTTATACATTCTTTGAAAAAATGTGTACGTTAAATATACGAAATTGTATACATTCTTTAAAATATTGTATACCTTGAATATATAAAATTGTGAACATTCTTTGAAAATTGGATATTTTTCATATACATAATTGTGTACAATTTTTGTAAAACTGTGTACATTAAATATGCAAAATTGTCTAAATTCTTTGAAAAATTATGTGTTCCGAATATATAGAATTGTGTTTGTTTTTGTTGATACCCCATTTTGCAACTCACATTTAATCTCACTTGGAGGGTGAAAGGGTAATTTTGCCTTGAAAATATGCCTTTTAATTATGGTCATTAGATCCTTAATCTCATTTCACTAAAATGATCTTAATGTTGTAACGATCAAATCTACTGGGCATAAGCCCTAATCGGACTACCAGATTGAAAGTTATCATCAAATCAAGTTTTAATGGCTGAGATGCATTATCACAAATTGAGTCTGACTATATGTGATTATAAACAATTAATTTGAATTGATTATAAGTATAATCAATTTGAGATCAATGATGTGTCATAATTTGATTGGTTAGAACTACATTTTATAGTAGGGTTGCACACATCTAATTAACTAGATAATTAAACATTAATTATTCAATGAGTAATTTGTGCAATTATCTTTTAATTAGGGTAAATTTGGAACTAATTAAGTCTTAAATGGAAGTGATTGGAGTCTATTAATGTTAATTGGAAACTAATTTGGAACCTATTAATGCTAATTGTGCTGAAATTGTTTTCTAACAAATGACCCCTGCTCACCATTTCGTTGATATCTCTCAGAATATTTTTAATCTATTAATGAGATTAATTTTCCCAGAAACTAGACATCTGGGGCTTCAATTTGAGCATAAGAACGAGACAATTTTGATCAGAATTAAGTAAGATATGAGTTTTTGAAGTTGGTTCTATAGGCTGTTACAATAGCTACGAAAAAACCAAATTTTGCTTACTCTTCACTACATTTAATGCACCAGATTTTCCCAAAAGCTAAAATGAGGTCTAGGTTCATGATTCTTTGTCAACCTTCATTAAATGGCCTTCCATTCATATTTCTTCAACCACTATTATATAAACCTCCCATCTCCTCCATTCCAAGACACAAAAACCTTATTTCTTCTCCTTTCTTGAGTTCTAGAAAGTTAAATAACTTTGTCATATCTTGGTCTTCTTAAGACTCAAGATATTGAGTAAGACTCACTCTTCCTCTCCTAACTCTTCTTTTCTTCCACCCTTAAGACCTCCCTTCAAGAGACTCCTCCTCTACCATATGGATCTTGCATGAATATATATTTCATTTCCGTAATTGTTTTTTTATGTTGCTATAATGAAAGTTTAAGATTAAAGCATGATAATAATCATTTAAATTCCTTTGAATATGTTTAAATGTTCTTAATTGTTTTTATATATTCTTCACATGTTCTTGGTTGTTCATCACATGTTCATGTATAACACCAGCTTCGATCTTAAATCTACATCAAAAACATGAAAAAATATGTTTATTTAATAATTCTTTTAAATTCTTGAATCTAGGATATCACCATCCACACACATTCACTAGAATTTATTTTTCAAACCAAATGAAATGCTTAATAAATGGAATTAGGGTTTATCACATGCACACATTTTAAATTCAACATGCAAACTGATTGATAACAAATTGGATGATGTGATATAAATGTTGGCCACCATAGTCTAAAAAACCGGTTTCACCGAGCAAGGTGAGTGCCTAACACTTTCCCACCTCGTAACGTAGTCTCCGAGTTTAAATCAAGGGTTGATAGACCAATGGTTATCCTTGTAATTTTTCATTTCTAAATTGTAACTAGAAAACAAAGTTATGTACTTTATCTTAGATTGTATCTAGGATCAAAGCCATGTAATTTTCCTATGATCAATGTAAATTCAATTGCAAATTAATAAAATGAGGAATTTTTCAATTTTGGTTTTCTTATTTATTCCATTAATTAAATAAGTGACGACTCCATTGTAAAACCCTTAATTTAAAGGGAAAAATATAACTAGTCGAACCACCATTTTGAGAGGCAATAAACTTCACAAAAAGAGGCCGAGAGCACGGTCTCTCACAGTGGCGACTCTACTAGGGATATTGAGGACTAAGCTTCAATTAGGTTATGGTGGCAAACCATGTCATTGATTGTTTATTGCTTTTTGTATATAATACGTCTAATATGTCATTATATTGTATGTCATGCATCATTTGAATGAGATTTATTTTATTTGTGTGCTAACCCAAAAGCCCAGTAGTATTAGCCGTGGATTGTGGTCTTCTTAAGACTCATATACCCAACGGTGAACCTACCACCCCCCGCAACAAGGGTCATCACGGTTATGCCATGGTGGTTCATAAGGATAAACTGTATTGTTCAGACTAACGCGGCACTCTTGGCGTCACAAGTTGGGAGGTACGACGTCCTAACTTGTGGGGACCTTTAACCTACCTTCTACCCATGTTGTAATGACCCATAGAACCTACCTTTAGGTCGGTCCATGTAAATTGCATTGCATTATGCATGTGTTTAGCTGTTGTTTAAACCATGATAAGCCCAAGTCCAATGCTTATGCCCATCATAATTGTTTGAACCTTGTATGTTGTAAATGAACTCAAACCCAGAAGCCTATAATTGAACTCTACTTGGTATGGAAATCTAAAATTGTTTCTTGAATCATTCTAAGTACACCACTTGAGCCCATCAAAGGTGTATACACATGATCAATATCAAAGGCCAAAAGCTCACAAGATGCATGCCTTCCAAGTGTAAGGTTCAAGCCTTCCAAAAGATCATAATCAAGGTTCAAGCCCACCAAGTCATAAGCATCCTCAATGGACCAAGAAGAAACAAGCGGCCCAACTTTGCCTCACTCCACATTTGGTTTGCAACATCATGGTTAAACTTAAAGTTTGTTTGTTTATTCCATGTTTCTATGTTTCTTTGAATTCTAAAATCCATGTAACATTTGATGTACTTTGTTCATGTATATATTTTTTTTTTTAAAATTCAAAAAAAAAATCAAGATTCCCAAATCTTTCCCAAAAAAAAGAAAAAAATTTTCAAATGAAAAAAGTCTTTGGACTAGGGGCATTGGGCCCTTAAGTCATTTTTTAAAAAAAAATTCTTTGGACTAGAGGCATTGGACTTCCTAGTGACTTTTACAAAAAGGCCCATTTTTTTTCTTTCAAAGATCTCAAGATTCTTTAAAGTCTTCTTTTCAAAATGGTACATGAGGATCCCTTGGACAAAACTTTTTCTAAATTGTGATGTTTAAAGGCTTGAACAATTAACTTGTACTGAGAAAGGATTAATTTCATTTGATCCATGTAAAGACTTTTGCTACTTGACTTAGAATATAAGAAGAAATTGTCTGAAAAGGCAATCAAAGAAAATCTATCCAGCAGAAAATTCAAAAAGCTCATGCATTCAATCCAAATCTCTGAAGTCTTTTGTTTCAAAACATTAGAGCATTCATACTTTTTCTTTTAAGATGAATTTATTAAAAGAGTTCGAGTCATTGTGCTTACAAGCAAGCATTACTAGGGATAGGAGGCCATCTTTGGTTAAACAAAATTATTCCATATTACCTAGAATGTTCATTATCCATTGCTAGCCCATTTGAGCCTTCAAACATTTAGTCTTTTCTTTGCATGAACCCACTAAAATCTAAACTTGGGGTGGGAAAAATCAAGTTATGCATACTTAAATCTCATGTTGAGGAGGACTTAACCTTATAGCTTTGAAACTAATTGATAAAGCTCTCCTAGAAGACATGAAAGACGAGTAGAGAATTCATTAAGCTAAAAATAGGAGATCATGAAATTCTATCAATGTGAGAGAAAAAAAAGTGTGCATCAAGTTTGAAGAGCCTAAAATTCATCATGCTAAGAGGAATACAAGATTCATCTAAAAGAGATTTCATCAAAAAATGAAAGACTCATCAAGCACAGAAAGGTGCAAGTGCATCAAGGCAAGAAAGAAGTCTAGAGAGTGCATCAAAATGACCAAAAATCATTAATCTGAGAAAAACAATGAGGGAAAAATGTCCCCAAAAGTTCATTCAATCAAGAGATGGAAGACAAAAAAAAAAAGGAAGAAGAAGCCCGCAAGGCTGAAAACCCAAAAGGGCGGTCTAGGCAAAAGTTAGAGCCAAAGAGAAGAAGAAGAAAAGAAAAAATTAGAAAATCCTACCAAGTTGGAAACTTGAGGATGCAGCCTAAAAAGAGAAGAATTTTAAAAGAAAAAAGTCTAGAGGGATGATTCAAGATGAATGAGCATAAAAACAAATGTTGATACAAGTGACCAATGAAAACTAGTGAAAAGATGACAATGAAGAAATGAGAAAACTCCTCCAATACTTGATTTTTGAGTAATGCACTTAGGGGAATATCATAGGAAATTTTGAGCCTTTTTATATCATTCATTTCATAACCTAAACCTGGCCTACATTACAACTCATGAATAAGGCCTCCTTGAAGTATTGCTAATTGTAGGCGCATCTTAAACTCTAATAATACTTTTCTCTTGAATTAAAAAGGAAAAATGCTTAAAATTATCAAACCCCACAGGATGATATGTCCAAGGACAAAATTTCTCAAATTCTCAAATCCTCAAAATGACTTAAAAGAACTTCCAAACCTAGAATTCATTTGTTTTGCATCAAGCATGCTCAAACTTGAGGCATTGGCCTATTTATATTGTGTGCAGATATGTCCTTCGTGCATGAAAGCATGTTTTCATTTGAGGCATCAATCCAATTTTTTTTGCAAGCATGTCCACACTAGGGGCATTGGCCAAATATGTTTTCATGATAATTGGTTTCTAACAAGCTAGAGAAAGAAAGCCATTTTGCAGGAACCAAGATGGCAGACCGTGATCTTCTTTCATGTTCCCTAATGGTCGTAATGTCAAATTAACTCAGCTTCCATCCAAGCAAGGAATATGCCCCAAACTAGTGGCATTGGCTAAGTGCTTCCAATTTCTTGTAATGAATGACTCCATTGCTAATTGAAACTTGCTTTTTTGCAGGAATCAAAGTGAAGGATCATTTATCTCATTCAACACAAGTTATCTCAGATATGCACCCTCATATAGCCAGATAATAGCATGACCTATACCATGTAGGATCGACAATAGCTCTTCTACCTTCAAGGGATCGACCTTAGTTTTCTCGAAACCCATAGGATCGACCTTAGCTTTCCTATACACTTTAGGATCGATAGTAGCTCTCCTACCTCCAAGGGATCGACCTTAGTTCTCCCAAAACTCATAGGATTGACCTCAGTTCTCCTATACACTGTAGGATTGACAATAGCTCTCCTACATTCAAGGAATTGACCTTAGTTCTCCCGAAACCCAAAGGATTGACCTTAGTTCTCCTATACATTGTAGGATCGACAGTAGTTCTCCTACATTTAAGGGATCGACCTTAGTTCTTTCGAAACTCATAAGATCGACCTTAGTTCTCCTATAAATTGTAGGATCAATAGTAGTTCTCTTACTTTTAAGAGATCGACCTTAGTTCTCCTAAAACCCATAGGATCGACCTTAGCTCTCCTATACACTGTAGGATCGACAATAGCTCTCTTACCTCCAACGGATCGACCTTAGTTCTCCCGAAACTCATAGGATTGACCATAGTTCTCCTATACACTGTAGGATCGACAGTAACTCTCCTACATTCAAGGGATCGACCTTAGTTCTCCCGAAACCCATAGGATCAACCTTAGTTCTCCTATACACTGTAAGATCGACAGTAGCTCTCCTACATTCAAGGGGACGACCTTAGTTCTCTCAAAACCCATAGGATCGACCTTAGTTCTCCTATACACTGTAGGATCGATAGTAGCTCTCCTACCTCTAAAGGATCGACCTTAGTTCTCCTGAAACTCATAGGATTAACTTTAGTTCTCCTATATACTGTAGGATTGATAGTAGCTCTTCTACCTTCAAGGAATCGACCTTAGTTCTCCCGAAACACAAAGGACCGACTTTAGCTCTCCTACCTTCAAGGGATCTGTAAGGTTGAATTTAATCAACCATCTTGTTGGCTTTATTCCGTGCCAAATTTTCTTGTAATTCAGCATTTAGAAACCCTATATTTAGGTGGGAATCATGTAAGGGTAGTGTGTGAGAGAGTGTGAAGAAATGCTTAAAACTGTGTAGTGAAGCAGGGACTTGCGACTGGGACTTGCGGATGGCTCGCGACTGGCAAGCCACCAGAAGATGCACACGAGTGAAGTATGTAGAGAAGCTGAACCATCATGCCAGCTGTAACACCACAGGACAAAAAGTCCAATCTGGCCATTCAGTTAGCTTGCAGCTTGAACTTGCAACTCAGTCAACTCGCGAGGCCAAGTCGCCAACCAGCTCTATTTTGAAAAAACTAACTTTTCGCATTCCTTTCTCATCCTAGTATAAATACTCCTTATACCCACGAAATGTAGAGAGTTTCAAGAGAGAATTTTGAGAGAGAAACCCTAGAGAAAAATAAGATTGACTCATCCACAATCTTTACATAGA
Organism: Quercus ilex subsp. ballota; assembly: GCA_032727855.1. Taxonomy (NCBI): domain Eukaryota; kingdom Viridiplantae; phylum Streptophyta; class Magnoliopsida; order Fagales; family Fagaceae; genus Quercus; species Quercus ilex. The sequence goes on from CM064918.1 coordinate 9,513,775, forward strand.
GACTCTTCAAATTCCTCTACTCTCACCCTCTCTATTGATACATCCTTAAGAGGTTCATTACCCAAATCATTTTCTCACCATACTCACATCTGTGAGAAGGCTTTTTGGTACTTTGGGAAGCAATTAGGAAGGGACCAATGGATATTGGTTGATGCTATGGGCTATAGCGGAATAGGGTAAGCTAGAAAAGACAAAGGTTCAACGTAACCTCATTGGAGCAAGAAGTTTGGAGGGCTTAAGTACACTAGGTAGATTAAACTTGGAGGGTTTATTGTTGTTCATGTATCCCAACTACATTTTCTAGTAGATTATTGACCGCTTGGAGGGTGGCGGAGAGGTTTTACGCCGAGGACTTCAGTTTCCTCTTCAATAACACATCGTTATGTTGTCCTTGTGTTTGCATCTCTCTTCCCTTAATCTTTGCCATTTAATTTCTGTTGTGGATGTGATTTTAATTGGTTTAGATTGTTTATCAATTCTGTTATTAGCTTATTCATTTTCCGCACATATATTGTTTGACATTAAGCTTGAATTGATAATTTTGTAATTGGGGGTCTAAATGTTCATAGTGTTTTATACGCTATTTGAACTTTCAGGATCAACCTTAGTTCTCCCAAAATCCATAGGATCTACAATAGCTCTCTTATATTTGCAAACCAAAAAAGGTGACGGCCGCACAAAAAAAGCAAGCCTAATATTAAAGTATTCATCTCGGAACTTGTCCAAGCATTGCAACATGCCTTAAACTAGGGACATTGGCTAGGTATGTCAAATTTCTTTCAATGAATAACTCTATTACTAATTGAAAATATTTATTTTGCAGAAACTAGGATAAATGACCTATACACATTGGCACAAATATCACCCTTCACAAATCCATCGAACCTCTGGGAAGCACGTCCAAAACTTCAAATCCATTAGACCTCTGAGAAGCATGTCCAAAACTCAAATCCTTGGAACTCTAGGAAGCATGTCCAAAATTCAAGATCACAATCGAAATCCTCATTTTGTCATGACCACTGGTATGCATGTCTTGTACTAATTTTTTTCCCAAAAAAAAAAAAAAAAGCTGCATGAATGAACTACATTTGAACCTAATTCTCTCACCAAGAGGTACGTAGGCAATCTCCCTTGAGATTCAGTCCACATTTTGATCCATTACATGAAGGTCTGCATTTTTATCTGCGTGCATCATACATTCACCATGGTTAAATATTGATTGCAAAGTTAAGTGTCTTTTTCATACATTGATATTCACTTCTCAGGCTATGTCAATGAGGGGCATTCTGTTGACACTCCATTTTGCAACCCACATTTAACCTCACCTAGAGGGTGAAAGGAAAATTTTACCTTGGAAATATGCATCTTAATTCTATTCATTAGATCCTTAATCTTATTTCACCAAAATGATCTTGATGTTGTAACGATCAAATCGACTGGTCATAAGCCCTAATCAGACTACCAGATTGAAAGTTATCATCAAATCAAGTTTAGTTGGCTAAGATGCACTGTTACAAATTAAGTCCGACTATATATGATTATGAATAATTGATTTCAATTGGATATAAGTATAATCAATTTGAGATCAATGATGTGTCATAATTTGATTGGTTAGGACTACATTTTATGGTACGGTTGCACACACCTAATTAGCTAGATAGTTAAACATTAATTATTTAATGAGTAATTTGTGCAATTATCTTTTAATTAGGGTAAATTTGGAACTAATTAAGTCTAAAATGGGAGTGATTGGAGCTTATTAATGTTAATTGGAAACTAATTTGGGACCTATTAATGTTAATTGTGCTGAAATTGTTTTCTAACAAACGACCTCTGCTCACCATTTCATTGATATCTCTCAGAATATTTTAATCTGTGAATGAGATTAATTTTCCTAGAAACTAGACATCCGGGGCTTCAATTTAAGCACAAGAACGAGACAATTCTGATCAGAATTGAGTAAGATATGATTTTTTTGAATTTGGCTCTATAGGCTGTTACAGTAGTTACTGGAAAACCGAGTTTTGCTTGCTCCTTACTCCCATTAATCTCTACATTTAATGCACCAGGTTTTTCCAAAGGCTAAAATGAGGTCTAGGTTCATGATTCTTTGTCAACCCTCATTAAATGGTCTTCCATTCATATTTCCTCAACCACTACTGTATAACCCCCCCTCCATTCCAAGACACAAAAATCTCCTCTCTTAAGTTCTAGGAAGTTGAGTAGTTTTGTCATATCTTGGTCTTCTTGAGACTCAAGGTATTGAGTGAAACTCACTCTTCCTCTCCTAACTCTTCTTTTCCTCTACCCTTAAGACTTCCCTCAAGAGTCTCCTCCTCCACCATATAGATCTTGCATGAAGGTATAATTCATTTCTCTGATTGTTTTTTCTGTTTGCATGATAAGAGTTTAAGATTAAAGCATGATAATAATCATTTAAATTCCTTTGAATATGTTTGAATGTTCTTATATGTTCTTCACATGTTCTTGGTTGTTCATCACATGTTCATGCACAACACTATTTTCGATCTTAAATCTACATCAAAAACATGAAAAATATGTTTGTGAATGTTCAAATAGCATATAAAACACTATGAACGTTTAGACCCCCAATTACAAAAATATCAATTCAAGATTAATGTCAAACAATATATGTGCGGAAAATGAATATAAGCTAATAACAGAATTGATAAACAATCTAAATTAAATAAAATCACATCCACAGCAGAAATTAAATGGCAAAGATTAAGGGAAGAGAGATGCAAACATAAGGACAACACAACGATGTGTTATCGAAGAAACCGAAGCCATCGGCGTAAAACCTCTCCGCCGCGCTCCAAACGGACAATAATCCACTAGAAAATGTAGTTGGGATACATGAACAGCAATAGACCCTCCAAGCCTAATCTACCCAGTGTACCTAAGCGCTCAAAGCTTCTTGCTCCAACGAGATTATGCCGAACCTTTGTCTTTTCTAGCTTACCGGATTCCGCTATAGCCCATAGTATCAACCAATAATCATTGATCCCTTCCTAACTGCTTCCCAAACACCAAATAGCATTCTCACAGATATGGGTATGATGAGAAAAGGATTTGGGTAATGAACCTCTCAAGGATGTAACAATGGAGAAGGTGAGAGTAAAGAAATTTGAAGAGTTTCTATGTAAAGATTGTGGATGAATCAATCTTGTTTTTCTCTAGAGTTTCTCTCTCAAAATTCTCTCTATAAGCTCTCTACATTTTGTGGGTATATGATGTATTTATACTAGGGTGAGAAAGGAATGCGAAGAGTCAGTTTTTCCAAAATAGAGCTAGCTGGCGACTTGGCCTTGCAACTTGACTAAGTCGCAAGTTCAAGCCGCGAGCTAGCTGAATGGCCAGTCTGGACTTTTTGTCCTATAATGCAACAGCTAGCATGACGGTTCAGCTTCTCTGCATTCTTCGCTCATGTGCATCATCTGGCGGCTTGTCAATCGCGAGCCACCTGCGAGATCCAGTCGCGAGTCCCTGCTTCATTGCACATTCTTGAGCATTTCTTCACACTCTCTCACACACTACCCTTACATGATTCCCACCTAAATACAGGGTTTCTAAGTGTTGAATTACAAGCAAATTGGCACGGAATAAAACCAACAAGATGATTGATTAAATTCAACCTTACAGTTTGTTTAATAATTCTTTTAAATTTTTGAATCTAGGATATCACCATCCGCACACATTCACTAGAATTTATTTTTCAATTCAAATGAAATGCTTAATAAATTGAATTAGGGTTCATCACATGCACACACTTTAAATTCAACATGCAAATTGATTGATAACATATTAGATGATGTAATATGAATGTTGGCCACCATAGTCTAGAAGACCGGTTTCACCGGGTAAGGTGGGTGCCTAACACCTTCCCACCTTGTAACATAGCCTCCGAACTTAGATCAAAGGTTTATAGACCAATGTTTGTCCTTGTAATTTTCAATGTTTAGATTGTAACTAGGAAACAAAGCTATATACTTTATCTTAGATTGTATTTAGAACCAAAGCCATGTAATTTTCCTATGATCAATGTAAATTCAATTGAAAATTAATAAAATGAGGAATTTTTTAATTTTGGTTTTCTAATTTATCCCAATAATTAAATAAGTGAAGACTCCATTGTAAAACCCTTAATCTAAAGCGGAAAATATAACTAATCGAACCTTCATTTTGAGAGGCAATAACACAACTCCGCTCATACGTGGGTTTGGCCCAACACCCATAAAAAAGGGGGTCGGGAGCGCAGTCTCTCATAGTTTTGTGTACAATGTTTGAAAAATTATGTATATGAAAAATATAGAATTTCGTACATTCTTTGAAAATTATGTACGTTGAACCTACACAATTTTATACAATCTTTGAAAAATTGTGTGCATTGAATATATTGAACTATCTACAATATTTGAAAATTTATGTATATTAAATATACAAAACTGTGTACATTCTTTAAAAAATTATGTACATTAAATTTCCAGAATTATGTACTTCCTATGAAGGCTTCCACTATCAGTAATTTGTTAAGAAAAATGTACACACACAAAAAGCACGTTATGTATACATAATTGTATAAATTGTTTGAAAATTTTTGTAAGTTGAATATATAAAACTGTTTACATTCTTTGAAAATATGTATCGATTAGATATACCAAATTGTTAATATTCTTTGAAAATTTGTGTATGTTGAATTTACATAACTGTAAACATTCTATGAATTTTTTTGTACATTGAATTTGCAAAATTTTGTACATTCCTTAAAAAATTGTATACATTGAATATTTCAATGGATTCTTGTGTACATTCTATGAAAGATTCCAGAACTTGCAAGCTTAGTAATTTGTGAAAAAGAATGTCCATAAAAAAAAAAAAAAAAATAGTGTCAATTCTTTGAAAAAATGCATACCATTTTTTAATGTCTAGATATTTAATATACATAATTATTAACGTTTTTTTTTTTTAAGGTTTAAATATTCTGTACTCCTTTTGAATATAAAAATTAAGACAACCCCCCAAAGGGTAGAAGTAGTGATCAACTCCACTTTTAGTCCACCAAAAGTTTTTATGCCTTGACCATATCATTGCCCTAAAGTGGACACCGAAACCTATTGTTTTACATATTAAGTTAACCGATCCTTGACCTCCAAAATAAGCTCCCATTGTACCGGTAATAGCTCCAGCCCCTAGGGACCACCCAAATAAAGTTACTATATATATATATATATATATATATATATCTTAATAAGAATAAAGTTCTTATATTGTTTTCTAGTGTTGAATCAAGGTATCCATGGCTTACACTAATTTTACAAATGGTCTTAACCAATATGACCCCAAACAAGGAAGTTTTAAGCCTAAAACACAATCTCTAAGAACCCAATTAAATAAAATCTTAAAATTATCAAACTTCTCACTAAATATCATATTAATACCCTTAAAATTATCTTTTGCAACAGTTTTTATAATTCCCAAACTTTCACCATGAAACATGAATTTTTCAGTCTCTTTAGCACCGATTGACCCAATTTAAAAGGACTATAAAACGTTATTTTTATTTCGAAATGTCAACCTTAAGGAGACTATTAGACACTATTGTAGAGACCTTAGGCATCCCAACATCCACAAGTTACAAATGCACTCACACCCAACCACAGGTCAAGTAAACCTAACCTCATAACTCATCGAGGTAACTTATCAAACACTTGATGTGCAACAATCACTTAAACATAGTTACACTTTCATCACCCATTTTCAAAACAACTTATTAGTACATGACATCAACACTAAACCTTTATTTCACAATCCCTCTCTAGGTTTTATCAATATAACACAATCTATTAGGAATTTAGACAATTTGCTCCCAAGGGAACCACATAACCAACTTAAGGCTGGCTGTCCAGCCCCTTATTTTTATTATTATTCCACTCCTAAAGAGTAGCATCTCAACATTAAACACAACCTAGAACCCAATAATGAAATGAGCATCAATTTTAACTACTTTCTTTTAACAAAACTTATACAAACTTACATGTTTCCAATCATAGTGATACCCACATGGTATAACCCACAACCCAGCAATTGAAGTTACTTAAATCAGTGCATGGTGGCATTATAGTCATCAATATCATCAAGGAAATATCAGCATAGAAAGCAAAATAGTGAAAGCAACAAGAAGACTAAGGCCAGGATGGAGTTGAATAGTTGTTTCCCTTTTTGTGCAGCTAACAATGTTCTATGTACCAGATGGGGGTATATTTGCATCAATTCTGTACTAGGAGTTTTATGCTCCACTTGTCCCAAGAAATTATAAAAGGTCCCAAGACCCCATTATATAAACAAAGCCATTGATGTCCCAAGAAATTATAAAAGGTCCTAAGAGCATCTCCAATGGCTTCTTTAAAGCCAATTTTAGAGAGAAAACACCCCAAAAACCCACTCCAACAACTTCTCTGTCTCCATTTTTTAGATTAGAATTGCTACAGTGCTTCTCTACAAGTAGAGAACACTGTAGCGTTTACTGTTCACACTTCAAATATTTTTTTCTATTATAATAATCAACTATTGAAAAAAAAAATATTGGAAGATGTATAGTTGTTAAAAAAAAAGAATAAATAATGAATGAAGAAATAATATTTAAATGAGATAGAGAAAATAATAGAAAATCTGTTGGAAAATGTATTTGAAAAAGTAAGTAGGTAAAAGCTAAATATTATTATCCACTGTCCAAACAGTACAAAAATTTAGATAAACTGCTTGAGATGCTCTAAGGCCCCAATTATTTAAACAAATCCACTAATGCACAAGAAATGGTACAATGCTGACACGTGTCTACAAAGTATCGTGTCCAATGCAAATTGGACAAATGTTTGCATCATATATATTATGTCGACTGCATTAGACAGAAATTTAAACCTTGAAGTACCATGTGTTTTCTTTGGTACTAAAACATATTCTTGATTATTAAAAAAATTAAAGTAAAATAAAAATCATATAGAAAAAAAAATAATAATAAAACTACAGAAACCTACTTAATTCTGGTGCGTAGAAAGGCGAACAGGGAAGCCCTCTGCTGGAACGTGGACCAACTTGAACTTTAGTTTCTCACTGGGAAGAATTGGTTCCCATTTGAACATTTTCACTGCATAATGAAGGAAGACAAGAATGGTAATTCTAGCATACTCCTTTCCAGGGCACATTAAAGGTCCTGCCCCAAAAGGAACATATGAGTAAGGAGCAGGTCCACTTCCTTCAAATCTTATGGGATTAAACTTTTCTGGTTCCGAGAAGTACTCAGAATTATGTTGGGTAAAACCCACACTCCAATATATCTGAAAAACAAGAAGAATGCGCACTTCAATTCAATATATAAAAATTTGTCAACAAAATACATTTTTGACCATTTAAGTTTGGGGTTGTTTTAATTTTGGTCTCCTAAATTTGAGATTTTTCATTTTTGTCCAACAAGTTTGATTGCATTTTCAAAATGCTTCTTTCGTTTATTTCCATTACCGATCTAGCTATTTGGAGAGAGGGCAAAAAAGAAGAAACGACATCCTTTTGTTCACACTTATCGGTCAGATCAACAATCGAGATGTACAAAATGACTATTTTGAAAACAAAATCAAATTTAGTGAACCAAAATGAAAATTTTCTAACTGAAGAAACCAAAATGAGAACAACCTCAAACTTTAAGAAACAACAACAATGTAATTCAATCAAAGTTGTCATATACCGAAATGTAAGGGGACTATCTAGCTAGAAAGTTATATACCTTCCATCCCTTGGGAATGACATAACCTTCATAGTTGATGTCTGTCTTGGCTTCTCTGAAAGAACCTGGAATTATTGTTCTATGCCTCATTACTTCATTCACAAAGTTCCATGTGTATCTCATTTTCTGTACGTCATCCCAACATAGTACTTCTCTTGGCTTCATTAATGCTGTGACCTCTCTTTGCTCTATCATGCAAAAGAAGTTTCGTGAGCTCTTCATCTAGATGTATGAATTTTGTAAAACAAATGAACCAAAATAAAGATGTATTTATAAATTGAATGAAGAAATTAGACTAAACTTCATTTTGCACCCTATAAGTTTTGGATAACTATCATTCTATTACCTATATTTAAATTTTGTCAACTTCATCCTCAAAGTTTGCAATTGTTATCAAGGTAGTCCTCTTGTCTATTGTTGTTAGAAAATATGTCACTAACCGTTATTTTTTAAAAGATTAAAAAGTTACTAAAATTGATTTCAAATAAAAATTTATATAAAAATAAAAAATAAAAAATAAACTAATGTTAATTTCTTTAAGAAAATTTAAGACCCATTCACAACCATCACCCAATACCATCGATCTTGACTATTACACTACCATGGATAAAGTAACAAAACTAATCTATGGTTTATAAAGAAAGTTATTAACAAAAAGATTAAATTTTTATTAAAAAGGATTTTTTTTTTTTTTTTAAGTTCCTTTTAAATTAGAAAATAACAACTGAGGGCTATCAACAATTTTTTTTTTTAACAGAAGTAAACGGTAGACTACATTGACAACATTTTCAAAACTGGAGAACAAAATTAATAAAATTAAAATTAAGTAACGAAAATTATCTCAAATTTAGAAGATGCACATTGAACTTTTACCAAAATATTAAAATATACCTTTTAAAACTTCATTGTAGAGGTGAGGCATCTCTGCGAGATATCATATTTCATAGCAAAAGTGATTGTGGCAGTAGTAGTATCTTGGCCACCAATTAGAAATGCCAAAATCTTGTCTGCAATCTCCAATTCTGGCATGAACCCATCATCAAACGGCACAGCAATCATCTGTGATAGCACATCTTGTGCTGGAGATGCTAAATTCTTTGCCAAGGCTTCCCTCCTCTCCTTAATAATCAAATAAATCTCTTTCCTAAGAGCTTCTGCTGCTTTGATTGCACGATAAAATGGTGTCCCGGGGATACTTAATTGTATAGATAGTATGCCTTCATTTAGATGATTGAAGTGGTAGAAAAGCTTTGATACCTTTTCAGTGTCATTGACGCTCAAAAATAAATGGCAAACTAATGTGAATGTGTACATGTTTACTAGAGGATGTACTTGGACTTCATCTTTGCCTTCCCAATTATTCTTCAATTGATTTCTTGAAATAGAATCAATTGATGCCACTAATTTTTGAGCCTCATTGAATTTGAAGAACAAGGACATAAACTTCTTGGCCTTGGCAGCATCATGTTCAATGGGTACAAATTTCATGGAGGGGAAGAGTTTTTGAACTGAGGGAGGTCGCCAACGTGCGAACAACTTGTTATCATTTGAAAAAATGAATCTATTTGCAGCAGCACCCGAAAAAACGATAAAATTTTCTCCAAGAAGAGAAGTCTTGAATACTTTGGAGGAATATTTGGTTGCTCTCTTTGAGACAAATTTATCTACAGTTCCCTCATAGTGTGCAGCAATAAATTGAAGGGTTTCACCAATAATTGGCCAACCAAAACTTCCAGGAGGGAGACTTGGCCTCATGCCGGTGACATTTTCTTTGGTTTTATAAGCTAAAGTCCAAATGCCAAAATAAATGGAATACACCAAGAGTAGCGAAATGAGGAAGAAGAAAAAGAGCTCCATCACTACTGCATAAGATTAAAATGGTTTCCCAACATAAATACTAATACATCCCCCTCTCAAAAAGAACAAAAACAAAAACAAAAAACAAAAAAACGCACACACACATAAATACTAATACAAAGCCGACTTGATAATTCAATTGGGTTATAGATTTTGCATACTTGTTCACTGCAATCAGGACAATACATATGAATATTGCAGGCCATCTCTTGCAGGCTAGTATGATCATTTTGTTCCTTATCATTAAGTATGATCATTTTGATGGCAAACAAGCCTGCAGCATAATAACGCTATTGCAAAAATAAATAAATAAATAATTGACTACTCCAAGTTGTTAGTAATAGATTCGGAGCTTTAGTATGAGGAATAGTGACACAATTATTTACTTCGGCAAATTTTATATACAATTTGTTGAGAAGACAGATTTTGAGTGATGGAAAGTAAAAATTATATTAATAATGGATTTTGGATTGTCTCTTATTCAAAAGCATTTGCATTAGCTCATGAAAAAACTTCTGTCTATTTTAGTATAAAAATCTATTTTATCTAACCATTTTTCAAAATACCCGCATCAAATAATCTATTCTAAACTCTATTTCATTAAAATATCAAATTTTCTTATTTTTTTAATTGTTTCTCTTTCTTCATACACCATAACCACCATCCATTATCTTCCTTGAAGAAAAGCAAAAGAAATAATAAAAAACTAAAATGCACAGCAACAATACTTGTATATGTTTGCACAAATACCGTATTTTGCACAATGAATGCATAAGCTTATGTGAGTGATTTTTGAGGTTGGGTAGGCAAATGCTCACAACTACTCATTTTAGCAAGTTGTGAAAAAAAAAATTGTTTAGCAAAGTTGAGGCCAGCGAATGGCAAAAAAAAAACACTTGTTCTATTTTATACTAAAACAAAGATACTCACCCATCAAATAAAAAAAAATAAAGAAAATACTCCAATAATAATTAAAATAATCACATAAATTAAGATACTACAACTCATTTTGCTATTGTTTAAGTGCTAATTTTGCAGCAAATTTATCAACAGAACTAAAACATTTCAATAGTTAATTATATCTCAAGCGTTTCTGTTTAGGATTAAAATCTTTAAAGTATACAAGAAGATTGAATTAGAGGAATATCATCTGTAATTTATTAATAGATGTTTGTATTAATAAATAAATAATTGATGTTTCACTAGGAAAGTGTAATCATGTAACAGCAAAGAAACAAGCACAACAAAACAGAAATGAATGATTAATAAAGCTCTAGGCCAAGGAGAAGGGAGGAAAATGCAAGATGCAACTCATACTTGGGAAAAAAGAAAATGAGAAACTAAAAAAAGAAAAAGTAAATGAAAGAGAAGAAGAGACAAGAAAAAAAATACCCCGTACTCAGCTGGAGCAGCTTCACAATTCACATCACATGAACAGTCCCAATCGTTACCACCCAGCTGATGGAGGAGTGGAGAGTAATGAAAATGAAGATAACTTTTATCCATCCATCAATCCATCCGGACAAAGTACGAAACTTTCGTGTGAGCACAAGAGTTTGACAGCACAGGCAAGCGCGTGGGGCGAGCCAATGACCTCAAAGTTGGTAAACACAAATAATGTTACAGTTATGTCATGCATGAACAATGAACAATTAATGTTAGGACTTAGTGCCACAATATATATATATATAGAGGGATTTACTAACATTTGCCTTTAAGACATACATTAGTAAATCATTTTAGAAAACTTATTAGTTTTGACAACTTTTTCAATTCTTTATAAAAACTTTTCCAAAATGAAAGGTTAATGTGTACCCTAATAACCAGACCCATATATATATATATATATATACAAATTTTGCTTCAATTAAGTACGTTGCAAGTTGTAAGTGGTTTTCTCCACTACTCACAACTAGCCGCATCATGAGTTATGGCAAAAGTCACAATTTTTTGTGGTCTAACATTTTTCTATCATGTATTGCCCTGGCTTATAGGAGGTAATCGAACATTACAGGCATGGCATGTCATCATTGTCATGTGGGTAGGGGGACAAAATCTAATAAAACCCAAGAATCCGACCAGGGACAGAGCTATTGTTGGACGTGGGGGGCAGTAGCCCTCCAAATTTTTTATTTAAAAAAAATAGTATATATATAATATATTATTTTTAGCAATTTGTTTCAATAAAATTGCACTTTGCCCCCTCAACAATATTATTGATATTTTTAAAAGCTATAAAAAAAATATTGGCCCAACAAAAAAAATTAAGCCCAAACAACACCTCAAAACACAAAAAAAAAAAAAAAAAAAAAAAAAAGAGGAAGACACCCTAAACCCAACAGCAAGACACATATAAAGGGGAAAAAGAAGGGGATTTCTAAGCCACTCGAAAAAAAAATTAAAGAAAATAAAACCTAACTTAAGGCTGAACACAAAAGACCTCAAACTAAGTAGTTGGGCAAAGCAGAGGCTAACTAGCACACCACGGCTGACGCCACCGACCACCACCAGTCCACCGCAACATCGCCCAAAGCTGGTAATTTTTTTGGATGAGAATATTGTATCTCTCTAATATTCTGTAATGCTTGTTTGATTAACTTAGATTGTGGTTTGTGAATAAAATTTTTTTTTAAAAAAAAAAAAAAGATGAGAGACAAAAGAGAGTCAAGAGACTAGAAGACATTAGAGAGAAAGAGTAGTGAGAGACCGCGCCCCCGGCTCATTTTATAGGATGTTAGGCCAAACTCACGTGAATGGGTGGAGTCGTATTATTGCCTCTCAAACTGAAGGTTCGACTACTTATATTTTCCCCTTTAGATTAAGGGTTTTACAATGGAGTCGTCACTTATTTAATTATTGGGATAAATAAGAAAACCAAAATTGAAAAATTCCTCATTTTATTAATTTTCAATTGAATTTACATTAAGCATAGGAAAATTACATGGTTTTGGTCCTAGATACAATCTAAGATAAAGTACATAGTTTTGTTTCCTAGTTACAATCAAGGATAAGCATTGGTCTATCAACCCTTGATCTAAGTTCAGAGGCTAGCTATGTTACAAGATAGGAAGGTATTAAGCACCAACCTTGCCCGGTGAAACCAGTCTTCTAGACTATAGTGGCCAACATTCATATCACATCATCCAATATATTATCAATCAATTTGCATGTTGAATTTAAAGTGTGTACATGTGATAAAACTTAATTCAATTTATTAAGCATTTCATTTGTATTGAAAAATAAATTCTAGTGAATATGTGTAGATGGTGATATCCTAGATTTCAAGAATTTAAAAGAATTATTAAACAAATATATTTTTCATGTTTTTTACATGGATTTAAGATCGAAACTAGTGTTATGCATGAACATGTAATGAACAACCAAAAACATGTGAAGAACATATAAGAACAATTAAGAATATTCAAACATATTCAAAAGAATTTAAATGATTATTATCATGCTTTAATCTTAAACTCTCATCATGGCAACACAAAAAACAATTAGAGAAAGGGATTATACCTTCATGCAAGATCCATACGGTGGAGAATGAGACTCTTGAGGGAGGTCCTAAGGGTGAAGGAAAAGAAGAGTTAGGAGAGGAAGAGTGAGTTTCACTCAATACCTTGAGTCTCAAGAAGACCAAGATATGACAAGACTACTCAATTTCCTAGAACTCAAGAGAAGAGAAGAGAAGAGAGGGAGTTTTAGTGTGCTTTAGAATGGAGAAAATGGGGGGGTTTATATAGTAGTGGTTGAGGAAATATGAATGGAAGGTCATTTAATGAGAGTTGACAAAGAATCATGAACCTAGACCTCATTTTAGCCTTTGGGAAAATCTGGTGCATTAAATGTAGAGATTGGTGGGAGTGAGGAGCAAGCAAAATTTAGTTTTTCTGTAACTACTGTAACAGCCTGTAGAGCCAATTTCAAAAAATCATATCTTACTCAATTCTGATTAGAATTGTCTCATTCTTGTGCTTAAATTGAAGCTCGGATGTCTAGTTTCTGGGAAAATTAACCTTATTCACAAATTCAAAATATTCTGAGAGATATTAACGAAATTGTGAGCAGGGTTCATTTGTTAGAAAACAATTTCAGCACAATTAGCATTAATAGGTTCTAAATTAGTTTCCAATTAACATTAATAGGCTCCAATCACTCCCATTTCAGACCTAATTAGTTCCAAATTTACCCTAATTAAAAGATAATTGCACAAATTACTTATTGAATGATTGTTGTTTAACTATCTAGTTAATTAGGTGTGTACAACCCTACCATAAAATGTAGTCCCAACCAATCAAATTATGACACATCTTTGATCTCAAATTGATTATACTTATAACCAATTGAAATCAATTGTTCATAATCACATATTGTCGAACTCAATTTGTGATTGTGCAACTCAGCCATTAAAATTTGATTTGATGATAACTTTCAATTTGGTGGCCCAATTAGGGCTTATGACCAGTCGATTTGATTGTTACAATATCAATATTATTTTGGTGAAATGAGATTAAGAATCTAATTACCAGAATAAGATGCATATTTTCAAGGCAAAATTACCCTTTTACCCTCTAAGTGAGGTTAAATGCGGGTTGCAAAATGAGGTGTCAACAAGAGTGAAAGAAAAAGATAACAAAATTTAATAAAAAAGCTGTCTAGTGACTCCAGTCCTCTCTTTTGATCATCAAAAAGCTAAACACGCAACACCTAATGCCCAGCAATTCAATAAGTCAACACCTAATGCCCAGCAATTCAATAAGTCAACACCTAATGCCCAGCAATTCAACACGTTAACACCTAATGCCCAAGTCCTGACTCCGTTCCTAAATCCGACACGGCTAACTCATTTATAAACAGGTTATGGGTTAAGGCTAAACAGATTCGGGTCATATTCAAGTCGACACGGCTGACCCATTTAATAAACAGGTCGTGTTTGTGTTCAACATGTGAACCTATCTGATTCATTTAGCTTATAAAGGTATTAGCTTTTATTATTATTTTTATGTTTATTATACTATATTTATAGTTGTAATTGTATTTTAGTTTTAGATACATGGGAATTGATAATAGGTTATTGTGGTTAAATATGACCTATTAATCAAACAGGTTATTAAATAGGTCATTTGTATTGACATTTACATGACTTGTTAATTAAAGAAGTTAAATGTGTCGTGTCGAATCGACCTGTTTAATAAACAGGTAATGTTAGGGTTGAGGATTCTTGACACGATTACTAAACAGGTCGGGTTCAGGTCAACTCATATAGCCGAATACTCATGACTCGACACAACACAAACCCGATCCGCAAACACAAATTGCCAACCCTACATATGGGGTTGAGCTACTACCATACACAATTTCTTTTTGTCATAATTCGAATGGATGAGTAATAGATAATTATTTTCAAATGTACCATCACTTTTAATTTTTTCACCACTTATACAATTGTAATAAAATTATATTCTATATAATAAATATTAGGCTTGAGGTTGTGGTTGTACCAAATGGATATCATGTTTAATTGTTAAATAGTTACACAAAATTGTAGCAATATTTTTAATAAAAACATTAAGGCATTGAGGTTGTAGTTGTGCCAAATGAATATAATTTTTTATTGTTAAATAGTTACACAAAAGTGCCGCAATATTTTAGATAAAAACAATAGATAAACACAACAGTTTCATTTAGAAAGAATGATGATGTCTCAAAACAAGATTAAGAAATTGCAAATGCAAAAACAACAAAAACCAACTTGAATGATGATGTCTCAAAACAAGATCCTTAGAAATTTGCAAATGCAAAAACCAACTTTGAGATTTTCTCCCTTTTGGACTATCCTACTTCATAGCTAAGTAACTTTTTGCATTGTACCAAACTGCATAAAGCTGAAACCTTCATAAAGTATAATATACACTCTTAAATGCAATCTTTAAATGCAGCAGCCCTCCCACCTAGTAGAACAAGCTAGAAATCCATAGAGTTTGTTTGGTAGATTGTAATAAGCATTGTAATGTAATAGTTATTCCTATAATTTAACTATTCAGTAGTTTGGTTATGTTTTTATTACAAGAAATAGTCATTCCTTATGAATAGCTATTCTTTAAAATAAAGAATAATTATTCATCTCTGAATGGGATGCAATAGCTATTTCTTAGCAGATGTATTAATTTATATAATAAATATATTTCCAAATAAAACTTTCCATATGCACATAACAATTATGAAAATAAAAAATCATAAAAAATAACTAATCTTTCTTTCAAATTTTTTTTTTTTATAGAAAATATGATTATATGAGTAAAATATTTCCTAAAATATATCTTTTTTTAAGAGAGTTTCAACTTATAGCGTCCACTCCTAATAATAACTCTTTATCATCATACCAAAACACCAATCAGTTTTTGGTATAAGTGGAGATTGAACCTCATATCTCTTATTCAACCATCAGAGACTTTACTAGTTGAGCTAACTAGAACCCACTTTCCTAAAATATATCTTAAGTTGGATTAAAAATGCTTTCATTCCATTGTTTTAAGGGTTCTATTATTATGTTGTCACTAAACAAATGAATAATAATAAGAATTACATTACAGCGTCTTGTATTCCTTGTAATACCTATTTTCAATCTTATGTAATTACCGTTACAGTCTACCAAACATACCTATAAAAATCTTCCCAAAATTCCAAAATTCATTTCCTATCATCCTAATCAAGTCCTCAAGGGTATTATACTATTTTGATATATTTTCTTGGTCAAACCCATATAAATTATCATGATTCTTAAAGTTATAACTAAGTTCAAATTTTAGCTAATATACCAATCTCATATCCAATATTAATAATAATGAGAGTAATTAAGAGTTTAGTTTTTAATCTTTACGATATGTGTCAATTTTGTCTCTAACATTTCAAATGTGTCAGTTTAGTCCCTAACATTTTTGTATTGTATCAAAATAGTTCTTACTGTTAAGAGATTGATGGGGAAAAAAAAAGTTGTCCTAACTAACATGATATTAAAATATTATTTTAATACACATACCATGAGACACCGCCAAGAGAAAAAATGACCCAGGGACTGAGTCAGACTTAGAATTAAGAGCGATGGAGGTATAAAAAAAAAAATCATTATGAAATTTCAAATAAGTATCCATTTAGTATTAACAATTGGTTGATCGGACTTAACTTTTTTCTTAGGTTTGTTATTGGTAATTTTTGTTGTCGAGCTAATTTTTTTGAGTTTGTTAATTTGTTTTAAAATTTAGATCTATGAATATTTTGTTTATGGCTTTTAAAAGTATTAATGATATTGTTAAGGGGACTAAGTATAATTTTATTGAATCAAATTGCTAAAATTAATATATAATTGTATTTTTTTTATTTGGTGGGGCCATTACCACCCTAAGTCGTTGTTGCTATTATTTGAGCTCCATCTCCATAGTTTCGTTAACAAAGAGATCATACTGATTTTGTGTTCAGTGGGGTTTGGTTCCCTGTAGTCAGAAACATTTTAGTTATCTATACTATTAATAAGAGGATTTCCCTATTTCATCTTCAAATTTTGGCTTACCAAAATACCCTCATACAAATTCTGAAATAACATACCCTTTAGTTTGTTTATTTTTCCTACAAAAAAGCAAAAAAAATGTTAAAACAATAATACTACCTCACATATAAATGGGGAAAAAAAAACCGTTATTCTCACCACCCATTTGTATTCAAATGTCTAATTTCTATCTGTATTTGTTATCTATTTGTATTGAAATACTTTAATTATCTTTATAAAAAAATACGAAATTACTTCAAAAACAAACAAAAAAAATCCACTACCTCACGTAAAAACTACTCATTCTTATCCCAAAATTTCTTTTTTTTTTTTTTTTTAATTCTTTAAAACATTCCAAAATTTATGTTATCCAAATTTTATACAGTTATCACAAATCCCCATCCATTCACACTAACATATATCATCTTTCTTTTGTTTAAATCTCAATTTTTTTTCTTATCACAATTTTTATCCCAATCAATAAATTCAAATGTCCCATTGGGTTTCAACTTCTTATGATTATCTATCTCATTTTTAAACATTATTCTACATTGCCTTACCTCTTTCTTTAAAAAATATATATATATATATATATATATATATACACACACACAGTTATTTATATATCACTTTTAAACATTATAACACTAAACAAAAAAAAACAAAAAACAAAATAGCATTATTGCATGCGCAAAGTGCATGTAATGAGTCTTGTGAAAAATAGTAGGTTGGCCAAAAAGAAGTTTGTATGAGAAAAGAGGAGATCAAAGCAAGTGAGTGAGTTTAATGACAGAATTGACGTTCTTGATGGCAAGGACTAAGTACTTCTTCAACCATCTTTCATTCCCTAGCACTTTGTTTTCCTTCCTTGCCACAAATTAACTCAATACTGAGGCAAATCCATTTCTTCAATGTTGTTATAAGTAACACACACCAAAATTCAGCACTGGATCTTTGGATTGGGGGATTTGAATCTTTGATTATTTGGTTAATTGTTGTGATACCCTGTAATTTTGGAGGGATTGATTAAGTTAACCTAGACTTCCATGCCAAGTTGAATTCTAGATCTCAATTGTTTTTATGTTTAGTTTTAGTTTTATTTTGTTTTAATTTATATTTTTCTAATTAAGGCCATGTGGCATCCCAAGTGGCCCAAAATTATTATTTTAATATTATCGTTAGTCACGTAAGCTTTTTTCATTCACCACTTAACGGTAGAGACTACACAATACCGAAAAGGTAAGAGAATAAACTGACACAATTGAAAGATTAGACATTAAATTAACATATAGTGTAAAGGCTATGGACTAAACTCACAATTTACCCTTTTTTTTTAATTCAATAGTAAAATCACTTTTAAATTGATTCATCACTTTTTCTTTTTCTTTTTGCATCACTTACAAATGTGTGAAAAAAATTAGACCATAAGTGGGGTCACACGGTGCAGTTCGATGTGATTTTTGGCTATATTTAGCAATGCTTTGCGCATTATGACTTACCCAAAAACCCTCATCGCATCAGACCTTAATAAATCGGTCACTATGTGGTGTGAAACGGTATAATTTGATCGATTTTCATATATATATATATATATATATATATAATATATAATATATAATAAATATAAAATAGAACTTATATATTAATAGGTGTGGTGTAGTTTTTTTTTTTTTTTTTTTTTGCAGTTTTCTAAAAGCAGAACTGCAAACCACACATTTGCAAGATGCAAGAGCGGTTTTGCACCTCCACCATGGCCAACAGTGCAGTGACCACACTTTGCAGTCGATTATGATCGGTTCATGTGCAGTCAAAACCATTTGTGCACAGCCCTACTAAAAGTCGTGTACCCTTAAAATTTATTTTATTCCTTTTTCCGTTAAAATCTGAATGCAGACAAAGATAAGACAGAAGCTTAATTAATTTGGGCCGCGGAACAATTAGGGGCGTCATCTAGTTTTGCGAGGCAAAATCTAGATATTGATTTGGACTGTTCATATTCCGAAATCCGAAATGTATATTATACTCCTATGTAATAAAATTTAACTATTACAAATAAATTTTCGTTAAAAAAAAACTACAAATAATGGGATGTCAAACGTCTAGCTTACTACTGCACCCTTGGTATGATAGTCACTAAATAAGTATAAGTGTTTGTGGGGTATGGGAGGCAAATGCAAGGTTCAAGTCTCAAGAAAAGAATTTCACACAAATATAAACTTAAATTAGGCTAAAGTAGAATTTCTATTTTGTATAAAAAAAAAATTAAAAAAAAATGTCTAGCTTATTTATACGGTAAATCTTCACATCCTTCCCAATCCAAACAGTTATTTTTTATTAGAGCATTAGCACCGGCACTTGTAAAAATATGTCATTTTAACACATTAAAAAACTATTTTATTATTCTAGCATACCATTTTACAATACATCATACATTATGTTTTCTATTTTTCAATTCAATACATTAAATTAATATGTACAACACATTAAAATGATATTTAACTAAAAACTTAGCCCAACGCAAAACACAACCTAGGTAACAGTCACTAACCAACAACTACAACCACAACCAGCTGCCACCAACCAATAGCCACTGCCAAAACCACCACACAACCACCACATTCTCCACAACCCAAAAAACAACTCAAAACAAACCCAAATGCAAAAACCCACATAGCAACATCCAAACCCACCTCCAAATCGGAATCCAAAAACCCACATTCACTGCCTCAATTGGAACCACCAAGACCACCAATATTAGCCACCGCACCCCAATTAAAATCAACCCATAACCACCAAAATAACACAAAACAACAACCCAAAAAAAAAAACCACCACCACAAACAACCACCACATTCACTTCTTAAAACCCATCCTAAAAAACAAAACAAAAAACCTCCAACAAACCCATAACTCGCTGATTAATAGAGAGAGATCTGACAGCGTAGGTTTGGCTTGGCGAGTTGGAGGCATGGCAAGGTGTGGCTTGGCAAGGTGGCCGGCGGGCCAAGGTGACTAGGTGGCCGCATGGTAAGCCTGAGAGTGTAAGTGAGAGAGGAAGAAAGTAAGAGAATGAGCAGTTGAGTGAGAGGTGCACAGGACAGAGAGAGATGAAAAATGTGTGAGAGGAAAGAGAAAAAGAATTTTTTTAAAAACAATTTAGCATTTGTGTCCGTATCATTTCAAATTTGGAACAGTACTGTTCATCAATGCTAAATTTTTTAGCGTTTAGAACATCTAATGTGAGAGATTTTTTGGTGTTTGGTGTGCACCTGATGCTAGTGCTCTTAGAGCATTCCTGGATGGGAATTGCCAAATAAAAAATAAATAAATAAAATCTATTTCACAAAACTAAAATCCATGTTATCTATTTTACCTACCCACATCTAAAAACATTCCACATTCTTTTTTTCTTTTTTTTCTTGAGAGTCAATATGGAGTATTATTATTAAGTTTCTGGAAAATCAGAAATACAACATGACTAATGTCTGTTGGAACATGCTTCATCCAGACTAGTAAAGGAAAAGAAACAATTGCTCTCTTGGCTAAAGCATGGGCTGCACAATTGCCCTGCCACCTAGTATGAGAGAAAGAAAAAGTTCTAAGCGAACCTACAATAGACATCGTGTCTTTGATAATCTCTTATATGGATGAATGAGCCCTATCCATTGTCCTCAAAGCCCTCCATACCACCTCGAAATCACCTTTAAATTCAGAAACAAATAAGCCCAATTCCACAACAAATTGTGTTGTTCTTCTTGTAGCTAATGCTTCTAGCACCTCCACAGAACCCAAGTATGGAATTTTCTCAGCTAAGGCAGCAATCACATTCCCCTTTACATCTCTAATTATAACCCCAATCCCTACTTCCTCCAACTTGGCAAAGTCTGCGCCATCATAATTAGTTGTATACATTCCATCCCCTGGAGGTCGCCATTTTATACTTTCTGTAAGGTTGAATTTATTCAATCATTTTGTTGGCTTTATTCCGTGCCAAATTTTCTTGTAATTCAACATTTAGAAACCTTGTATTTAGGTGGGAATCATGTAAAGGTAGTGTGTGAGAGAGTGTGAAGAAAAACTCAAGAGTGTGCACTCAAGAAGAGCCTCGCGACTGGATCTCGCGACTGGCGAGTCACCAGAATGGCACACGTGTGAAGCATGTAGGGGGAGCTAAAGGGTCACACCAACTATTGCACTACAGGACAAAACCTCCAAACGGCCAGGCAGTTAGCTCGCGACTCAAACTCACAACTCGTTCCAGTCACAAGCTCGAGTCGCCAGAACGCCCTGTTTGGTTGTAACTGACTCTTCGCATTCCATACTCACCCTACTAAAAATACCCTTATACCCACGAAATGTATAAATCTTCCAAAGAGAATTTTGAGAGAGAAACCCTAGAGAAAAACAAGATTGACTCATCCACAATCTTCATCCTTTGATTCTCCAAATTCCTCTACTCTCACCATCTCCATTGATACATCCTTGAGTGGTACATTAACCAAATCCTTATCTCACCATAACCATATCTATGAGAAGGATTTTTGGTGCTTGGGAAGCAGTTTGGAAGGGACCAATTCATTTTGGTTGATGCAATGGGCTATTGCGGGATTCGGTAAGCTAAAGAAGACAAGGTTCGGCGTAACCCTGTTGGAGCAAGAAGCTTAAAGGGCTTAGGTGCACTGGGTAGATTAGGCTTGGAGGCTCTTCTACTATTCATGTATCCAACTTTATTCTCTAGCGGATTATTGACCGCTTGGAGGGCAGCGGAAAGGTTTTTAGCTGAGGACTTCGGTTTCCTCTTCGATAACATATCATTGTGTTGTCTTTGTATTTGCATCTCTCTTTCTTTAATCTTTGCCTTTTAATTACTGCTGTGGTTGTGATTAATTTCAGTTTAGATTTTTTTACCAACTCTGTTCTAGCTTATTTTCATATTCCGCACATATATTGTTTGATTATAAGCTTGTGTTGGTAATTTGTAAATTAGGGGACTAAACGTTCATAGATTTTTTACACACTATTTGAACATTCACTTTCCTTTGGTTACTGCACTTCGATCATCTAAAATTTTGATTGAAAGTCTAAGAGGTACACTCTTGGTACTTCAAAAATTCTATCACTCGACAAGCCTTTCTCATTTAGTCTCATCTTGTTTCTTTGGTTACAAATAAACCAAGCCATAACCCTAAACAGCTATAATCTCTTTGCCCTCTGTCCCACCAAATTAATTAGCTCTTACGTGTCCTAAAGATGGGGACACTCTGTTCGAACCCAGCTAAAATAGGGAGACCAAATTTTGTTAAGTGTCTCGCAACTCCAAATAGCATGAAGTGTTGTTTCCTGGTCCAAGAGACAGGCACTACACTTCACTTCCTCAAGAATGTTTCTTTTCTTCATATTATCCTTTATGGGTAAAGCATTGGAGCAGACTCTCCAAAGAAAAAACTTGATTTTATTTGGAACGTGGAGCTTCCAAATACGTTTCTAGAAGGCTGATTGGTGCGACGAGTCCGAGCTTGATGCAATGCTGGAGTTGGCTTCCTGACACAGCTTCTAGTAACCTGCCTTAACCGTATACTCCCCATTGTGATTGTCTGGCCAAATGAGGCGATCTCTCTAGTCCGTCCTGCATAAAGGAATTGCTTTGATACGGTTTGCCTCAAAGCTCAAAAAATGCTGGTTTAGCAGATTAATATTCCAAGTACGAGTGTTTGAATTTATGAGGGCAGCAACCTAGGCTCCTTCTAATGCCGGTACATGTGGATAAACAATCCCGGCAGACCCCTTCCCTGGCAACCAATTGTCCCTGTATATATCTATACTCTTCCCATCTCCTATTCTCCATCTCGTACCCATCAAAATCACCTTCCTTGACTTAAGAATACTTTGCCAAGCATAAGAACCATTGGCTGTTGAGGCTTCGAAAATGGACCCCTTAAGAGAGTACTCACTTTAAAGACCTGATAAAAAAGAGAGGATTGGTCCTTCAATAGTCTCCACACTTGTTTTGCCAATATTGCATCGTTAAATTTTTCCAAGTCCTTGAAAACTAACCCACCTTCTGATTTAGGCTGACAAAGAACCTCCCATTTTTTCCAATGAATTTTTCGCTGCTCACCCTTTTGCCCCCAAAAGAATTTTCAGATTAATGCCTCAATTTCATGAGAAAGACCCACCGGTAATTTGAAGCAACTCATTGCGAATGTAGGAATCGCTTGCACCACTGCTTTGAGTAGAATCTCTCTACCCACTTGGGACAATAACTTCTCTTTCCACCCTTGAAGTTTGCTCCAAACTCTTTCTTTAATAAAATTAAGACTCGTTTTCCTATTCCTTCCCACCACCACTGGCAAGCCAAGGTAATTCTCACTCTTTCACGTCTGGTACTTGTAAGAAATTTGATATTAAGGCCTTTGTGTCTTCATTCACTGCCTTGCTAAAAACGATGGTTGTCTTCTCCCGATTAAGCTTTTTACCCGAAGCTTGTTCATACAAAGACAGAATATCTTGGATTGCTTGTAAATCTATCATAGATGCTCTACAAAATAAGAGAATGTCAGCTGTAAAAAATAAGTGTGAGATTTTTGGTCCTCTTTTGCATAAAGAGAAGCCCCGTATACTGTCATTAGAGGCTGCCTGCTGTAACATCCTATTCAAACCTTCTGAGCACAACAAAAAAAGGTAGGGAGACAAAGGGTCTCCTTGCCTTAATCCCCTTGATGGCCTAATATCTCCCCTAGGCTCTCCATTCACCAAAATCGAATAGGACACCGTGCTAATACACTCAAGAACAAGAGACACCTACCTTTCACAAAAACCCAATTTCTCCATAATCTTCCCCAAATAGCTCCACTCCACCCAGTCATATGCTTTACTCATATCTAATTTCATAACCATAAAACCCATTTTTTTGGATTTTTGATTTTTCATATGGTGTAAGGTCTCAAAGGCAACCAAAATATTATCAATGATTGCTTTACTAGACTGAAAAGGCACTTTGAGATTCTAAAATAATGCTAGGTAAAATATTCTTAAGTTTATTTGCTAAAACTTTAGAAATAAGCTTATAAAGAATATTACAAAGTGCAATTGGGCGATATTCAGGAACTCTTACTGGTCTTTTAACCTTTGGGATGAGAGTGATAAAAGTTCGATTAATTGAGGGTGGGATTGAACTTGCGTTGAGGCATGTGAGAACGGCTTTAGCCACTTCATCACCAATGACCGGCCAAAATTGTTGGAAAAACAAAGGAGGCATCCCATCAGGTCCTAGAGATTTCAGAGGGTCCATATGATTTAAAGCAATGTCAATTTTGGCTCTCCCAAAAGGAGTAACAAGCTCATGGTTCATCTCCTCCGCTACCACCCTTGGAGTAGCTTCTAGGGCTTCCTCAATCCGGTTAGGTGAGGATGAAGCGAATAAAATTTGGTAAAAATCCACCAAAATATTTGCTATGCCATTCTCATCCACACACCTCTCTCCCATATGATTTTCCAATGCCTCAATTCTGTTTCGGCAATACCTGTGAGTGGCTCTACTATGGAAATATCGGGTATTTCTATCACCTTCATGCAGCCACAATGCTCTAGATCTTTGTTTCCACATTTTTTCTTCTTTTGATAACAAATCATTGATTTCTCTTTTCAACCATGTCACTCGGTTTATAGACCTCCCTTTTATCGCCTCATCTTCCGCCTTTCTTAAAAACTCTTTTTTTCCTTTAGTAATCAAGTAATGTTCTCAATTGCAACCCAACTCCACCACTTAAGTTTTGCTTGACAATGGCTTATCTTTCCCTCCACCCTAGTCATTGCTTGACTAGGTGCATTGAAAAGCCAAGCCGCTTCTACCGTATCTCTACAACCCTCTTCCTCCAACCACATATGCTCAAAACGCCACGGCTTTGTCGAAGTTTTGGAATGCTGTTAAGGCAAATAAGAATTGGTTTATGATCAAAGAAACCACACTCCAAGTGAATTACCTTAGTTACAAGAAATTTATCTGGCCATTCCATTGTAGCAACCGCTCTATCTAGCCTCTCCCAAATTGTAAAACCATCTGGGTGTCCATTACACCATGTAAATTTTCCTCCCATAAAGCCAAGGTCCCAGAATCCACATTCATCCAAAACATCTCTAAAATCTTCCGTCTCTCTAGCCAGTCTTTGCCTCCCTTCAAGCTTCTCATGACTCTGTGTAATCTCGTTAAAATTTCCTGCACAAAGCCATGGAATTGAATTTCTACCCCTTAGTCTTCTTAGGCATGCCCACGATAGGTGATGATTACTAGTCTTCGATTCTCCATAGAACCCTGTGAATCTCCACTCATCCTCTTTACCCTTATTCAAAACACCATCAATGTGGTTTAGGGAGAAGGTGCCTAAAGAAAAATCAACTTCCTTTCTCCAAAAAAATTACTATCCCTTGTATCTCGACACACTTCAACCATACCACCAAAATTTAGTTGGACCCGAATATCTTCTAGCCTAGCCTTATCCAGCCATGTTTCCGCTATTATTCTCTCCATTATTTCCACTATTACTATTAGTTAACACTTCTACCATTTCTGGAATGGAATTCTCAGGTGCATTAATTACTTTCATGATTTCCTCTTCAAAATTGACTACTTCCTTCTCCGCCGCTGTGTTGGCATGGTTGTCCTGGACCCTGTACTCCTTCCATGCCGATTTTTGTATCTCAGTCATCGGAGTATTGGACTTAAGGCCACCCTTCTTCCTAGTCTCATAGAAACCAAGAACCACCACCACAGGTTTTCGCCTCACTTGAGTTGGTGTTGCCTGAATCCAAGTTCCATACTCTCTCTCCCTAATCTCTAAGGTTCCATCGCTTTCAATTCATTTCTCACAATCCCTATCAGAGTAATCCAGACATCCACACCAATAGTAGATATTAGGAAGACATTCATATTTGAATGACACCTAACATTCTTCGCCATCCTCCAATGATAACACTCAACCCCGACACAGAGGCATAGAAATATCAACACGCACATGAACTCTAAAGAAACTACCACGATCTACTTCAATATCATTTGCACTTCTATCCCCTACACCAATTGCTTCATACAAATCCTCAGCCACGCCCCTGTTTAGATAGCTCACTGGAATATGGTGCACCTAGACCTATATTGACACTAAATCAAGCTTCAATGCATGCACCGAGGTGGAGCTCTCTAACCGTTGGAGGATTACTAGATACTTGTCAAAACTCCAGGGTTCACTCATCAAAATTTTGTTCACTTCTTCTGCATTATCAAACACAAATAACATCGTATGGTCACCTGCATCTCAGAATTTAAAACCGTTTTTGGCTCACCACAAAGGGCTGAAGGTCCTCACAATGGCCTCAGTGTTCAACACTCGTTTCGTTAGAAATTTTGCCACGACAGTAAACTCTTAAGTGGCTCTATCCTTCTTCACTGACAGTTTGCCTCATTCCCTTTCATTGAAAGACAAATTACGCCAATGTTTTGTCAGATTCTCCATGCTTTCTCTAGTGCTTCCCGAACCCCAAAAGAAAAAATACAACCCACTAGCCCTACCAGTAAAACTAGTTACCGTAGGGAACCCAACAAGCTTACAAGAAGGGACAATCACTTCTACAGCCTAAGAGACAAAGAGCCAAGGACCCCTCGCTTAGTGATAGAGAAACTCTGAGTATTATTGAGAAGTTTCTATTACTATTGATGAGTTGTTTAGCATTAGCCTAGCTTCTATGTATGTCCATATAAGCATATTAAAAAAATTTTTTTTTTTTCTTTCCCAATTCATAAACAAGCAATAACCACTGCCATAAAACCCAATATCCCACACAAATTGTTAACCCACAAAATGCAACAACCAACCCACAAAAACCAAGCAACCATTGCCATTGCAATCAATGCAAACCTACTGTCGCCCAAATCGGTTTGTACTATTGTCATAAGAAGCCAATTTTTTATGGGGCAAGACTTAGGTGTTGTTCATTAGGTTCCCTTCTTAAGATTCTGACATGTGGATTCTTCTTTATGGGATGAAAGTGTATTTTTTAATTAAGTAGCCACATGGCTAAATCTTAAGAGGGGAACCTAAGGAACAACACCTAAGGTACTATACCTAAGTTTCGTCCTTTTTTATGAACCCACCCCACGCCACTGCAACCCATGCCACCCAAATCAATTCGCAAACCCACTGCACTCTAGCTTGCAAACCCATCCAAATCCCCAGTTGCGCTACCAAAAGCCCTTGACCTTGCATGACGCATAGCCCCATCTCCTCTATTGTTGGACACAAAAGATTTTTCTATGTTGATGTAATTGGATTAGAGAGAAAGAGAGCAAGAGAGAGAGTGATGAAGATTTGCATGTAATATAGTGATAATCTATTTTTAGATGGTATTGTATGTAGTATGTGATAAAGATTTGAACAGTGATGAAGTACCATATGAGGGGGTAATTTTGTGTGAATTTGTGTATTTAGCACTCAATTTTGCATTTTAAACGCCTCTTAAAAATGTAAGTAAATAATAAAATTTATTTTTTTTAGTTTAGGATGAATCAAAATTAAATCCTAAATGTTAAAAAGTTTTTACATTAAAATTAGAATCAACACAAATTTAAATTACTTAATTCATACTCTCAATGAATCTTTATTAACTAAAAATAATTCAAATTTGTTTGAGTCGATTTTCAGAAAGGCCAATAAATTAAGCCTAGCAATCCAAGTTCAAAATAAGAGGAAGTCTAGCCCACAACTCACTCTAGTATCACACACAGGAGCTCATAATAAAGACAAAGAAAATATTCATTTAATGTTAAATAAATTATACAAATAATTGCCTTCAATGCTACATAACGAAGTGGGGAGATTCAGGGAGGTGATAAAGAAGAGAAAGTAGGCACTACTTGTTCCACCACACACACAAGCACTATTCTTTAGGCTACTGTATTTTCCCTAAGTCAGAGTAGTAATGCATTTTACGAGTTACGTACTTAGATTCAAGACTAGAGAGACTTTTTGAGAGTGGAGAGTTGAATTGAATACCCCCCCGCCTCCCTCCCCTTAGGTTCTATGTTTTGGGGATTTAAATCAGATTAAAAGGCACTTATTACCCATCTTCTCAGAAGAAGAATCAAGGCTTTTGGTTGTTGGATTTTAGAGTTTAGACAAAATGGCAACTTTGAGTTTTGTGCTTGGTTGAATAATAGGGTTGGCTGCTTTAATGATTATTTTGGCAAACCTTTGACCAATCTCATGTTATGTTCCAAGCTTTGCTGAAGGGAAACATCCCTCTTAGGAACCTGCTAAATTTGTGAGATGTGATCAGAATGCATTATATAAAACTAGCCTATTTGTTTTAGCTTAGGTTAGCCATCCATATTTTGTGGCAAATAGAGCAGCTTTAATTACGGTTTATTTTTGTGTTTGTGGCTAGAAGCTCACATTGTGAAGCACAAATCTAAGTTCAAGAATAAGCCCAAATACCCTATCCCAAAAAAAAAAAAAAGAATAAGCCCAAATAAGCCCAATCTTACTCTTCAAACCACACGTCTTCAATTACCTATATAAAAAATACATGGCTTGGGTCATGTATTAAAATAAATGCCGCAATTAGAGATATTAAACCCACAAAGAATTTGGGCTTTGCTTCATGCAAGATTGTAGGATATTCGCGAAAATGTCCATCAACATTAGCCCCCGAGACACATGACTCTTGCAGTACACAAGCGAGTTGATAATTTTCAACCCAAAAAAAAAAAAAAAGGCCAAAGAAAAATTTCAGATATTAAGTAAATGTTTGCACAAACTCAAATCTCGCATTATAAATTCAGATTTCCTAAATTTTGAGTGTCCAAGTTATTTTAAATTGTATGCTTTGCAAAGTAATAGACCAAAAATGTGCAAATGTTTTGGAAATTATTTCCTTCTTGTTTTCAAACCATATAACACATTGCTTATTGTTAAATTGTATGTTTAACCATATTTATAGCCACTTGTAACTAATACATGGTACTTTTAATCACAAATTTTTAGATTTTTTTAAAACCCACGGTTCAATAAACATCCTAATCAACATCCTTCTAGTCGATTCTTGAAATTGGTTTTGCTCATTTACTTTTAGGTCTATTGAGTTCTATTCCTCCTATTTAAGGGTGTCCAATGAACTCTGTTTAATGATTTTTTGACTTCTTTATCACGCTCCTTCTCTCTCCTCTTCTTCTCTGTTCTGTCCATATATGTCTCTCTCATCTCTCACTCTCCAGGTTAGATCAGCGGTAGCTTTAGGACACGGTGGCTTCGGTGGTTATAGTGGAGGAGCATGTGGTGGCTGTATGGGTTTGGGTTTTGATTTGTGGAGGAGTACAACTACTTTGGGTCTGGGTTTTGAGGAGGACGAGGTGGTTGTATGGTTTGGGTTTTAATTTGTGGAGGAGAGATTGGTCGATCTGATTGTTGCGTTGGTTGAGGTTTGGTGACGGTGTCGTCGTGACTGTGGTGGGTCGTCGGTGCTGCTGTTGGTGGCTCTCTTTGTCTGAGCTGCAACTCGCTCAAGGTGTTGGTAGTTCAGTCAAAGATCATCTTTTGTTTTCTGATTATATCAATGCTTGCTATATAGACTTGCCAACATACACAGATGGTAGAAGCATTTGGACAAGTGGGAATTAAATTTGGAAAAGAAGAAGAAAAAAAAAAGTCGAGAATATAGTTTTTTTTTTGGTTGAATACAAGCAGAATTGAGTTGATATTTCATTTTATATTTGTAGCTATTGATTTCTTTAAAATTTTATCTTCTACCCATTTTTTATCTTTCAAGTTTTCCCCCTTTATCCGTTCTTAATTTCTTATCCCTTTTCTTGTGTTCAACTGTGACCCTGTTTAAACATTGTCCAACAAAAATACAGATGAAGGTTTGATTTCTTGGAATGGGTCATGGAAATTTGAAGGTTCAATTTCTTGGTTTTGGTTTGATTCAATTTCACTGTAGTGCCATTGCTCAGTGCTTCGGTTTTTTGTTTGATTTTGTTACATTCTTGTACTTATTGATAGGAGTTTTGAACATAGGTGCCAAATATTAATTTACACAAGACCGCTCTTTTTGATCATGTTTTCACTTGGTTTTGTATGTGGGTTTTTTTTTTTTTTTTTTTTTTTTTTTTTTGGAGGAAAGAGATATAAAATTTGAGCTAAAATACTTATTTATCCTTTTTTTTAAATAGCGGTGGGTTACGAGAAACAAACAAAACTTATCTCATATGGGTAAAGTAACATTTTTTAAACCACATATAGGCAAAGTGATTTTAGGCTAAATCACAAGTAAGTTTACAGTAATTATCCCTTAATCATTTCTATAAAATTTGGGTATTCTAGTCATACATCTTTATTTGTTTTATACTTTATGCTTGTCATTGTTTGGTACTCATTAGGGGTGATTAGCACCTTGTGTCGAGGTAAGGGTATTCGGCTAAATGGCTCAACCTGAACATGACTCATTTAATAGTTGTGTCATAACCTTTCAACCCTAACACAACCTGTTAATGAAGCGAGTTGACAAGACACGGCCCACTTAACACACTTAATAAACGGGTCATATTAAGTTGACACGAATTTGAAACAACCCATTTCAACCCACTTAATACTAAACAGGTTAAGTTGCCACAAATTCAATCAATCCATTTATCCTACTTCAAAAACCTATCAAAAAAGAAAAATTCCGCTTTAAAAAAAACACCCGATTAATAAACAACAAATTTAATACAAACTTATAACATCATATTCAAAATACCTATTAAGCATACAATTTGAAAGTTAAAAATAACATCAAATGCTTAAAAATCATCATCCAAGAGTTTAAAATAAGATCAAAGTACTTACTAAAAACTAAGTCCATAATGTAGTACCATCCATCTAGAAATAAGTTCTTTACATTCCAAAAGAAGCACATATACTCTAAACCAAATTCAAAAGAATATAGTTAAACAAAAACATAACATCCACACTCGCCGAATACCAAGTATAAAAAATATAACATAGTTTATGTCTCTCTTATTTCTTTCTCAATTTAAAATATAGGTTGGATGTTGCCTCAAAGCAATTTTTGAGCACATGGCAGCATCTTATTGGGTTTAGTACAAAGGACACTGAACCTAAGTCGAACCTGATTTATAAAAATCTTATTAACTCTGGTGAGGAGAAAGACAAACTGGGAACCCTTCTGCTGGCATAGGAGCTGCTTTGAATTTCATTTTGTCATTGGGGAGAATTGGTTCCCATTGAAACATTTTCACCACGTAATGGAGGAAGACAAGAATAGTCAATCTAGCATACTCATGTCCGGGGCACATTAGTGGTCCTACCCCAAAAGGAAGATGTGTGTAAGGAGGAGGTCCATTTCCTTCGAATCTTATGGGATTAAACCTTTCTGGCTCTGAGTAGTATTCAGAGTTATGATGGGTAGAACCCACACTCCAATATAGCTGAAAAATAAGTAAATTTATCAGCAGGATGAGAGTAAAAATAAACAAATAAATTGTCATAGAAGCCTAAGGTTACGTGTTGATAAATTATCGTTTGTTTAAAATCTTAAGTTGATAAAAAATGATGAATTTAATTACTTAATCATTATTTGGACACATACCTTCCACCCCTTGGGAATGACATAACCTTCGAAAGTGATATCCACCTTGACTTCTCTGAAAGCACCTTGAACAATTGGTATATGCCTCATAACTTCATTCACAAAGTTCCAAGTGTATCTCATTTTCTGTATGTCATCAAAACATAGTACTTCTCTTGGCTTCATTGACCTCGTAATTTCTCTTTGCTCTATAATGCGAATGAAGTTTTATGAGCTTTCTTTGTTTGCTTATGTATGAATTAAAAAACTAAAACTTCATGAGAAATGCGTAAAGAAAAAAAAAGTAAAAACAACAAAAATGGAAATATTACGGAAGGGTATACTTCTTAATTGAAAGATACCTTTTAGAACTGCATTTTAGAGGTGAGGCATCTCTGATAGATATTTCATGGCAAAAGTGATTGTGGCAGTGGTAGTCTCTTCACCCCCGAATAGAATTGCCAAAATCTTATCTACAATCTCCAATTCCGTCATGAATCCGTCATCAAATGGCACAGCAATCATCTGTGATAGCACGTCCTGTGTTGGAGATGCTAAGTTCTTTGCTAAGGCTTCCCTCCTCTCCTTAATAAACAAATAAATCTCTTTCCTAAGAGATTCCATCGCTCTGGTTGCACGATGAAATGGTGTACCGGGGATGCTTAGAGGTACCGATAGTATGCCATCGGTTAGATTATTGAAGTGGTGCAAAAGCTTCAAAACTTTTTCTGTGTCATTGATGCTCAAAAATAAATGACAAGCTAATGTGAATGTGTACATTTTTACTAGAGGATACACCTTGACTTCATTTTTGCCTTCCCAATTATTTTTTAATTGGTTTCTTGAAATAGAGTCAATTGATGCCACTAATTTTTTAGCCTCATTGAATTTGAAGAACAAGGACATAAGCTTCCTGCCCTTGGCAGCATCATGTTCAATGGGTACAAATTCCATGGAGGGGAAAAGCTTTTGAAATGAGGGAGGCCACCAACGTATGAAGAACTTGCTATCGTTTGAAAAAATGAATCTATTTGCAGCAGCACCAGAAAAAACAAAGAAATTCTCACCAAATATAGAAGTTTTGAATATTTTGGAAGAATATTTGGTTGTTCTCTTAGAGATAAATTTATGATCTATAGCTCCCTCACGGTTTGCATCCAAAAATTGAAGGGTTTCACCCACTATTGGCCAACCAAAACTTCCTGGAGGGAGTGTTGGCCCAGTGCCAGTGACTTTTTCTTTGGTTTTATAAGCTAAGGACCTAATGCCAAGGGAAATGGAAGCAATCAAGAATAGGGAAAATAGAACGAAGAAGAAGAGCTCCATTTTGGGTGGTAAGTATGATAAAGGTGGTGTCTCACATATATACTAACACTTCATTTAAAGAACTTCCCCAAAATTAATTTCCAAGTTATTTTAGGACCACAAATTCTAAAACTATTTTCACAACTATTGTTTGTGGCAAACTATAATTAGCCATATGTGATTAGCTGATTTTTTAGATGGATGTAAGATTTCAAATTAGGGGGCCGGAGTATAAATGAAAAAAAAATGTGGGCTAGTCCAAATTTTATAAGTTGGCAATGTGGGTGAGTCCAAATATTGTTTTGTTAAATTTGTGTGACATTTTATTAATAAGAAAAATTACCATAAACCCATAGTTTTAAAAATTAGTATGGTCAAAGAATTGAAAAATGGACTGATTATCGTTTTTATGGTCTGTGCAGGCTGTAGGCTCCACCAATATGTGATAAACTTTAGGTCCGTTTGGATTGAACTTATTATTGCTGAAATTGAAAACTGAAAACACTATAGCAAAATAATTTTTAAATGTGTAAATAATATTGTGGGACCTATTTTTAATGAAAAAGTTGCTAAAAAGTAGTATTTGTGGGTCAATAAACAGTGCACAAATGCACTGTTTGCAGTGAAAAAGTCAGCCTTTACGGCTGAAAAAAAACCTAAAACGCGGACGCCACAAAACATGGAGGCCAAACGGATACAAAGTTGAGTTATATAAAATGAGAAACACAGATGGTTTCCCTCCCACCTACCAATAAATGTAATAAAGCTGTTACAGAATGAGAAATACAGCTGGGTTTCTTTGAATTCACCTCCAGCTTCACAACTGTTAGGAAGCTTTTTTTTCTTCTTTGTGTGGGGCCAGATCTGTGCAGGCTGTGGACTCCACCAATATATGATAAAGTAGAGTTATAGAATGAGAAACACAGATGGGTTTCCTTCCCACCGACCTATTTGTAATAAAGTTGAGTTATAGAATGAGAAACACAGATGGGTTTCCTTCCCACCCTGCTATACCGGTACACAATATTCTATCTCTACCATATTCACTAACCTCATAAATTGCAACGTAGGCTATTGAAATTTAAAAAATAAAAATCATCTCAGGCAAAATTTTGTCTATTTTAGCATAAAAACTAATTTTTTCTATTTTAAATACTCACTTCAGATTATCTATTTTATACTACATTTCATTAAAATATCAATTTTTCTTAATTTTTTTTAATTGTTTATCTTTCTTCATTGACAACAACTACCGTCCACTGCCTTTCTTCATTCTCGAGATACGTAAAAAAAGAATAAATAACTAAATGCAAAATAAATAGTGTTAATTTAAATTTATACAGTTACTAAAGCAAACTTATAAATTTACATGTACACAAACTAATGTACGTCATTTTTAGGCAAAACTGTGTAAATTCTATAGCTTTTTCTATTATTCACAGACTGATGTGAATGCTCAAAAGCTCCAAATCTTTCATCTAATGCATCTTTGTAAAAGACAATAAATTTTGAGAAAAAATACAAAAGATATTTTAATGAATCATGTTGTCCCCAATGGCATATGTGATACTATTTTGGGATTCAATTTAGGTTTATGGGAGGATCATAAGGTCCAAAATAAAGAACAAGGTCATGCAAGAGTAGCTTTGTAATTTGGAACATATCACCGAGTATGAAAACCATATTTTCTTAAAGTATATTACAATGACAGTAAAAAATGCAAGCAAGCAGATTTTATAAACTATTACTAGTACATATTTCCTGGTTTTTCAAATGGAAAATAGAACACGGCAGAGTTTCTCAGACATGAAAGTTTCACATTACAGTCATAGACATTATCTGACGAGCAAGACCGGGATCTTGCTGCAACAGCTCCCTCAAGTTGTTCTCCACCTCTGCCATCTGGTTCTCCAAATATTCCTTCGACGCCTGTACATAGCACAACAGCAACAAAAAAAAAATAGTACTACCAAAGTTAAAACAGAGAAACTTGAACATATTTTTT
Source organism: Quercus ilex subsp. ballota (assembly GCA_032727855.1). Classification (NCBI taxonomy): domain Eukaryota; kingdom Viridiplantae; phylum Streptophyta; class Magnoliopsida; order Fagales; family Fagaceae; genus Quercus; species Quercus ilex. Next base: position 9,548,899 of record CM064918.1, read on the forward strand.
TTCAAAAGAATGATGATTAGCTTAAGAAAGTTAAGCCAAGGTTGGCCAGGCACAGCTAAGGCCTAACAAGTCAACAAAGGATTGGCTGTGTTTGGCTAATTCAAAACCTTTATTATATGGCTGATTGCCCATGGCATTTATCAATCTACACAATGGTAAAATCAAAAATAAAACGTGACGTATGGCTGCTATGTTTTCTAACTAGAAAATTATATCTTCTAATTGTTTACTCCTGCTTAAACTGAGCAAATCTTGCATTCTCATCCGTAAATTGAGAAAGTTTAAAAATTGGAGACACTCCTAGAAAGAAATTCAATAACTTTTTCATTATCCAGTTTTACCATTTTCACACGACTTTTACTTGGTAATGGATAACATCATACAAGATTTGCTTAAATACATCTGATCATGATTCGTGATACTCAATTATTTTTATTAAAACAAATAAGATTGCTAATTACTATGTAATTTCACCAGTAGTGACTTTGTAAAAGGTTTGGAAAGGGGTGGTGTAGAAAATAACATAGAAAGAAGAGGATTTTTAGCAGCGAGGAAAAAAGAAAATGCACCTGTAATGAGGCAATTGCTGTTTCACTATCCTTTAGCTTTTGTTCCTGTTCATTCATTAAAACTGACTTGGGCTCTAAAACAAACCTGGACACAAGAGAGGGAGAACACAATGTTCTAAAAACCAGGCCAATCAACAAACCAGACAAGAGTCAAGTGCCAGAGGTTTGACCTTCCAGCCAACCATGGTCAAACAGTGAAGTCATTCATTTTTAATTACTAATGATTAACAAAAAGACAAAATATTTCAAAAATTAGAAAAGTAAAAATATATACATGATGACATGTAGAGTTATTCATATCCACATGGAATTTAATCTTATAATGTATGCGTAATCATGTGTATGCTTCATAAATAATTTTTGAATTAATGGCAAATAGTTTTCATATGTAATTAACATCAGAATAATTATATTGACAGTACCAAAACTAACAGAAAGTAATCGGTGGTTTGTTGATTAGCACACCAAATTTATAAGTCAATTCTCTCTATTGAAAGGAGAAGGAAGGCTAGAATCCAACAGGTGCCTATTATTGAATACACCCAACCCAATAGTACCCGCTTTGAGATAATCTGGTGCCAAAACCACCGAATAATTAAGTCATCAATCCCAAAAAGTGACTTTGTACTTTACCTGCCAGATTACAAGCGGCATTTTATCAGAGGTTTCTACCCCTGATACTTTCATTAAGCTTCATTTTTTCAAATGAAAAGATAAACCCAACTGGACCCAAAAGGTTAGAGAACCCAAGGCCAGGTCAAACAGGTCAACGGTTGGACCATGTTTGACAAAGTCTCAAATCCGTTTCTTTGACCAAGCTATCTAAGGGGCATGACCAGACCAAAATCGAGGCCAGTCAGTGGTTAACTGCTCTGACCGGCCAATGCAGTGTAGGTTTTAAAACTTTAGAAAGTGTCATATCTATAATCTGAAAGCCCATAAATCCAAAATAATAATAATAATTTATATTCAATTAACAGCAAGCTCAGATAGGTTAATTAGAACTCACGTTCTCCCTGCAAAACAAAAAAGAAATAGATGTCATATTGAGGATAAATAAGCAAGAGAAGCACAATCACGAAATTAAAATGTGAGATATAACTGCTGTTCATGATTGATATGAAAATCACAGAGCCTCTTTTAAAAACTTTATACAAATAGAGAGTCATTTTCTAAAAACTAAAGAAGGCACATTTATCTTTTTTGGTGCTTTAGGCATTTTACCTACAAGATACTCATACACAACTGGCGTTTTTAGCATATTTCAACAAGAGAATATGGTTTTCTTTATACACCTATAGATTTGTAGGTATTTGTATCATTAGACAATTGTCGCAGCTCCTCCAAGGTAAGGAAAGCACGCTTCTTTTCTCCCTCTTTGTTTCGCATCTGATTTTGCACCTGAGAGACAAGCAATCACAAACTTCAGCTCAAAGTACATTCATGAATCGTCATAAATTTATTAAAAGAAACTCATAAAGGCATAACCCTAATACAAGGGAACCCTTAAAAAATAAAAAGAGAAGCTAAACTTCATATCTAAAAGAACCAAAAAGTCAAAGTCCGAAACTAAAGAGAAACAACTAGTTGCTTTCATCCAAAAAGCAACCTCCATGATATAAAGTTAATAAGCCTTAGTTCAAATGGCACTTCCTTCTCTCACAACGGCGGGTGAAGAGTGAGGTTGTCAGTTCAAACATGCATACCATTTGTCTCCCACTAAATTCTCCTCATAAGACATGATGAGATTGCATTCAAAATCACTATACTTGTTGTCTATGCAAGACCTTATAAATAAAACAACAAATCCAAAACCAAGCTAGGCATAATTGCGAACAACAACGAAAGACAAACTAAATTTTCTGTGCAATAGGCAAAAGGAAAAAAGAAGATCCATCGTCCCTATGCTTATTTACACAACTGGAGCTAAACAAATACTATCTTCTTTCACTATCTTTTTTTTTTTTTTTTTTTTTGAGAATATATTTATTCACTATCTAAGATAAGCACAGCCACACACATGACATTCTCAAAAAATAATTAGGACACAACACGAGAGGGACACAGCAATTATTTAATTAAAATTTTTAGGTATGTTATCTAGGAAGCACCTACACAGATACGAGCACAAGTACAGGTACAAGTATGGTACAATAACACAACAATTTTAGAAAAAGTAAGACACGAATACGGTGGGGATATGTATATTAATTAATTCTAAAATATCTTTTTATATATAATTAAGTATTTATTTTCCATATAATATTAAACATATATCAATTTAAGAGATATAAATATTTTATTTCTATATACTATTAATCATTATTTTTTATCAAATTAAGAGTACCAATGGATAATAAAGCAAATTTATGACTATTAAAGGATTTTCATAAATTAGAATACAAATCGAGGATAAAGATATTTATTAATTTTCAATTGCGATATTATTATTCAGAGCATGAATGTTCTCTTTGCTTTGTGAAAGGGTGTTCAATTCCTCTTGTTCTCATTTCCCGGCTATGTCCTGCATTTTCTTTTTTAAGTTTTAAAAAAGGACACTGCTGGGACATGCATGCAGAAGTGTTCAAGGAGTGTCAAGTGTCCGACGCATATATGACACAAGTACGGCAGCCCAAATGAAGTGTCTGTGCTTCCTAGTATATTATATAGGCATATTTTATGTTTATTCTAAGTTTTTGAAGTAACAACCGTCAAAACGTTTAAAAACATATCTAATAATAGGCAGCAAAGAAGTGCATTGATACCCATAAAATGATGTCTAGAATACAAATAAACTATGATAAACATCTAAATAAGAGAAAATAATAGAGAAGACTTCAAGATGATCCAATGACAACATCATCCCCTTCATCACCTTCACCATCATAACCATCAACATCATCATCACTAGCATCCCCAAAAAGACTTTTCACCATCACTACCATCAAGTTAAAGACCTACAATCTCAAGCAACCCAACTCCTCCAAATAGCTCATCCCAAGTATCCCCTATAATTATCCACATATGAGTTTCTCTTTATTGTACCCTTCCTTACTCTTTGAAAGAAGTTGAAGATTAGCATGCACATATACTAGATCTTAAGCATGCTTAGAAGTCATTTGTTCCTCCTCAATGAAAGAAGATCAAAGGAAGGCACCTAAAAACTTACTAAATCGCCCTTTTATGATGTGACATATGATGTACACATTGATTAATGGATTAAAAATTACACACCACTCATTGCAAGGCATTGAATCCTAAGTAAGTGTAATAATTTTTTTGATAATTAAGTTTGCATGAGGTTTGCATTCACAAAACAAAACATAGGATCCATATATAACATGACATTAAGCACCAACCTTTAACTAAAAAAGTTGAAGATTAGCATGCACGTATACTAGATCTTAAGCAGGCTTAGAAGTCATTTGTTCCTCCTCAATGAAAGAAGATCAAAGGTAGGCACCTATAAACTTACTAAATCACCCTTTTATGATGTGACATATGATGTACACGTCGATTGATGGATTAAAAATTACACACCACTCATTGCAAGGCGTTGAATCCTAAGTGAGTGTAATAATTTTTTTGATAATTAAGTTTGCATAAGGTTTGCATTCCCAAGTAACACAAAACAAAACACAGGATCCATATATAACATGACATTAAGCAGCAACCTCTAACTAAAAAAATGAAAGATTAAGCCCAAAAAATAAACAAAAATAAAAAAAGACATAGCTCACACCTTATACAACTAAATAATGATAAACCCAGTTCACACCTTGTATTTACTAAATCATGAAAGACCCAGTTCACATTTTGTTACCAAATTCATGCTACCATATGATTGAACACAAAAAGAACCCAACTTTAAGTTGAAATTGAAACTAAAAACTAAAAACAAACAAATAAATAAATAATCCAAAATGTGAAACAGAGTGACTGACCTGCTTCAGTTTTCCAGTGGTCTCAATCATGCGACCTTGAATCTCCATAAAAGCCTGTATGTAATAAAGTTTTTAAAAAAAAGGGTCTGTTTGGTTGCTAAGAAAAAATGAAAGAAAATATTCAAAAACTTACAGCTCTGTTCGCTTCGTCGGCCATTGCAGAACTCAAAAGAAGATTTTTATCAAATCAATTCCGATTGTGATTTGCTAATTAATTCCGACTGAGTATTTGTTACTTCGCTGATTTTGGAAATGGGTCTTAGGGCACGAGATATTGGATAAGGGCTTGTGTCCGGTCGGCCCGGATTATTTTGGGCCGTAATACTTTACCCCTAAATCTAAATATCTATACTTAAATGAGTTTCTCTAATTTGAGATTCTTATTTATTTTGATCAAAATATCTCTACACTCTTATATTTAAGTAGAGACAAAACTAAAAGATAATACAGTAAAAATATAATTCTAACTCCTATTAAAATATTACCTAAAAAATATGGTCATTTTCCTGTTGATTTTCAAATTATTTTATCCACTTATAAATTAGATTCTCAAAATAAAAACATAGGCATTTTTTTGCGAAAAAATAAACATGTAATATTTGTTTATTTTTTGAAACTAGCCTCATGACACTCCTGATTGTATTAGTAGTTCTAAATACGTAATATTAATGAGAAAACGTGTAAAATTCAAATTGAAATGAATGAAAAATTATGACACTATCGCACGCACAAACCGCATGTGATAAGGCTAGTAATGGTCTAATGGATGTCTTTTTGTTTTGTTATGATTGACAAACAATGAGAAAACAAAACAAAAAAGACAAAGTTTGGCGCAATAGTTACACATTCTTACTAAAAAAATTTAAAAGATTACTGTAGGGTCAAGATTTGTAACCCAAGCCCAAAAGAGATGGGATATGAGCCCACTAAACCCAATACAATGAATTTGTAGAGAGTGGCTGAAAGAACTAAACTGTTTGTGAACTCAACAACAATTAATCAAGATTTTAATAAATGAATAAGTACTAAAATGCCGGGAATTTGAATAAATTTAAGTCCGAGGAGACAAATTATAGTTTGAATGGCTAATGTCACTCTTAGAGGTACAGTAAATTTTCCTTCTTCTTCTTCTTTCCCTCCTTTTTTCGATCCCCTATCATTAGAGGTCTCTTACATTTATATAGTTTCCTTTTAAACCATTTTCATCGTACACTTGTTCTTCATCTAAGCATTCACTTGAGTACATGTTACATCAAGTATCTTTATTAGTTCTCCATGAGTTGGGGCAACTGAGATTGCGCTATTCAGAAGTCTTCTCCACATAAATGCGGCCAAAAAAGTTGCTGCAGTGCATTAAATGCGGTGGTAGCAGCTTTTTCTTTAGATATTTCTTTATTCTTATCATCTTTATACGTGCATGAAGTTCATCCTTATCGTTGGAACTTCCTGGAAGTTCACTCAAACTAGCCAGGTATTTGTTTGACCGATATTCTTCAAATCCGAGGAGGATACACTCCTCGGACTATACTCCTTCATCCTTTCCTTACGTGATTCTCCATTCTGAGGCCTTTCCCAATCATTTTCTCCTCCTCGGACATACTTATATCTTCAAATAGGGGCTAAGACCCAATATACGTGTTTGGGCTTTTACCCCTACAATTACTAATAGGAAAAATACTTTATTTTGTTATACTAATTATTTTAATTAATGCATTAATTATTTAAGTATAATAAAATTTTAATGTCATTTTTCTAAGATTTATAGAAGAATTGATTCGAAGAAGGAATTTTTGCTCAAATTTAGTTGCTTTTTCAACAATTGAAAATTTGAAATTAAAAAAAAAAGTCCAAGAAAAGAAAAAAAAAATAATAATACAGAATTAATCATGTAAAAAAATAATTAAAAGATATTTGCATTTTTATTTTTTCAAAACAGTATTTTCATTCTTGAGAACATGCATATATATTAGTCACTATATCATACCATTTTCAAATTTTAAACATATATAGTATGATCAAATCATTACATCATTCTTATTGTCTACCTATTTATTTATAAAATAGAGCACAAAATATTAAATTTTTTATAAAAAAAATTATTAAAATGTTAAAGAAAACTAATAACAAGTTCGCATGATTAAAATATATGACAGGTTATTTGGGTTGTGAGGGAATCACATGGTAACAACTGTAGTATGTTCAATTTTCAAGAAAATTTATGTATTTATAGAAGATAACTTACAAAAACAATTAAACATACTATAGAATTTTCAAAACTCTGACGGTGGATGTATGAATTGAGGTTTTAGAAATTTTCAAAACTCTAATTATAGATGTTAAAATTTCTGGATAGTGATTGTGGTTGTGTTTGGTATCAATATGTAATACAAGAGATGAAAGTTTGTGAAGAAATGGTAAATAACAGTTCAAAAAAATAACTAGGAAAAAATAAAAAATTAAAAGTAGGGACGAATGGAAAAGAAGAATATAGATTTAATCTTTCTTTGCATTTTCTGTTTGCTAAACTTTTGCTTCTTTTTTTTTTTTTTTTTTATAGGCAGTATGGTGTGCTATAAATTTTTTTATAGAAGGATTGATTGTGTTGATGGCTGTGCACTAGCAAGATATTTCCATGAAGAAAATTTATCTACATATAATAAAAAATGTCGAGGAAATTTATCTATATATATTTTTAAAAAAAATGTCAAAGAATTAGTGTGTTGTAGTGCTAGGCTAAAAATATTCTTGTGCTGTTTATAAAATCCAAGGTTAAAATAATTCTCAAACAGCTGTCTGAAACAATAGCAAATAATTAATAGGAATGATAATTGTTTACGGCTTAAATTACATAAATACATAGAAGATAAGCAAATTTGTGGTTGAATCATTACCAATCTTCCAACAACTTGCCACTGAGGCATAAGAGAGTTCAAACTTTACATTTATTATAAGCAATTTAGAAACAAAGTCTTGAGCATTATTTGTTTGACACAATAAACAGATATCTAAATGATACTGTGAATTGGAGCACTCAACAGTAACTGGATCCTTTTGAAGCAAAGAGGGCAAATTCATAATCTCTTCAGCATGATTCTGTCAAAAAAAAAAAAAAAAAAAAAAAAAAGAAGAGATGATGAATTTCGTGAAGCTTCAATTCATAAGAATATAATGAACAATTAAAAAAGATTACTTATTTATCATGTTGGAAACCATTAGTTCCAAAAACTTAAGCCATAACAGAGTGGATTAATAATATAAATTGAGCATGTCATGAATGCAAAATCCATTAAATTCAAGATAAAAAGAAGAAGAAAAACATATAGGGTTAAGCAGCTCACCTTTCTAAAAGAGCCAGGGCAAACCCCTCCTGGGCATGAGGATAAACTGCTTAGCCCGTCAGAAATGAAAAGCTCATGGATTACTTAGTAACTGGTTCTGGCAGGTAGGGTCAATTGCCCGTAGGAGTTTGATTAACAGTGAAGATTGTTGTACAGTATGCTCTGCGACATGCAACTAATCTGAGTAAAGTTCTCTTATGTCATCAAATAAAAAAAAAAACAAAAAAAAAAAGAGCCAGGGCAAATCTTCATGAAAAATCCTGAATTACTTCCTGACATAAATCTTTGGGATGTGACACACCTTGGGAAAATCCACACTACATTCTCTCAGGATGCGATTTTTAAGTTCCATTGAGACAGATCTCAGAAACAATTCTTGGAAATTAAGGTATTAAGTACTATTGGATAGTTGCTAGTTGAAGCGAGCCTAACTTTTTTAAAGGGAGACCCAATTACAAAAATAATATATATAACAAGAAAGGCCTAAGGTTTTCAGAGGAAAGTCCAACTACAAAAATAATATATATATATATATATATATATATATATATATAAGAAAAAAAAATGGGTCATGCGGCCCAAGCCCCTTGAGCCCCATCTGAATCTGTCCCCGTTTAAAACTAATTATTTATATAATACTTTTTTGCAAGTATAAAAAAAATTTTATATGTGATGCCACCATTGCTTTTGCAGTTTTTCCTCACATGGCATTTTTCTTTCTTTTCTTTTTTTTTTTTCTTTTGGTAAACTCGAATGGCATTTTCACATAGCTTCTTTTGTAAATTTCACGAATTTCATTAAAGTTTCATTAAATAGCACTTCCTCCCCAACTATAGACGAAAATAATATTCTATCCTTTGAAGTTATCATAGGTTTCACAAAATAACTCATCCCCAAAATAGGGACACGATATTCTCACTTCTTTTTCCTTCTTTTTTCTTTTTTTTTTTTACAATAATTCAGTATTACAATGTGGAGGGGGATTTTGAACCATGATTTTCTTAATATAGAAAAATATGTTATTTATGCCACACTACAAAGCTCTCAAAGTAGTTGCCCTAACTCACTCTTTAATAATATGGCACTACTTGTCTCTATCTAATATTGGCATGACTATATATTAAACTAGCCTCATCACACACGCTTTGTGCGTGTGATGAGTGTAAACAACTAAATTTCTAGTTTGAAGTAAATCAAACAAGTGAAATAGTTTCACAAATACGAATTTGTATTGATGAAGATGTGGTACAATTCTCTGAAATTACAAAAGAGTGATCCTTTGATTCGATCTCTTTGAAAGATTTGTTGATTGGAACTGTGGTAATGTGATTTTGATTTAAACACCAAATATACTTCAATTTGGCTGAAGAATGGATCAAAGACCTTTGAAATATAATTACAATGAATCTCTGGCTATGAGCTTGTTAGAAATTCTTTGTTCTTCGTGTTCTTCGTACATTCTTCGTGTTCTTAGTTTGTGGTGAAAGTTCTTCGAGGTCTTAGGGGCTTGAATTCGTAGAGCTTCACTGGCTTGTAATTTGTTGATATTTCTGGAGGCTTTTGAGCTTGATTCCAGCAAACTTTAGGATCTAGGAAGATGATTTGGATGATTTCTCTTCGAATGTTCTTGGTATTCAAAGTTGAAGTTCTTGGAGGCTTTGGGGTTTGGTTCCGACAGAGCTTCTGGACTTCTGAGTGCTTCAAATGGCTTGGTGTCCTCCTAAATAACTTAGGAAGGCTTCTATTTATAGGAGTTTAAGGGTGGATGAGTGACACGTGGCGGAGTCTGATTGGTGACACATGTCACAACTTGATTGGTTCGCTTATGTCATCGCTTACACGTGCGAGACTGATTATGTCATCGCTTACACATGTGAAGCTACTTACGTCATCGCTGACACGCACTGATGCGTGATTGGTTTTTTTGAATAATACTTGGCAAGTTTCTGTTGGTTTCTGAGTAGTGATAGCAAAATCTAGCAGCAATACGTGGAGCTTTGTAATTGGTTGTATTTTGTGGACTTGGTAGTGTGACGTGTCTGCTTGTGATAGGTCGGGAATTTTCCCTCTCTACAATGAGGTTTTATTTTTTGGTCTAGTGTCTTAATTTCACCCCTTTTTAAAAAAAAATGGATAAGTTTGTTTTGAAGACATGGATTAGTAGAAGAGTGTCCTATTTTATAGGCATTTTAAATGTAGTTGAAGATATATTTTTACTAGGTTGTCCTAAAGTTTTTTCTCAACATAAAGTTTAGGAGTATTTTTTTTTACCATATAAAAATCCAATCTAAAGATGTCACACTACAAAGCTCTCAAAGTAGCTGCCCTAAATCATTTTCTAATAATATGGCACTACTTGTCTCTCTCTAATATTGGCATGACTATATATTAAATAAAACTTAAATAATTAATGGCTAAAATATTGCCGCTTGTAATACTAATAATATTTAAAAATAAATTAAGCCCCCAATCCCTAAAATTGACTGATACTGTATCTGCTAGATTACAAGTGGGCCTTCTTCTTCTTTTTTTGAGGAACACAAGTGGGCCTTTTATTAGATGTTCCCATCCCTGATACTTCCATGAAGCTTCGTTTTTTAAAATTAAAAAATCAACCCAACTGGACCCAAAAAGTTTGAGGACAAGGCCAGGTCAACAGTTGGACCATGTTTGACGCCCAAATTATCCAAGGGCATAACCAGACCAAAATCAAGGCCAGTCAGACTGCTGGTCTGACTGGCCAATTCAGTATAAGTTTTAAGATGTGTTTAGTTCAATTTTTTGAAATTATGCTTATTTTAAAAAGTGTGATATAAAATTGGGTTTCTTTTTTAAGTCAGTGCGATGTAATATGAGAGTTTATTTCATTCTTAGTATCGACTTCTTAATAATAATAATAAATATATTATTGACATTATTATTATAATATATTATTGGTACTATTATTATTAATGAAGAGAAATGAACCAAAGGAGCAGCAACAGCATAGAGAACCTCGAGCCTCCTACAGAGAGCAGCGTGTGAGATTGTGAGATATGGGCTGACCACTTGTGTGTTTTGTCGGTATAATCAAGAGGTAAAGTTGGGTTTTTAAGAAAGAACTAAGGACAAATTAAGGAAATTGATGTACTTTACAACGGAAACATTTATGTTTTGAACTAATGCAGTAATGCATTTGTTGCGATTTGCAATCACAGCTCAAAGGCTGCCACGCAAAAACATAGAAAAACACAATTCCAAAGAGACAACGTGCTTTTAAAATTTGTTACTAAACACATGTTTTCATAAATTAGATTGGTAAACGCATGTTTTGGACCTTTAAAGTTGAACCAACGAGCACTTAAAACTTTTAATCTAGAAGCCCATAAATCAAATAAAATAAATTAAATTCTTACTGGAGTGAAAATAAAACTTAAAGAGTGATTGATATGAAAATCACATAGCCTCTTTTCAAAACTTTATACAAATTGAGATTCATTTTCTAAAAACTAAAGAAGGCACTTTTATCTTTTTTGGCGCTTCAGGCACTTTTATCTACAAGGTACTCATGCACAACTGGAGTGTTTATCATATTTGAACTAGAGAATATGGTTTTCTTTATATACCAATAGATTTGTAGGTATTTGTATCAATAGACAATTGTCGCAGCTCCTCCAAGGTAAGGAAATTAAACACGCTTCTTTACTCTCTCTTTGTTGAATAATGCTAGAGATACAAACATTTTTACAAAATATTTTACAAACTGCTGATATGGTGAGTAGTTATTGGTAAATAAAAAAATGATGTCAATAGTGGGCCTAGATGGAAACCAATAAGAAACTGTTCATATTAATAGTTTGTAAAAATATTGTAAAATAGTTTGTGACTGTAGCATTACTCCTCTTTGTTTCGCATCTAATTTTGCACCAGAAAGGCATGTGATTACTAAATTCAGCTCAAAGTACATTTATGAATCATATTAAATTTATTAATTGAAATGCATAAAGGCATAGCCCTAGAACAAGAAAAATAAAAAAGGGAATCCTTAAAAAACAAAACAGAAGGTAAGCTTCAAAGCTAAAAGAACCAAAAAGTGGAAATCAGAAATTAAAGAGAAACAACTAGTTGCTTTCATCCAAAAAGAAATCTCCATAATATAAAGCCAATAAGCCTTAAGCTCAAATGGCATTTCCTTCTCTCACAAGTGCGAATGAAAGTGAGGTCGTCAGTACAAACCTTCATAGCATTTGATAATTTATAATTATAAGGGAGTTTTTAGAAAATAATGTTGAAACCCTAACTATATAAAAGCTTAATATGTCAACTTATAGGGAGAGATGTTTTGAGAGAGGAGACTGCCCAAAATACTCAAATAGAGAAGGTTTCACTGCACAATTGAGGTGATATCTAAGGATTTTAGAAGAAGGATTAAGAAGAAATTCTTTTGTCGTATGCTAGTTGAGGTAAGTAACTTTATCCTAATTGATTTTATTTTGACTACCTTTGCATTTTTAACTACTGAAAATTGTTTATAACTGTTAGAATTTTATTTCAACTTGTATTACTGATTTCAAGTAAAGAATTATCACAAATATATCTGATTACTGAATATATGATGTATTTTATTTAATTGTTTTTAGCTATACTAATTTAAAGTAAAGAATAAAGAACTTTCACAAATATATATAAACATTGAATATAAGATTTATTTTATTTAATTGTTTTCTTTTTAGCTATATTGATTGAAGGTAAAGAATATAGAATTATCACAAATATATTTGAATACTGAATATATGATTATATATATATATGTGTGTGTGTGTGTGTGTGTGTGTATTTGAATTAGATATATTTTTTTGGTTTGAACTATGATTTGATATATATGATTTTGGAACAATCTGACTATGTTTGACTCTGATACCCAGCCAATGGGAGTTATTCATTGGTATTCTGATACCCAAACCAATGTGGGTTATTCATTGGTACTCTGATGCCCAGTCACGGGGATATAGTGTAACCATAGTCATAAGACTGTTAAGAATATGAATTACGTTTGAATATTTGAACTATTTTGAGTCCTTAAAACTACATATTTGATTTTGGAAATGTTTGAGTATTTGAACTATTTTGAGTTATTAAAATTACTTATATATTTTTGGAACCTATTGTAAGTTATAGCTTTTGATATATGGAAAATTGACTACTTTCTAAATTATCTATGATATATTTGTAACATTAAAGTATGTGATCTATTTACAATTTATTATTTTAAGACTATGAAACTTCTTTAATTATTTTTGAAAACTCATAGTATACCATAACTTTTGAAGACTCATATTGCATCTTATTACTTTACATATCTATTGCTTGATAGAACTTATTAGGATTTTGGTTACTTATTGAGTTGTCAGCTCACCCTTTTTTCCCCTCCAGTTCAAATTGTGAAGAATAGCAAGTTTTGGGAGTTTTGATGTTGTGTTATGAGCAAGAAAAGAAGATTAGTGATTTTGGGATTAGATGGTCTTCTAATAGTTTTATATTTATTGGCCAATTGGCATTATGTACATGAGGTTTGGATTTTGTTCCTATTAAATTATTGGAGATTTATTCATAAAGAAATTGTTGAGGTATTTTGAATTTATTTGAATTAATTTTTGAGGATAAATTTTAGTTGCTAAGAAGGTCTTGCACACTTGTAGGGTGCTTACTTTAAAAGCGTACGGCATTTGTCACATGCCTATCTTTATACTTGGGTTCAGGGCGTGACAACTACACTTTGGCGTCTATGCAAAGACCTTTGCAACAAGCCAACAAATCCACAACCAAGCTAGGCATAATTCGCATAATTGCAAACAACGAAAGACAAACTAAAGTTTCCTTACAATAGGCAAAAGGAAAAAAGATTATCCATTATCCCTATTCTTATTTACACAGTTGTAGACAAACAATTACTATCTTCTTTCACTATACAAGATCTAAGAAGCATAGACTCAGACATGACATAACACGACATTTTCAAAAAAAATTAGGATACGGCACGACGAGGCACTAATTAATTAATATATATTTTTAGGTATATTATATATGCATATTTTATGTTTATTTTAGGTTTTAGAAGTAACAATTGCAATAACAAGCCTAATGATAAGGAGCAAAGAAGTGCATTGATACCCATAAAATGATGGTTAGGATACAAGTAAACTATGATAAACATCAAAATAAGAGAAAAGAATAGAGAAGACTTCAAGATTATCCAAAGACATGACGTTCTCAAAAAAAAAAAAAAAAATAGGATACGACACGACAGGGACACAACAGTTAATTAATTAATATATATTTTAAAGGTATATAATATACGCATTGTAAGGGTAGAGTTTGAATTTGAGCCCAAAAGGTACTTGGATTGAGGCCCAAAAAGCCCAAAACAATGAATTTGTAGAGAGTAGGCTTAAAAACTAGGGTTCAATGGATCGAACAACACGCACAGTGAATTAAAGATAGTAAGAAAGCAAAGAAAGACAAACTCTGTCAAAGAAATCCTTACTCGGCAAAATCCGAGAAGAGTGGTTCTTGAATATATTTCTTTTAAACTTGGATACAATTTCAGTTCTTGTTGCTACAGTGTTTTCTCTACCAATTTCTTCATGGATCCCTATACCTAGAGGATTTCTCTCATTATATAGCCTCCTTTGGCTGATCTTGCCCTCCATTTGTTGATTATGCAGGCCACTACTTGGGTGCTTGTCTCATCAGATGCCCTCCCAAGTCTTTTGTGAGTTGTGGCAACCAAGACAACACTGTTCAGGGGTCTTCTCAACATAAATGCGGTCAGGGTGGCCCCCTCTTGTAATGTGCCATTGACATGGCCATGGCTTACCTCTCCGACCTTACCATATGAGTGTAGGACTCCTCGGAACTATATTGGCCTCCTCGGCTCTTCGAATCTTAGCCTTCAAGCTTTTTGGACAACCTTGTTCATCATCACATTGTGAGAGGAATCAGAGTACATACCCCTTCATTTATTCGTTGAGGAGCAACAAAATGACTCCTAACGTGTTGAAGATTTAGTGTGCATACTAATCTTCAACTTCTTTCAAGGATTAAGGAAGAATACAATAAAGAAGTATTCTAATGAAGCTATTCCCGTAAGTAACGAAACTGCTTTGTGTTTCCAACCTTGACCAAAGCAAAGATACTTAAAAAATGCCTATGAAGCAATTCCCACAAATGTCCTTTATCTTAATTAACTATGACAAAGACTAGCAAGAGACAAAGTACCCAAAAAATATATATGTACGTATGCATGTATAATCAAATAAATAGAAGCATTAGTTGTTTCAAAATCATGAAAGACATAGCTCACACCTTATACAACTAAATCATGAAAAACCATTCTAAACTGACTACAAGTGCTCTCGAGCCTTTTGGCCCGTGGAAGCAGTGAACGTCCCACAGTCACTTGTGGGAGTAGTGTGACTTTCTGCCTCTTTGGGTGGTAAGGTCAGGGGTGGGGACGGTGAAATGGCGGAAGAGCTTGAGACTTTATGGCAGAAACTCAAAGTTACTGATGAAGAGGAGGTGAGCATTTCGCTCGGAGGTGAATGCACTAGAGCAGCGAATGAGAGAGGAAGGAACTGCCTGTTCATGAAGGTGCTATCAAGAAAGGGTATTATGTTAGAGGCGTTGAGGAAAAATATAAGAATGCTATGGAAACCAAACAAAAACCTTTAGCTCTCGGTGATTGAAGAAGAGCTATTCCTGGTAGAGTTCGACGATGAGCGCGACAAGAGACGAGTCATGGATATGAGGCCTTGGCACTATGAGAAACAACTGGTGCTTCTTCAAGAGTTTGAAGGAGAGCAAAACCCGAAGGACATTGTGCTGAAATGGTCCCCGTTTTAGGTGCAGATATACAACCTCCCTTTAAAGAGTCGAACAAAGGAAACAGGGAGAGACATTGGAGCTAGCTTGGGAGAGGTCATCGATGTCGATGTGGCTGACACCGGAGTGCAGTGGGGAACATGTCTAAGGGTTCGGGTTGCTATAGATGTTACACGGAAACTAATCAGAGGTCGTAAGATTAACTTTGAGGAAGGAGAAGCAAGGTGGGTACATTTCAAATACGAGCGCCTTTCGAATTTTTGCTATAGGTGTGGGCTTTTAGAACATGATCTAAAGGATTGCCTGGAAAGGATGGGAAACGATAAGGCGGAGGAAAGGGGCGATCTCCAATATGGTGCATGGCTGAGGGGTGAACCAATTAGAAGGGGAGGTTTGGAGTTTGGCTTTGCAAAGAAGAAGGAGGGCAGCGAATTGAAAAACAGAGCAAAGGTTGCTGCGGACGGTAGGCGGAATGAGAGGGTAGAGGCGAGTGAGAAGGTGGCGCGTGACGAACACAGGATTGAAGCAAGTTGTCTTGAGGAAGGGACGCAGATGCAGCAGACGAAAAAGCCTGTTGGGAGTGAGGCGTCCAGGGAGGAAAATCATGAAAAGGGTAAGGTAGGGAACGTTGGTCGAAGCCCAAAAAGAGTGTTAGATAATTTAGGAAATGAAAACTGTGAAACAGAGAAAGGGAGTGGCGGGAATGAGTTGAGTCAACAAGGGATGACAGTGACACAACGAAACATTATCCCAAAGTTTGAATTCAAACAAGCACAACAAGCTTTAACCCGTGACGGCTATGTGGGCCTGGGATTAGTGGAAAATGAGGAAGGCCCAATGGCCATGTCCTATGAACCAGATGTGGGCTGGGTTGCAAGTAAATTAGGCCCGGCTAGTGGCCACTGGAAGAGGAGGGCTCGGGCTGGGCAGAATGATAAAATGAAGGAAGAATTAAGCCCAAGTCAGAGGAAAAGAGAGGGGTCTATACCACTGAGTGAACTTGATCAGAATGCTAAAGGGTCGAAACGCAGAAAAGGTGAGGCGCTGGGTAAGGAAAATGCAGGGGAGGAATTTACCAAGGATGGCGGTGTGGCAGTTGCTGCAAGGCAGCATCGCCGAGCCAAATGACAACATTAGCGTGGAACTGCCGGGGAATGGGATCAACTCCGGCGGTTCGTGCACTCACCGACGAGGTGAAAAATTGTGATCCGATTTTGGTCTTTTTAGCAAAGACCAAAGCCAGGCAGAACAGAATTAAAGGACTGCAAAGCAAGCTCGGCCTAACACAAGGAATATCGGTGCCGTCTGACGGTAGGAATGGGGGTTTGGCAATGCTGTGGAAGGAAGGAGCTGATGTGTGATTTAAAAGCTGCTCAAATACGCACATTGATGTGGTTGTGAGCGAGGGTAACGGAGCAAAGCCGTGGCGGGCTACGGGGTTTTATGGCCACCCTGATGCAGGTATGAGATCTATCTCATGGAATTTACTGGAATCTTTACATAGACAATGCCAAATGCCATGGGTTGTGTTTGGAGACTTTAATGAAATTGTGAGTTCTGATGAAAAATTAGGCTAGTTGGATAGGGATGCTAGGCAGATGGAAGGATTTAGAGAGTGTTTGAGTAATTGTGGGCTGTTTGACCTGGGTTTTGTAGGTCAGAGATTCACCTAGTGTAATGGTAGAATTGGGGAACAACGAACTCTAGTTAGATTGGATAGAATGGTAGCTAATGAGGAGTGGTTAAACATGTTCCCTGAAGCGAAAGTGGTTCATAGATCAATGGCGGCTTCCGATCACTGGTTACTGTCTTTGTCGCTTAGAATGAGAGTGCAGAGAAGGGTAACTCGGAAAAGATTCATGTTTGAAGAGATGTGGACTAGGGAGGAAGGATGTAGAGAGGTGGTTGAAAAGGCTTGGGACCCGTTGGATTGCAACCCGGAGTTATCAATTCAGAAACGCTTAAAAAGCTGCCAGGCTCATCTTCAGGACTGGAACCGTAGAGTGTTTGGAAATGTTAACAAAGTTTTGAAGCAGAAACAAAGCCGCCTACAGCAACTGGAGGAGATGAATCTTCTTCATGAGTCAGCAGAGGAAGTTCAAGGCTTAAAAATAGAAATAAACGAAGTTATGCTTAGGGAGGAAATAATGTGGAACCAGAGATCAAGGGCACTTTGGATTAAATACGGTGACCGGAATACAAAGTTCTTCCATGCAACAACCAATAATAGACAAAGAAAGAACAAGATTGAGGGAATCAGTGATCCTGAGGGCAGGTGGAGAGAGGATGGAGAGGAGGTTGAAGATGTTATTTTGAAGTACTTCACAGAGATCTATAGCACGACTTTTCCAACTGAGTTTAAAGCAAGCCTGGGAGCAGTAGACAGGAGAGTGTCAGAAGCCATGAATGCCGAGCTCCTAAAAGAATTTAAAGAAGAAGAAGTGTGGCAAGCTCTCATGCAAATGCACCCAACAAAGTCTCCAGGCCCGGATGGTATGTCCCCTATTTTTTTCCAAAAATATTGGGATGTAGTTGGTCCTCAGGTAGTCCAAAGTGTCATCCATACTCTCAGATCAGGTATTATGCCAAACGGAGTAAATGATACATATATTTGTTTGATCCCTAAAGTTAAATGCCCCCAAAAGATTACTGAATATTGCCCAATTAGCTTATGTAATGTGATATATAAACTTGTATCCAAAGTACTTGCCAACAGATTGAAAGGTATCCTCCCGGAAGTGGTTAATGATGCTCAAAGCGCATTTGTACCAGGTAGGCAAATCACAGATAATATCCTGGTAGCTTTCGAAGTCATGCACTGTATTAATCAAAGGAGGAAGGGGAAAGAAGGGCTAATGGCAATCAAAGTTGATATAAGCAAGGCGTATGACCGGGTGGAGTGGGGGTATTTGGAGGCGATGATGTGAAAAATGGGATTCCAGGAAAGATGGATATCTCTAATGATGATGTGTGTGACTACTGTCTCATACTCGGTATTAATCAATGGAGAGCCTAAGGGTAAGATTGTTCCTACTAGGGGACTTAGGCAAGGAGACCCAATTTCTCCTTACCTATTTCTCTTATGTGCGGAAGGCCTCTCGGCCATGTTGCAAAGATCTGAGGGTGGAGAAGTCTTGAGGGGTGTTCAAGTGTGTCGAAGGGCGCCAAGGGTTTCCCATCTCCTTTTTGCGGATGATTGCATAGTCTTTTGCAAGGCATCGATGGAAGAGGGGATTAAAGTCACCAAAATCCTAGAAGATTATGAAAGAGAGTCTGGGCAAAAGCTGAATAAGGAGAAGACATCCCTCTTCTTTAGCAAGAATACGACGGAGGAGGTCAAAGAAGCGGTGAAAGAGATGTTTGGGGCTGAGATAATTCACCAACATGAGAGGTACTTGGGGCTGCCCCCGTTGGTAGGGAGGGGTAAAAAGAAAGCATTCAATCGCATAAAGGACCAAGTTGGGCGCAAAATAGCAAGCTGGAAAGGAAAGTTGCTGTCCACAGTAGGCCGAGAAATCTTGATAAAAGCAGTTGCCCAAGCTACTCCGACGTATACAATGAACTACTTTAAACTCCCTGATTCACTTTGTAGCGAGCTGAATTCTTTGATTAGTAATTTCTGGTGGGGACAACGTGCCAAAGAAAAGAAGCTAGCTTGGATCGCTTGGGAGAAAATGTGTAAGCCAAAAGCTAATGGGGGGATGGGATTTAAAGATCTAAAGGCCTTTAATCTAGCTGTGCTGGCAAAACAAGGGTGGCGGCTCATCCAAAACCCGGCTTCTCTTGCACACAACGTTCTGAAAGCAAGGTACTTCCCAGAAAGCAACTTCATGGCGGCACAGCTAGGAAAGAAGCCGTCGTATACATGGAGGAGTTTAATGGCAGCGAGAGAAGTCCTGGAAAGGGGGTTGCGATGGAACATAGGAAATGGTCAAAATGTGAGAATTTGGGCTGACAGATGGCTGCCAACCCCTCACTCTTTTAAGGTGGTAAGTCCTAAGCCACAAGTGAGTGAAGGTGATTTGGTGGAATCTCTCCTTAACCGGGTTGAAGGGGGTTGGAAAAAAGACTTGGTGCAAAGAACTTTCCTCCCCCATGAAGCGGAGACTATTTTAAGCATCCCAATTAGCCTTACTTTCCCTGAAGATGCATTGACCTGGGCTTGGACTCCAAATGGGAGGTTTACGGTAAGTAGTGCGTATAATGTTGCTTGTAGTTGGTTGCAAGAAAAGAGAAACAAGGCCGATGGGGGAGAGGTGTCAGATCCAACAAGGAGAGGCAAGTTTTGGAATTTTATTTGGCAATTGAATTGTCCAAGTAAGATTAAACAATTTTTATGGAGGGCGTGTAAAAACATCCTCCCTACAAATTACTGCCTAAAGCTCAGAAAAATTCCCATGGAGGATGCGTGTGTGGCTTGTGGAAAAGTGGAGTCTTCGGGACATGCTCTTTGGGATTGTGAGGTGGCTAGGGCTGTTTGGAAGGAGTCAAAACTGCCCTTGCCTAATTTCCAAAGCCCATTATGTGATTTCATGGATGTTGTGTGGAAAATATGGATTGATAAAAGGGAGGTCAGCTGGGAGAGTTTTGCTACAACGACATGGTGCATTTGGAAGAATAGGAATTCCATAAAGTTTGAAGGGCGAGGCAAAGCAGTGAAGGCAATTGCCAAAGAAGCCGAACTGTTGGTGGATGAATTCAGCTCAGTGAATACAAGTGTAAAACAATCTGTGCTACCGAGAACTCAGGGATGGAGTCCTCCAAGCGAGGGGTGGTACAAAGTTAATGTGGATGGAGCGGTGTTTAGGGAGTCTAGCAGTTGTGGGATTGGGGTTGTAATCAGAAATGAACAAGGCCAGATCATGGGTGCTATGAGTAAAAAGCTGTATCTACCTTTGGGGGCTTTGGAAGTGGAAGCTAAAGCTTTCGAGGAAGGACTTCTGCTAGCAGGGGATCTCGGGCTCAAGCAAGTGATTTTGGAAGGAGATGCTCAGATTGTCACCAATGCTCTTTTGGGTAAGTGCTTGCCTCCAAGTTCAATTCAAATGATTATAACTGGTGCTAGGCGTTGGAGGCAGACTGTCCAAGACTGGAAGATCAACTATGTCCGTAGAACAGGAAACTGTGCTGCTCATCTTATGGCTCGTAATGCCAAACTCATGTCTGATTGTGTAGTTTGGGTAGAAGATACCCCACCAATTATTCAATGCCAAGTGCATAGAGATGTACTTCTTGTAAACCAGTCTTCAAGTTAATGAAATATATTTGAGATTGACTATCAAAAAAAAAAAAAAATCATGAAAAACCCAGTTTACACCTTGTATTTACCAAATCATGAAAGACCCAATTCACATTTTGTTACCAAATTCATACTACCATACGATTTAACACAAAAAGAACCCAACTTTAAGTTGCAATTGAAACTAAAAACTAAAAACAAGCAAATAAATAAAGAGAGAGAAATAATCCAAAATGTGAAACAGAGTGATTGACCTGCTTCAGTTTTCCAGTGATCTCAATCATGCGACCTTGAATCTACATAAAAGCCTGAATGTAATAACGTTAAAAGGGTCTGTTTGGTTGCTAAGAAAAAATGAAAGAAAATATTCAAAAACTTACAACTCTGTTTGCTTCGTCAGCCATTGCAGAACTCAAAAGCAGATTTATCAAATCAATTCGGATTGTGAATTGTTAATTTGTGATACACTGAGTAATTAATATTGGGTCCGGATTTGTGTCGAGCCAATTCGGATTATTTGGGGCCCAATATATTTGACGTAATTGAAAAAAAATATATATATCTCCGAACAATGAATGTCTTTTGTTCTGTTTTCATTGACAGAACAAAACATATTCCAAAACAAAACAAAACAAACAAACAAAATCTCTACCTTCCAACATTTGTTTTTTTTTTTTTTTTGGATAATAAAGATAAATGTGTTCATATTTTTAAATAATAATTTTCTAATAATCTGAAATAGAAACTTTCCAAATTATTTTGAACTATTGTAACAATACTATCACAGCTTTCTTACAAATTAACACCCATAATATAAGGTTTTCTTATAAATAAACAAGAAAGTATGACAGCAAATGAAAAGAAAAAGTTTGTTTATATTTATTTATTTAGCAATGACCCAACTCACTCTTATTTTAGGCTTTGATTTAATAATGTATTTGTGAACAAACTTATAAGTATGAGACTGGATTCAAGTATATATAATGTCATATATTTATTATATATATGAATAAAAATGTATTCATAGAGACTTGAGATTGGATTTTGTGGGTTAATATATAAGTTCATAAAATATCTATTATTTATAAATTATTTTGATGTGTGATTATTATTTTATATATTGATAATATAAATAGTCTATTTTGTAGTGAAAGTCATATACTTATATATAATTTCTAACAATATAAGATTGTTGAATCTAATTTTTGTAAGTTCATAAAAGAACATCATTTATGTAATTAAATTAATAAATGTAATTTGAATGGAAGAAAAATATTAGTTGTAATGTTTATTATATATGCTAAAACGATAAGTAATCAAGTAGCTTGTGAACAATTTCAAATTTGCTCGATAAAAAAAATTAATCAAGTCTAAACATGTAAGGTAGTTAGTTTAATAGTTTGAGTTCAGTATATATTCAAAATAAAATAAAATGAACAATCAATAACTTTTAATACCCAACGCAAAGATAGAATAAGAAGAACATGTATTTTCTCATTATACATAGTTGCATTACACCTTCAAAAAGAGTAGAGTGGAGAATTCTCACAAGTAATGGTATAGAGGGAAATTTGGAACGCCTTTGGTCTTTACATGTCCCCCCAAAGGTGCGAAGTTTTGTATGGAGAGTCCAATTTAACTTCCTTCCTAGTCATACCAGCTTGTGCCAGAAAAAAATAATAATAATAATAACATAAATCCATAATGTAATATCTGCTACCAACATCCAAAAACGGTTTCGCACATCCTACGGAATTGCCCTTTCGCAAGAAAATTATGGGCTCTTGTTAAAGGTAAACTATAAATTTGGGCATCATGAGAATAGAATTTTCATGCTTTGACATGAGAAGTGTTTGAGAAGTTGGATTTGTGGGCTATCATTGCAGGGTCCATTTAGGATACCCGTAATTCGTATTACTTTGAGAATATCCAAATGCATCCAACCAAGATATTAGACGGTGCCACCAATCTGCTCGAGGAAAACCACACTCATGAGCGAAACTAGAATTTTAAGAATAAGGGGAGGAGGGATAATAAAATATTTAAAAAATGAATCGATTTAGAAGTGTCACACAAGAAATATGAAGAGTTTGGCGCAGGAGAAGGGAGGGAGGGCAACCATATATCTTACGAAAATTTTAGGTAAAATTAGAGGGTAAGAATCTAATATTTGAGAAGTTTAGACGAGGCTATGCCTTCTTTGTGATTCCACCCATGATCACACAGTAGCAGATGGTCTGAGAGCTTATTAGAAATCCATGTTTGTGCAAGAAGCATTTGGCCTATTTGCTTTATGTAAATCATGATTTGAGGTGTTTGTCTTGTATGACACGGATCTAGCTAATGCTTGTGCATGGTCTCCCCTTTAGCCAAAAGGCTTGAGCCTTTCCATTTGGTGTCCTTCATGGCTTCATCTGTATTTTTTTTTTTTAAATAAAATTTCTATCATTTCACACAAAAAATAAAAATTTAGAGTGAATAAAGAAGGTGCAGCTTGTCCCATCAATTTTATTTATTTATTTTCATAGGAACCTGTTGAATTATCTTCATTAATAAAACTCAAACAAAGTCAGGTATGTCATGAGCAATTACAGCTTCTAAGAAAATGGGGGTTTCCTTCAACCCATACCATATAATCATCAAAGAATTTTGCTTAATGAGCTAAGATATGGGCTCCATTTGTACTCAATAATATTCTTTCTTTGTTTTCTTTGAAGGATTACAAACATGAAGGTGGTCCTAAACCTTCTCCCTTTTCATAACACAAAATACACCTAGGGAAAGAAGGGTATAGGACCACTCTTATTACAATATCTTAGTTTGTTATTGTATTTAATATGTTTTGTGTGTGTGTGTGTGTGTGTGTGTGTTAGGCCATAATTTTTCTTTATTGATAACTTTGTCAATTCATCAATAACTTTGCTCGATTTATGAAAGTATAATGGATGTATTATAATTATTTTTCTTCAACTACTTTATTTTTTATTTGTTTTGAATATTACTCACTTTTTTTTTTTTTTTTGACTCGATCAACTGCTTAATAATTTAGTCTCACTTTCTATCTCTTTATCTTGGTTCTGGTCCATTAGATATGATCATTTTAATATAAATCTTATAGAAATATATATACATATTTTTTTATCAACCAAATGCTACAAAAATCCTAGTTTGATTACCTTACAACAATATTTTATTAAGCATCATTTATAACTCCCTAAAGTATTTTTTTTACTGAGGAAGCCTCGACTGGGAAGATCCAACTAAAAATTACAAACTTTGTAGAAAAATAACTAGTGCTCATGGATGTAGAACTCTGTGTGTTATTACAAATTTGAATTGGGTCCAATTAAGTCGAAAGCTTTATATAACTGTGAAATTCATCAACCCTATATCAATTTAAAGGGTCGTCAGCCAAAATTGAAGTTATGTATAACATTTCTAAGAAAACCAAAACAGTCAAATCTAAATCAATTAATCAACATTTTTTTAGCATACAAATCATATAAATATACTAACAAGAATATAAACAACTTTGAGAGGGTCAAGTAGTTATGACTTTTTCTTTTTTTCTTTTTCTTTTTTTCTTTTTCTTTTTTTAAATTTACTGGAAAAAAAAAAACTTGATTTATGGAATAAAAGACTATCAGCCTATTGTAGATTTCTTCTAATTTATAAGTTTCAAAAAAACAAAAACAAAAACAAAAAAATTTTATAAATATGTATATTTTCAATGTCATTCAATTGTTTTCTAATTAATGCCTGAACAAATGTAATCTCTAGACAGATGCTTAGTCGCATTCAAGGCTTGTGAATCCACAATCATCAAATAATATATTTTTTAAATAAATAAAAAATGCATACGAAAAAAGATAAAATGCAATAGCTTTATAACAATTAACAAGGTAACATAAATGTTTGAGCACCAATTTTCATATTTTGAGTGGGTTCAATAATACTTCAATCAAAAAAGCTAAATTTGATAAACATATCAGAAAAAAATCTCAAATAATAAAGAATGTAGATTAAAATAATTAAGGTCCGTTTGGATCCAGCTAAAAACTGAAAAACACTGTAGCGAAATAATTTTTAAATGTGTGAATAGTACCGTAGGACCCATTTTAATGAAAAAGTTGTTAAAAAGTGAAATTCGTGGGTCCGTGAAACACTGTTCACAAAAAAAGTCAACTATTTCGACTGAAAAAAAAAAAAAAAATACAACTAAAACGCACACTTAGTATTCTAAAATAATAATAATTTAATGGAAATTCATGACTGTCCTCAATTGACCTCCAAATAAGACTAGCACTAATTTCTCTCTCTCACACACACACAAAAACATATATATATATATAAATTCAAAGGTAAGAAAAAATTCAATTAGATTTTCAATTACAGTTTAATTTTGTGCCACATATTTATATAATTTTTTAATTTTATGCCAAGTAAGTTATTGGTGCAAAAGTTGAAAAGTCAAAAATAAAATAAAAAGGAAAAAAGAAAGGTTTGATTTGACTTTTGCAAGGAAGAAGAAAAGTTTGGAGAAAATTAAATAAATAAATAACGAAATGTTAGACTTAGACTTCAACTTAGGTTTCGTTCTCATCTATTCTAGACCAATTTTAAATCAATGAAAACTAAAAACAAAAAACAAAAATTTAATAACATTGAGAATTTAATAGATAACAATTTAACTGATTTTTTATATTTCGTTTTTTCATTTTTTTAATATAAATTTATATTTATTTTATAAGTAGCTATTTCATATTTTCAAATATACAAACATTATATATAAACTTGGTAAAATTTTTATTCTCATTTAGTTATGCTTATTTGGAAATGTATTACATGCATATACATAAGATTATAAGCTAGTATTCTTAATTGCTACATTATGCCTACCCTTAAGATAAAATTAAAGTAACAAATACAGATTTGTTTGAGAGATTTGAAATTGAAATCCTCTTCAATTTTGCCTCCTTGAGTACTATAGAGTCACTCTCCTAAAATTTAAGAGCAATTTTTTCCTTCATATTTGCTTCGAAAGTTATGTAACTTCTCTCATTATTTTCTAGTTTTTAAACTTCTTTAAATATTGAAATCTTTTTTTATGAGTGAATTTAAATGTTTGAGCTTTTTTTTTATTTAGAAGAAAAATATTTGAAATATTTTTGGGTTTGGCTTACTTCTATTACTTTTTTAACTGGACATGTTCTGTTATTTTAAATATACAATGGCAAGTGGTAGTGAGTTTTAATCTCCATCTTTTATTTAGTTAATGGGTGATGTGGCAATTTCTCATTAAAATAAAAGGAGATTCCAGTTAAAAAAGTACTGGAGGTAAGCCACACCCAATATTTTTCCTTGTTAGAAGCACAATCCCCCCAAAAATAAGTCATGTAGTTCTTTTAGGTGAATGGTCTAGGGACACCAAACCAAATAGTTTCAATTTTTTTTTCTTCCAAAAATCAGTTGATTTTTTTGTATGGAATAAAAATAGGTTGATATATCCTATTTGTGATTGATGCATAACTCCGATAAATAATACTTTACTTTTTGAAAAGTATTGTGTTCCTAAGATTTCTCTAACAAACTCTATTTATATCTTTTCATTAGATATGAATTTTGACTTATCCACCATGAAATCGCGTTTTTTTATTATATGCTCACAAAATTTCAAAAAATTAAATATCATCAATCAAATGTTTAAATTTCAAGTTTTTGTAGTCTTAGATTATGAATAAAAAAATAAATTTATGAATCGAATAGTAAATAACATCCAATTTAAACGAAATTTGATATGCATATTAAGAACATAAAAAACATGCAGTCCAAATGCTAGATTTTCAAAATATGTATCTATGCTAATTTTTTAGTAAGACTTTGTAGTCATTACCTACAAACTAGCTTGTAAGCAAACTTTTTTCTCATTATTTTACGGAAAACCTCCAAATATGATTTTACTTCTTAGGCAAATAAAGTCAAACTACAAAAATAAAAATAAAAATCACATTATCTCATGTACGTAACGTTTGAAATAGTACTTTATCAGAATTGTTACAACATAATAACGCATGAATGGTGTAAATAAGTCAATCAAACCGTGTCGAGAAACTTTCCAAAATTTAAAGAAATTCAAATTAGTGTAGTCACAAAATTAGATATTAAAAAATAAAAAATAAATAAAAATTATGCCAGTATCTTAAGAGGAAACAAAGCATATAAAAAAAGACAAAAACAAAAAAACAAAAACAGGAAAACAAAACTCAAATGGGAAATTGAGTAATAAACTCAAACTGAGGCCCAAAGGCAATGCAAACCCATTAGCTTCGGCTGCGAATCGTTTGGCGCTTTCGGCGCCTATTGTAAACCAAACCATTGGAATCATCCACTCATTCACTCTCTCTCTCTGTCTGTTTTTCTCTCTCTCTCTCTCTCTGTCACGCGCGGACACACACACACACACACACACTAGACACGCTTTCTCTCTCTCTTGGTTTTTCTTTCAAAGTTTGTGCCTTTTACTCTGGAAAAAAAAAAAAAAAATTTCTGAGTTTTTGTTTTTTCCGGCAACCCGGGTCAGAATCCAGTGAAATTGGCAGAAATCCCGGCAACCCATTTCGGATTTGGAGCCACTCGGATCAAATCTGGACATTTTTTTGGAAAAAAAATCCGACATTGACATTTTTTGACGTTGTTTAAGATAAACCCACAAGACAAGTTTTTGAGTTTATGAGTGACCGTAATAGAAATGGTTTTTGTAGAATTGTAATGGGAAGATGAAATGCAAATCTGGATTGTGCTTGAGGTTGAGATTCATGGGGATTTGTTTTAGTATTGAAGAGCAAGAACAATTACAACACCAACAACAACAACATCTATACCAACGGCAACAACAACAACAATTCCAGTTTCTTAATACGAGTCAAGGTACTTTTTTTTTAAAAGTAATTAAATGAGCATTTATTTTTTTTGGTTACATTTATGGATATTCTTAAATTTGTTCAATCTACCTTTTCTTTTTAGTGTATTTGTCGATAATGTATTTCCTTTTTCATTTAAAGGAAATTTAGTTTTCTGGGGATCCATAAATGTTCAATAATTGGTGGTTTTAATATATTAGTAGCCACTTAATAAGACATTATGAGAATTTGCATCTGGTAAGAGAGACTCAAAGTGCTAATAAAAATAAATGGTTGCATTTTTTGGCATACATTTTGTTTTTTGCTTTTTTCATAATAGAAAAATATGTTACATTCATTGACTCTTCCACTCAAAATTTTCTGGCAATGAGATTAAATTAACCTTCAGATTCTTGAGCCATTATATAGTTCTTGAATATAATTTGGTGTGTATAATACTTGGAGAAGCAGATTTGAGGTCTATGCCAGTAATCTTGCATGTTTGTGTTGTTGTCCTCTTCTAATTCTAAACTAATAAGTTATTGCAAACAGCAAGTGAGCATTACATTTTTGTTTTGAACATTCCAAAACATAAATCAACTGAAAGATTTTGTGAAAATTGTTTTCAATTTTTAAATTAGGATGTGCTGAATTTATGTCAGATAAGTTAATAAAGGCAAGTACACAGTAGTTAGCTGATATAATTATTGATGTTTAATTTGATAATATTTCCTTCTCTTGTGAAATTTCAGTTGAAGTAAGACATGAATCGGCTACATCTATTAATTCACAAGAAAAAAATGCAAGTAGCAATTCCTTGGCTCCCAAAAATGTCAACGATCTCCGTGAAAATCCTGTTAATAGTAATGTTGATATCTTTACATATGAGGAAATGAGGTTGGCTACAAAGCGATTCCGGCCAGATTTAATTCTTGGTGAGGGTGGGTTTGGAATTGTATACAAGGGGGTCATTGATGAGAATGTGAGACCCAGTTACACTTCCACCCAAGTTGCCATCAAGGAGCTTAATCGAGAAGGGTTCCAAGGTGACAGGGAATGGCTGGTATTGGACTTTCCTTGTTCTCTCTGTTTATTTATTTGCTTTATCAATATGAGGTTTACATGGAAAAATTGACTTTTGATGAATGAGAAAAGGTAAATTAAATCTGTTTCTGCTGATATAATGAGTATGCAATAATGTGAAAGGATCAAACATCAATCAGTGTTATAGAGATACAGTTTCTTAACTTTTAAAGAAAGCTTTATAAGTTTATAGATCAGGAACACTTGGTTTATTTCTAATTATTAGTTTTTTCTCTTAGAAATACAGTTTCACAGCAGATTTTATTATTATTATAAATGACTTTACTACAAAATTTAATAATGCATACAAGCAGTTGCATTATACTTTATGTTGCTGAAATAGTTGGTCTGTTTTACCGTACAGTACTCATTTGTTTAAGGATGTATCCCTTAGTTCTTTTTATTTTTTCTTTTTTTCTTTTTAATTTAAATAACTAATGTATCTTTTATTATACAGCTGACCTTATTAGCAACCATCTAATCTACTGAAGATGGGTTTTCTAATTTTTGCTCAGATGAGTTAGCCATGCTTTAGTAGTTTCTTAAGACAAATCATGCCCAATTGGGGAAAAAAAATGTGGTTGTCAGTATTCCCTTTTCACAAACTTATACTTTTTTTTTGAAATACTTTGCATTAAATGATGACCCTTAAAAAGTTGGATTTTCTAAATAAGACCAACAATATAGGATGGAGAGTATTTATCTTAGATTGGTCAGTATCTAGTATATTAGAGAAATCAATGAACTGTCCTGGTTAATGGGCTTGAGAAGTGAACTTAGTAAAGAAACGAGCCCTCTCACATATAATCTTCACCCTTAATGGCTTAGCTCTTTACACTTACCTCAGGACTGTTTTGGGCGGGGGGCAGTACTTCAAAATTGTGAAATTAACTTGGTAAGGAAGACCTAAAAAAGGGAGCATGATCTTTCTTCCCGTTGTACTTTCAATGACTATTCCTCTATAAACAATTACTAGTTACCCATTGTACTTTCAATGACTATTTAGCAGATGTCATTATGTAAAGATCACTTGTTTTTGCCATCGGCCATAAACCAAGCTAGTTATTGATAATGCCATATCATGTTTTGAGTGTGGGGGAGGCGCTGGGAGGAGGGGTGGTGTTTAATTTCTTGTATTCACCATTCTTTATTTGTTTTGTAGACAGAAGTTAACTATTTAGGACAGCTCCGTCACTCTAATCTTGTGAAGCTTATTGGGTACTGCTGTGAGGAGGAGCACAGACTGTTAGTTTATGAGTACATGGCAAGTGGGAGCCTGGAAAGACATCTTTTTCGCAGTAAGTATCCAGTGGAACTTTTTTTGACTTGATGAAATGAGGTCTCATGTGGTACTAGTTACCCTTAAACATTAACATATTGTTTAAAGTTCTATCATGAGTTCTTCTGCATTACAGTATGAAGTAATGCATGTGATCTTTTGCTACACAACTCCACTGGGTATGGAAAGTAGTGGATATTTTCTGACAATCCAAATCTTAAATGTCCGGTTTCTCAAAAAAAAAAATCTTAAATGTCTTGAATCTCATGATGAAAAAAATGCACACTTTCAAAGAAAATTAAGCCTTTGGTGCTTATTGTTTCTTCATCCTATTTGATTCTGGTGGTAGGAGTGGGCTCTACATTAACTTGGTCAAGAAGAATGAAGATTGCATTAGATGCTGCAAAGGGACTTGCTTTTCTTCATTGTGCAGAACGACCTGTCATATACCGTGATTTCAAGACGTCAAACATCTTGCTGGATGCGGTTAGTTGTCTTTTCTTTGATATATGTATGTTGCTTTTATAATACACACACACACACACATCTTGCTTCAGTTGCCATTTGGAAAATAAAGAAAACCAGCCTCCCAAGCATGAGTTTGGAAAATATCCAATATACTTCCTAGCAAAGCTCCAATGCAGGACTTTGCTCTGCCATAGACTAGGAAAGAGAGAAGATCCATTCAGTGAACTTGTGCTCTGTATTGTTATGAAGTTTCATTTTTCTTCTTGTTCTCTTTCGGGAAGATAAAAAACTGGTATCTTTTTTTATCAAACAAACATAAGTGTGCAAGTGCTTAACCAATGAATGCTTTTTCCTAAGGAAGTTTGGTTGTCTTCAACTAAATAAATTAGAAATAAAACATGCAGGATTTTAATGCAAAACTTTCAGACTTTGGCCTTGCAAAGGATGGGCCAATGGGAGACCAAACCCATGTTTCAACACGAGTGATGGGTACTTACGGATATGCTGCTCCTGAGTATGTAATGACTGGTGAGTTCCTTTTATTTTTTTAAATAGTCAATTATGCAGAGTTATTTTATAACATAGTGATTCTGCTTTCTTTTTTCTTTTACTTTTAAGATTATCTCTGCCAAACAAAGGAATTTGTTCTGACTTGTAATTATGATCTGGATCTATGACTAAATTTTCACCTATTTAAAAAAATGACTGTACAACCTTCACTATATGCAATTAACGTCGAAGAACTGCTAAAAGACATTTTCATCACTTCCAAGTAGGAAAAATGGTAACTTAGATTGCTTATAAATGTGAACCTTTACAGTTTTAATTGATTTGAATCTTCTAAGTTCTTTTGTTACTAAGATGGAAGGAAAGAGGATGAAATATCTTATTCTTGTTGTCTGTTATGCTCCCTTATAAATTAAATAGTATTGTTAAAACTGGACAGGATCTGTGACAAGCCAAAGAAATCTGAAAAACAATTCAGATATTTTCTTTTTGGTTTTTTGTCTTTTGCATATAATATTAAAAATAATAAAAATAAAAATAAAAACCTTCTCCAATTTCATTCACACAACCCAACATCAAAATGAAATGAGATAAAATATTTTCCTACTTTCTCTTCTCTTTTACAATTGTATCCTTTCTTATATTTGAAAGTCAATATTTGATCATTTTAAAGCATTCAAATATGGCAGTACAAGGTATCATTGATGAGTTATTTTTAAATTATAACCCCCAGAGATTGTTATAGAAACTACTATAGTCCATAAACTGAAATTTTAATTAATCTTGACCAGGGCATTTAACAGCTCGAAGTGATGTTTACGGATTTGGTGTGGTACTACTTGAGTTGCTCATTGGAAGGAAAGCATTGGACAAGAGCAGGCCCAGCCGAGAACATAACTTGGTTGAGTGGGCCCGCCCACTCTTGAACAATAATAAGAAGCTTCTGAGGATCTTAGACCCTAGGCTGGAGGGGCAATACTCTAATAGAGCAGCAATGAAGGTGGCCCATTTGGCATACCAGTGCCTTAGCCAAAACCCAAAAGGGAGGCCTCTCATGAGCCAAGTAGTTGATATCCTTGAGACTTTCCAGTCAAAGGCAGAAAACCATGAAGAGGCAATGCTTCAAAGTGGAGGCAGTCTAACCCTTTATGAGGTTCCAAAGGGTAACCCTGTCACTCAGTCACAGAAGAGAGAGCCATTTAGAAGTGAGAGGGCACCCGAGGTGCGGAGTAGCAAACCAGGAAAAGGAAGGAGCAAAAGTGAGCCTTTCAACGATGCTGATCTATATAGTCCTTCTCCAGATTTATTGTCCAATGAGAAGTCAGCTTCTACCAGACGTTAAAACTGTACCAAATATAGACATGGAAGTTGAACTTGTATAAGATCTGTAAGTGGTGTTTTGAGATAGTAGTTATCCTTCTTCCCTTAGTAGGAAATCCAGCCAAAGTATTAGTACTTTCATTCTCTACTTAAGCTTAGTCTATTTTATCATCTGTCAAGGAAAGAGAAAACCCTTTTGAAATTGTAACCTGCTGTGCCGGCTGCTCATCTTTCTATGATCATCTGATAGTAGGTAGTGGGTTACTCATCTTGACAATCAAGGCAAGGGTGTAAATAAGTCTGTTGTTGTTGTTATTGTTCTTATTTGCTTACAGCAAGTGCGGAAAGGACGTAGAATCCAAGTTCTCTTCCGCTAAAGAACTAGACGGTGCTATTGAGTCATTAAACTCGAGATATAAGCCAGTTTATTTATGATCTTGTAATTTAGTAATATTTCTTTCTATGATAGACAACAATTTTGGTTTCAATTGGGAAGAGGACTTGAATCCAAGTCGGCCTCCATGGAAGAACTGGATTGTGTCACTAAATCATAAGGCTCTTGATAGATGCCAATTTATTTATGATCTTGCAATTTAGTGATATTTTTTTCTGGGATAACCTATAATTTTGGTTCTTGAATTGTCTCATTTGGGCATGAGTTATCAATTGTGTTCATTTATTTCTTAGAGTTTGAAAATGTACCAAATTACCCTTCCCTCTTGTTTTTTGGAAAAAGTTTGATTCTAAACATGTTTGGAAGCTAAGGATTCAGCTTAACATGCATTCCACATTACAAAGACATTTCATCTTCCTAGCATGTAGGTGATGAAAAATATTTTATTGCTATCCTCAAAATGAACCCAAAAATATTGTTCGTTTGGCTTGCACTAAAACTATTAATATTTTATGAAGGCGGTGATGGTAAACACAATGGTGGTATTGATGAAGGTGGTAAGGTGATGGTGGCAAAGACATGCTGGTGGCAGTGTATCAATCAAATCTTCTGTTCCACTTTTCCTGCTCCACTTTATACTCCACCAATAAAAACTTGCTACTTGTTCACGTAATTAATTAAATACTACCATTAATTAATAATGGTAGTATTAATAAGTCAATAATAGTAGTAATCAATTAATTAGGTGAATATGTGACAAGTTTTTATTTGTGAAATATAGAGTGGAGCAGAAAAACTGGGATAGAAGATTTGGACTCGATAGTGTAAAGTAGTGGGAAGAAAAAACAGTAGTGGCATCACATAAGAACTAGGGGAGGAGGTGCCAAAAAAAAATTCAGTTACCTTTTGTTGACTTTGAAGAAGGTTTAACGTTAACTAAAATTTATAATTATGTTAAATATAAGGAAAAAAAAAATTTATTTTCTACCCAAGGGTTACCAAATTGCCCCTGACCCACAGGTTGGCCTAGTAGCCGCCAGCCCACCAGAATACCTTAAGACCACGCACCTAATTATTGGGATACTTAAAATATTTATGATAAATTATGTTTTCTATATATATTTTTTGCTAGTAGTTTGGTAACTTTGATTTTTAAAAATATATATATATATATATAGATAAATAAGTGTTGAACAATTTTTTTAGTTAAAATTAGAAAATGAAAAAATTATTTAAAACCTTAATAAAAAAAATTATTAGGTTTTGATAGTAAAAAAAATTAAATAAGTTTTGGCCTCTTTGATTCTTTCCCCAAAAAAAAAATTAACTCTTTCATTTTTAAAAGAAAAGGAAAAGGAAAGCCAATTTAAAAAGCATAGTTGGCCCAGTCTAGTAGCTCAATCCGCTAAAGATAAAATAGACATTGCCCATGAGCCGGAGTTTTCTCTTTTAGCCTGATCTTTTGATCTGTTAAGAGCCTGCTCGGCCTAATCCACCAAGCCTATAGGCCAAGTAAAAATGGGGCCGACAAGCCCAGCCCAAACCATCAAGAACCCTTACCGAAATAAAGCATGGAAATCAAGTGATTAAGTGAACTTTAATCCTTACCAATCTAGTATCAAATAATTTAAAGCATATAAAATACATACAATTTCAGCAATTAATTTTAACTGCTACTCGTATGCATTATATTGAATTCTGACAAGTAGATCAAGGACAAATATAATTATTTTATCTTTTTATTTGGGAAAAATGAAAACATAGAGATTCAACCCATTCAAGTAATTATTTGCCAATCAACCTATTCAATTAAATTTTTGTTCTTCCTATTAGAAATAAAAATAAATAATTTTTCCGATGAAACCTTCGTTTCTGGTCATGTCATATAGGCTCAAGTGAAGCATCCAATTACTTCGATTTGAATTATCTAAAGAATGCTTCATATCAAAAAGATAGAAAATCAAACCTATTTCTCGATTCAATAGAAGGCTAAGGAGACGAATAAAGTCCCAAATAACAAGGCATAAAAAGCAGGTCTGATTACGCCTATTCCAAGTCTTAATTGGAATGCAACTACGTAGGCATCCATATGTTTGCAATAAACAGATGTAATTTGCAAAAATCTCATCCATACATGATCATCAGGAGGTTATTATTATTATTATTATTATTATTTTATTATGTGAAGGAGGGTATAATTCATAATTAATACAATACAGAACATAAATACCAGAAAACATAGATTGGGAGCCATCCAGAATATAATTCATGATTAGTAAAATTAGAAACTTCTTAAGTTATGATTTTAATCATCAAAACAATGTAATACTGCTAGGCAGCGAGTCAGGCTTATGATATTAAGCACCATTACCTCCTGCGAGAATTTTTGCTTGAAAAGTTTAGCACCGGAGAAATCAAAGTATTCTACCATTATATAATAATAATAATAAGCTTCACTGTTAGATCAAAAAAAAAATTACTAGTTATAAAACACCTAATTTATTACAGAAGAAACTAAATTATTGAATTTACCAAAAAAATAAATAAATAAATTATTGAATAAATTAGATAATTCAATAGTTACAACAAGAAGGCCGTTTGAAACACAGCGCTAATTAAGTTATAAAACTCTTTGCTATATTGGAGCCGGTTAAGCTGCAAAACTCTTTGCTACATTAGCCATAGTGCGTGTAATCATTTTGTGGAGCTGCTCTGAGTTATGGTGACTAATTATTGTTTAGCTAGGGGGAAAAAAAAAGGCTCTGTTACAAGACGCCCCCAGATTGGAATTTAATTTGGTCAAAGAAACACAACATAATAATCGAGCAAAAATCCTCATCACAGATACAGCTCATAGATTGACAAAAAACCAAACACATGGTATACTGATAACAGAAAACAAAGGATTTGGTCATTACAATGGAACTTATGGCAATTCAAATATTATTACACTAAACAAGTGATGCCCAACCAGAAAGCTCTAGTGAACCGTTGTTGAGATGACCATACACCTACAAAATCTCATTTGGCTACAATTCTTCAACTTTACAATTACTGCACACAATGAGTTCCTACGTGAAATCAGGAACATTTTCCTATGGACACAGAAATCTCATTGTTAGTCACATCTTCCTTCAGAAGAAAACTATTTCCAAATGTGCTATCATTAGAAAACTGAAAGTCTAAGCTACATGTTGGGAGCAAAACATTAGTATTTAGAGAGAAGAGAAATAACCTAAAAATAATAATAATTGGAATCTGAGATATCAATTAGAAGCAAACAGCACCACATGGTCTAGTCTCAGCCAGAAAGAAATACATTGCAAATGGAGAATGTTTGAATCACTAGAAATGCAATTACTGGCTTTCTAAATTGCCTAAAAGACATAATGCATGAATCACCGGGAAAAATATATTGCATGCCTTATCCTTTCCATTTTCAGTATTTAATTGGGAAAAGAGTTAATTAACACATGAAAAAGTTTAACTCAGGTATAAAAGAAAGAAAAACAGCAATTATAATTTTTTCTTATGAAATAGTGATTTATTACTCCAAACACAGATGATGTCTAGCAAACCAAAACAGGACAAAAACAATATGTCAAATTCCTGAGATGAACACCACTCTAAGGATTTTTACATTGGGCAAACATCGACCACACAAAGAAATCAAATTTGCTACTAAAGGTAGTTGGCAAACTGAAATGAGCATAAGTCATTCTAACCACAATATCATTATTTTTTATTAATTTCAAATCAGGAACAGTTAACAAATCACATGAGAATTTAAATTTTCAAATTCATGCAAATGAAATAAATAAGCATTCAACTAGGAATTGATATAAAATGAATTGGTTTTCTGAGAGAGGGAGAGAGAGAGAGAGAAATTAGTATTCCCACAGTAAGACATTGTCCTCATTTTGACGGCTGGGATCAATACAATCAAGAAATTCAAAATATGATGGACAATATATTAGAGATATAATCTGTAGCACAGCGTGGGAGAAGGAATTCATGTTCAACCATGGTTTTTAAGTATTACTAATGTCTGACAATTAAGTGATTCAATTGATTGTCAAGTCTTTTAGACTCAACTATATTTTTTCTAGCACAAAAATATTCAGAGAAATCTACATTTCCCAATTCACTCATAACCTCAACCTGGATTGAACTTAACTCCTAATAACAATTTTGAAAGTGTAAGTAATGCGAAATGTGCATAGTATAAATAGTCAAATGGAGAGTAGCTTACCCCATATATGGTGGAACTTCATTGCTAGTTGAGTAACATATCTTCTCTCTGCAGGATTAGAAAACTCCATGTTCATAGCCTCCTGAATTGCAGACAAGAATTCTTGCCTTGCTTTTGCAGAAATAACAAGGTAATTTGGTCCATGAATAGTGCTTAAGTCCACAACCTAAAATGAGGGAAAAAAAAGGTTAAAAATTTGCTCAGGGACATTATTTACATTCGTACATAAGGAGATGTGATAAACAGTCAAAGACAGGAAACTACGCTCTTTAGTTTATTCTCAGTAAGTTGTGAGTTTAAATAATTGAAAGACACATTCCAGCAATAAGTGACATCAGAATTGAATGAAGGCTCATTTTTGTTGTCTCACTTTGCATGGAGTTTCATTTGTGAGATTACAACTATATCAGGGTTCAATACACACAAATTGCTCTATTAAAATGTGTAACCCGTTTTACTTTAATGAAAACAATACCATCATAATCTCAACAATCAGGAACAGAATTATTAAAATCAGGAAAGCAAACCATAACACATTATTAAGGACTAGGAGCCCCAGCATAATAGATGGGTAATTTAGTTTGGAGCCAAAACTGACCACCTTCCTGCCTCTTGCTTAATATCTCTACTTTTTTTGCTCGCTCACATCCCCTCCCCCATTCCAGCACAGGATTTCAGATTGCAAATTATTGGTCAGAATTTTTATGATCAATTATAAAAATTCTAACCTACACACACACATGAAATTCCTATTCATTGACTATTCTATGTTATGAAAGCTAAACTGGTTGCTTAGGCTGCCAGTGCCACCAAAAGTATATCATGTATAACATGTCATAACTTGTATTATTATATTTTTTGTAAATCATTTCACATGTGCTTAATTAGCCCATTTAAGTTGAATACGTCAATGTTCTCTGACATAAAGTAACTGAATCTGTTACCAGATTTACCACAAGCATGGCCATCTCAAAATATAGGAGTTATTACCATAGTTTATGGTTAATTTCATTTTTATAGATTAAAGGAAAACTGAAAACACGCCATTTGATTTTTGTATTATCATTTAATATTATGATCATCAATTCTAACTTAAGAGATGCATGCACTTATTATTTATTCTTTATAGAGTGAAATTTTACATTACAAAAAGTAAAAACATGAGAAAGAAAAAGGGATCGTTATGAGGTTATCTAAAGCATCAAACACAGAGAACCAACAATATTACAAATATCCAACTAATCATATGTAGGAAATAGAGTTTTGCAAATCTTATTATTTCAGAATTTTCTCTCTGAACTCTACAACTATTTTACAAAGCATGAAACACTGAGAACCAACAAAATTACAAATATCCAACTAATCATATGTAGGAAATACAGTTTGCAAATGTTATTATTTCATAATTTTCTCTCTTAACTCTACAACTAATTTACACTGAGCACAAATATGCAGTTCTAACACAAAGTAGTGCCCATAAAGTCAAACATACATATCACAGTAATACAAAGCACAGAGAGAGTTTCAGGGATAAGGGATTAAGGGTTCATTACTTGCATCCTTGTTTTTCTACCAAAGTATTTGATACATCTAATTATACAAATTATAAGTTCTTTAAAATTTCCTAGTTTTTCTGCATATGCAATAGTCATGAAAAAAAACTTTCGCAGGAATGACAGAATTGTGTCTTCATGTGTGCGCGTGCGACATGCGTGATCGTGTTTGATGCAGCAATAGTCGTGCAAAGAGTAAAATAATAGGGCAAAAGGGAATGAGTCACAAAACTCTAGACTTCACCACCTAGGAGTGCTTGGAGTCACCACGGAGTTTAAGACAAAATCTCACTCAGGATATTCTCTACTCAAATTGCACCCTTTCAAACCATTCCTAAAGCCTCTATTTACTAGCCTTCAAGGATTACATTAAGACACAATTACATCCCATAAATTCTCAACAACATTAAAAGCCCAATTCAAAAATGAGATCTGGAAGAAAGTATAAAAATAATTAATTCTGAAACAATTTTGGTTGTGCTCCCTGCATCAGTGTGTGTTCATGTGGGCACGTGCCCGACTGTCTTTGTGGATGAACATACATATGTAAGCACAAAAATTTATACAGATACTGTGAGTGTGTATGAGGGGGAGAGGTGGATGAAAAGTTCATAGCAGAAGCTGTTGGCAAATCAACATGACATTTATTTTTGAAAATTACTGAAAAAATATCCTTTCTTCCCTTGACAAGACAAGTTAAGAGGGCAAGTTACAGTATTTCATTTAACATTTTTATTTCTATTTTATAATATCTTGCCAAGTTTACATATGTATAGCCATAAATAATTCTATTTACATGTTATAATCTTATTTACACTCCGATAAATCCTAAACAGTTGTAAGTAATGGATTAATCACTTAAGATTAAGCCAATAATAACCAAGTTCCCATTTTGATTACCCTAAGTACCTAGATGAACCAATACACTCACCCTTTACAACACTAGTATGCAACTAGTTGCAAGAACACAACCAAGTATTTTAGGTTCAATTAAGCACCCCAGGAAGCATTGAATGCCATGGTATAAACATCCAGCACCCACAATCACGCTAATATAGAAAGTAAATGTGTACAAACAACTTGCCTGCTGCAACCAAGGGATTATGGAGTTCATAAATCTTTGCTCTAGGAGATATGATGTCAAAGTACTGAGAATGTCACTAACAGTCTTTGGTGACAAACTTTCCAGAACAGGACCAGTCCTATCAAGTAGCTCAACCAGAACAAGTTCATCATGTGAACAGAGAGCTTCCACGTATGCAGAGTCTAGGTCCCCTTCACATAAATAACCTTTCACACGTTTCCAAAGGTTATTCTTACTTTCTAAACCATGTTGTCTGACATTAGTACTAGAAGCTGAAGCAAAAATAGCATTAGCATTTCTTGTTTGGCCACAACCAATATTTTGCATTCCCTGCCCAGAACCTTTCTGCATGACTTTCCCCGCAGGATTCCTCGTGATCTTCACCTCAGAATTTGTCCAAATATCGGTACCTTGTTTAGCAGAATTGCTTGACCTGCACCTACCAACTGCATTTTCATCCCAAATATCAGAACTTTTTACAGACAACAATGAAGGCTGTCTATTGCGAATATCAACAGATGGTCGAGGTGTGCACGTAGAGAGTCGAGGAGAATGCACACTTTGGTTCTGCTTCAAGAGTTTGGAGCTCGCTGAATCAGAATATCTCCCCCCGTGTACAATATCTTGAGCTAGCCTGTCAACTACATGTTCTAAACCTACCACCCTTGATTGTATTGTAGTCAAGCTATCCATTACGCCAGTTGTAAACACCTGCAGAAAATTTTAAAACATATGACAGTTGCCCATGTTGATGGCTAAGAAGTATCACAACAGAATGACATGTATGATAGGATAAGCATTGCAAATGGAATGCAACGGATCGTGGATGTTCTTGAACGTGAAGAAAGAACAACTAATAGGCAGAGGGATCCAGAAATCATGTACCAGTCGTTACATTTATGCCCTAAGGCAATTTAGATAGATCAATTAATCTCATAAGCTCATATTAAGCAGAGAATATCTCATACACAACTCTATAATCTTATATGCTCATATTAAGCAGAGAAGATCTTATACATGAGTCTAATTGGGTGCCTCAAGCTGTTTATAAAAAAATGATTTATGTGTTATATATCTAGGAGCTCTGAACCAACAGTTAAGTACAAAATTTATACAACTATCTGAGAATCCTACGGTGTTTACCTGTAAGAGATCCAATAGGTTTGACTGTTTGTTTTCAATCTCCAAAAGTTGCTTTCGAATGCAAACCATTTCATTCGCTAGTTCTGAACAACATCCACGGGTAGTTTGGGAACAAGACTCTGTAACAGTAGAATCAAGACTTCTACGATCCTGCCTCTTTGCCGAGTACATTTGTTCCTCGCTACTAACTTCTTCAGCTGCGAACCGCTGAGTTCTTCGAATTGGCTTGAGTAGACCACCTTCCTCAAGGCATTCATGAGAAACTGTCACAAACTTGGTCTCAAAGTTATCAGTAGTAAGATTGGACACAGAAGAACACTCTTGTTTGTCATCCATTGGTACATATTCATACCCAGTATCCTGTGGGCTTGTACCTTCAGCACTCATTCTTTCTAACGTCTTGGTAACAGAACTACTCTCAGATTCATCATTATGAAATTCTGCTAAAGAAACATTATGGCTCTTTGGAACAGCAATTTCAATTTGCCAATCATCTCCTTTGGAATGTTGAGGGTTTTCCACATAATTTTGACATGTTTTTCTGATAGACAAAGGAGCCCTACCCTTAGTTGAGCCTGTACCAGTTTTCTTGAGGGTGACATCCTTCCATCCAGACTCACTAGTACTGGTGAGGTCACTGTAGTCACCTCCACAATAATTTTCTGCAGAAATTGTATGATAAAAATGACATTGAAGGGAAGCATAGAAAGAGAGAATGTAAACATATACCCACATCATAGTTCCAAGAACATGATATTAACTATAACTTGCTCTCTTGAACAAATTGGGTAAAAGATTTAATATGACAAAGAAGTTCAAAACAGTACAAAATGACACTTCTCTACTTCCTTCCACTGATTGATTAGAAAATACATGAACAAGAGTACAAGGCTTCTCTGAACAACTAATACAGGAAAAGATGACACGCATAATTAAAAGTTGCACAGAAGCTTATAAACTAGAGTAATCATTGCAATTCCAATTTAACGTAGCCCAATAAATTGCTTACAAGTCATAGAATTTTCATGAAAAT
This sequence comes from Quercus ilex subsp. ballota, assembly GCA_032727855.1. Classification (NCBI taxonomy): domain Eukaryota; kingdom Viridiplantae; phylum Streptophyta; class Magnoliopsida; order Fagales; family Fagaceae; genus Quercus; species Quercus ilex. The sequence goes on from CM064918.1 coordinate 9,590,864, forward strand.
AAAGAGGAATAGGATATTATCAACCAAGGCAGGTTAAGGATAAAAGATGAATAACAAGAATGATCAGACATTATCATATTCCCATCATGACCTTTTCCCCTTTCTACTTTGCTTCATATAAGCACCAGTTCCTTTCCTTCTAACTTTCTGTCTTTCTATAAACTTATGTAATCTGGAATAACAGGTGAATTAATGATCCATGTTAGATTATGAGTGTAGCAACTCTTGCATATACGGAGGTTCATTTGGGCAATTGAACCCAAGCTCAGAAAAAGGTCATCTAAGTACACATCTTGTGTACTGGGTGGTGTTCCTTCTTTTCACTAAAATTACCTTGCTTTCGAAAAAAATATATATCAACAAACCAAATGATATACACTACAGCTCACAATTATCTGAGCCCAGGTTTAATTGCCCAAATGCCTGAATCCAATACCAATGATCACAAGAACATATTTTAGATTAAGCATAGCATACAGAAATTAACCTTATTTCAAAAGTTCCACCTCATGAATTACTGCCTTAAAGTAACTAAACTCAGTGTTCCACATTCCCTGTATGATCATATTCTACTTGGAGTACTTAAAACTATTTCTACAGCTACACTGTAGTCCATGCAGCACTAAAATATCCATGACCCCATAAAGATGCTTTTAGTTTCTGATTCCTCGTTGACAGATTTGCAAGGCTTACAAAGCAACATGAACAAATTCAAAAAAGCTACAAGAAAAACAATACAACTAACCAGAGCATATAATCAACATTAAACATAACACCTATCTAAACAAATATGTCATATCAATGGACATCAGCCACTAAACCTTTTATAGAAGATCCAGCTTCTGAAGGTTCAGGAGTATCAGGCCCTGGAAGACTTCTCCAGTACTGTAGGCCCTGCAGTACTGCATCCCTAACTGGTTTAACCTATAAGAAGCACAGGAAGTATCTATAGGGTCCACTTTAATCAATTAGAAGACGAGAAACTTCTCTGAATGTAGATATTTATTAAACTAACCTTATCAAAACGACAAGATTCAAGAGAGCGGATGGAGGAAGCCCTAAAGGATCCCAAGAAGGATCCACCAGTTGCAGCAATGTCCCCTAATGCCACAGAAGCAGCTTTGCGTGTTGTCCAGTCACTGTTTTTGAGAGCTTCTCGGATTCCAGCCATTGCACCAGATAGAATATTTTGTGTGGGAGCACCCCCGACCTGAAGTAGAGATTGAAAAGCTCCATGTTTTTAAAATTTGAGAGTTCACAGATAAAATAAAGGATATATGTACAATCAAACCGAATGTTAAAAGAAATCACTTAACGGAAGTAAAGAAATAAGAGAAAATATAGAAGGTATCCAAAATAGGCTGGTTGGCAGCTTGATAGCCAATGCCAAATAGTATTTTAATTGATGATCACACTGTTTTTCATAATTAGAACAAAGACCAAACATTCTTCTTGTGCTTCCTCTTTTATAATTCAGATAACAAAGCACTAAAAAACAGGTTTTCCTTCTTTAAAAGGAATAGTTACAGACACTGTGGATGGCCTTTTGGAAAGACATAGGTTCACAACTATCAATATTGAAACTGGAAATTTTTGCCCCTGAAGAACAAAAGTCACTTAATTTATCAAAAAAGAAAAAGAATATAAATAATTAAAACAAAAGTTATTTAATTTCAAATATATCCCTTCTTAGACCAATTACACTAAAAAACTTACTTAAATAGAACAAATGCTTTAAAAAATGTCAACAAACTATTTTATTGATTTTATGGCCTTAGGTAAAGAAATAAAAACAAAAATTTGAACTCATTATACCAAATCATAATTCATAAGGAAAAATCAAAGACAATTTAGCAAATCAACTTCTGTGCTACAGTTTAAACTGACCTGAATAATACTTCTATTCAACTCAATCACCGCTGGTTTTGCCATAAAATGTGGATTCTTAAGCAACTTTGTGGTCCGAGCCAACATCTTCTGCAAGATTGAAATTGGATGATCATGACTGTTGTCAATGACCCTAGCCAAGCACAATGCCGAACCCAACTGCACCTGCCTATTTTGTTCACCCAAAGCTTCAAAAAGCGGCTTCACTAACACAACAAAGACACCATCAGTCTCACCCCTACGATTACTCAATTTTGAAGCCAAAACACCGACTGTTTCCACACATGCGTCCCTCACTATAGAATCTGAGTCCTTGAGCCGCTTAACAATGCTAGCAACCATCTTGGCAAGATGCGGTCCAACAAGACCCTCATGAAATCTCGCTAATGTACCCATCAATCGAATACACTCCTTTCTCACAGCACTCTTTTGTTCTGAATCAGTATCCAATATACACGACAAAAACGGGGCAATCCCATCTGGGGTTAAACATTCAGCAGTTTTCTCGAGCTCATCAACACCAATCTGGTATGTGTCTCTATCCGCAAGCTTGTTCAGCGCGATAACCACTTTATGTTTTAGCTCAAAAATCACCTGCTGTGCGTTCACCCTAGTGGTTCCTCGCGCTTTCATATGTGCATTTGTCTTCATCTTGATATGTAAATCGAGACCAAAGTTCTAAACATGCACAGATTGCGCCTTTCAAAGTTTACATTGTTGATGGGTTAAAACATTGGTGAAAGCTCTACTTTTGCCATCAAAGCTTGAAACTAATAACAATATGGAAAACATGGCAAACATTTTGCTCTTCAATTAAATCAAACCCTACAATAAGACAGCAAAGAAAGTCAGAGAGAAGAAAACTAGAAATTACGCACTCACATCAACACTATGTTTGATATGTAAATTTCGGCTTTCAAAGTTAACATTTTTGTCAGTGAAAGCTCAAATAAACCAGACCATACAATGGCACAGTGAAAATGTCTAGAAATTACTAATTCACATTTCACTCTCCAAAGACAATAATTAATTGAGAAAAATAATTTGAGGCTAAAAAGTTAAAACTTTCAGAACTATTGGAAGTTAACACAATCATAATGGAAACAAAAAAAAAAAAAAAAAAAAAAAAAGCATGTAATTTAAAGATTTTCCCATTCTTCTTCTCTTCTTTACTTTTCCTTTCCTCAAAATTCTTAGCAACCAAACAGAAACAAAACAAAAATGCAAGGAAAAGAAACATGCGCGCACTGTAGCAATACATGCTTACAAGTTTTAACAGAATGTTTAAGAAAGGAAAAACCAAAACAAAATTAAAAAGGAACCCTCAATCCTCTGTTTGGTTCCTGAGAAAATGTATGGCAAAAAGAAACACAAATTACACATTCACATTAACTGTTCGTTTGGTTAGTGAGAAAAATAAAGCCAAAGATAGTAGTTTAATCTCAGAAAAAAGAAACCACAAAACTTACTTTTAGAATTATTATAACTAGCCAAAATCATCAGGACATAGAAGACTTAGAAGTTATGAATTTTCCCATTCTTTTTCTCTCTTTCTTTCCTATTTTCTTTTTTCTTTTTCTTTTTCTTTTTCTTTTTCTTTTTCTTTTTCTTTCTTCTCTTTTACTTAATTTTTCTCAGCAACCAAACAAAACATCAAAAAGAAAAACCCTAGACATCTTGAAATGAGTTTCGCAAAATAATACGTTTTGTAATGAGTTTTAGTGGCAACCAAACAGAGCCTTAATCCACATTTTTGAAAAAAGAAGAAGAAGAAACTTACTAAGTAGTACGAGGAGTGGAGCTGAGGGAAAATGAAATGAGATAGCTCCAATTTTAGAAACTACTAAAGTGAAATGTTTAAATTTTTGAAAGCTAAAATACAAATAAAATTCAAATTTTATTTTTATTTTTATTTTTAATTAATAAAGAAATTAAAAAAGAGGGCACGAATTTCTCTGTATCTCTCTCTCTCGCTTCGAGACAATCTTTTATGCGCTTTCAATTTCAAAGTTTAAATTCTCACAGAGAAAGAGAGAGAGAGAGATCGGAAGCTTGAAATTTCGCGCTTTCCTATGGGTTTCGAATTTGGGAGAGCGTTTAGGTGGAGAGGTGTGGGGCCCACTTTTAGGGTTTTAAACCATTACATGTCCGCCACGTGCTGCTTCCTCTTAGCGTAGATTTCACTTTTAGGGTTTTAAACCATTACGTGTATTTAAATACCTATTTTCAATTTTTTTAAAAATACGTATAAATAAAAAAGTGTAAAAATATTTAAAAATTGAAAATATGTGTTTAAATTAATATACCAAACAAAAAAAATTTTGGGTAGAAAAATTGGCCAAAATGGCCAAATACCACTTTTTTTATAAAATTTTAGTAAAAAAACATTGTTTCGGAAATAAATAGCAAAGTACCACTTTTTTTAGAACTCGAGTTTTAGAAACTCGAGTTCCTCATTAATTCTGGCACTGCTGAGTTGGAATATGTGTGATTAAAAAAAATTATGTGATACTCGAGTTTGGTAAATTCGAGTTCCATGCAACACAATACTCGAGTATACTAGGCTCGAATACGTTTTATAAATAAACTGTAGATAAAAAAAATTTACACAGTACTCGAGTTTACTAAACTCGAGTACCGTGTAAATTTTTTTTTTTTTTTGCTTTGGGGATAATCGACAAATAAACATAAAGATAAAAATAAGTGGTTTTTTTATGTTTTTATTTATTTAAACATAAGCATTATAAAATATAGAGATTTTAATTTCAAAATATGAATTTAATTTCTACATTAATTAAAATTATTCACCGTTTTCTGTATAAACTATTTCTACGATTTTGCATAAAATTATTTTCTGTTCAGCATTATTTAAGAAATTGTTCACTCTCTTTTCTACATAAATTATTTTCTGTTCAATGTTTTCTCATAAAACACCTAGTGAAATCGTGTTTTCTAAATTTAAACGCCAAATCTGAATGCTTTTTCATGTTTGAATTTCACAATAATCAAATATATTTTTCTGCATTGATAAAATCTGTTTCTACATTAATAAAATTTGCTCTCTGCACATCATATTTACTGTATATTCAAATCTACTTACTGCATTCATAAAATTTGTTTTTGCATTAATTAAAATTGTTCACTGTTTTCTCATAAAAATTATTCACTGTTTTCTGCATAAACTATTTCTAGCATTTTGCATGAAATTATTTTCTGTTCAGCATTATTTAAAAAATTGTTCACTCTCTTTTATGCGTATATTATTTTCTGTTCACTATTTAAAAAATTGTTCATTGTTTTCTCATAAAACACCTAGTGAAATCGTGTTTTCTAAATTTAAAAGCCAAATCTAAATGCTTTTTCATGTTTAAATTTCACAACAATCGAATTTGTTTTTCTGCATTGATAAAATCTGTTTCCACGTTAATAAAATTTTCTCTCTACACATCATGTTTACTATATATTCGAAGCTACTTACCGCATTCATAAAATCTGTTTTTTGTATTAATTAAAACTGTTCATTGTTTTCTCATAAAAAATTTTCACTATTTTCTGCATAAACTGTTTTTAGTATTGGCGCAGTTATTGCACTTAAATGTTTGTTGTGTTTTTTTAAATATGTAACCATATGAATAATGGACAAACTCCATGAAAGAAAAATGAATGATTCGTATAAATCACCTAACGGTAAATGCCTCGAAAAATTCGAATTTGTAAAATAAGTTCGAATTAGTTGAATGTAGAACTGTTCATTAAGTAAAACTGTTTTCTGCATTAAGTAAAATTGTTCACTGTTTTCTCATGAAAATTGTTCACTAGTTTCTGCATAAACTATTTCTAGTATTCTGCATAAAATTATTTTTTGTTTAGCATTATTTAAAAAATTGTTCACTCTTTTTTTTGTGTCAATTTTTCTCTGTTCACTATTTAAAAAATTGTTCACTGTTTTCTCATAAAACACCTAGTGAAATCGTGTTTTCTAAATTTAAAAGCCAAATCTGAATACTTTTTCATGTTTAAATTTCACAATAATCGAATTTGTTTTTCATGTTTAAATTTCATGCTTAAATGAACTCTATTGCGGTGGTATCTGTACTTAGTTTTGTAGGTTTGCTGACCATGATGTGCCCAACGCTTCCAAGACTCTCGTACGTGTATATTGGCATATTAAGGAAACTAGCTTTTAAACCCGGGCAAATGCACGGGAATTACATAAGTACATGTATTTTCGGGTTCTAGGAAAAAAAAATACATCTATTTTCAACAAAATAGAAATAAAAATAATGTAAATTTTGTAAGAGTCCTCAAATAAATTTTTGTACATAGAAATAATTAGAATCCGAGAAAGCAAATATATTCAAATAATTTTAGGTAAATATTTGGAGAAACATTTTGTTTCAAAAGTCGTGCTTAAATAAATTTAATTAAATAAGTATGTAGCTAATGCAATTGAATTTATAAATTTTAAAAAATAACACTTGGTATGAATTTCAAATTTAAAATGTATATAACACTCAGTATGCTATCCATAAAAATGTGTTGTCTTACAAATAGATTTTCTTTTAAGCCTATTCTAAACAACTAAAACTGTAACATCCACTATGATGGAGAGAAAAATATTTCTAGCAATTGAAAAAAAAATCCAGCTAAAGAGAATGGTGTGATCATCCTTCCTTGGAAGCAAATTTGTGGACAAATTGAAATCACTCAAATAAAACTTTCATCAACAGATTCAGAACTATTGATTCAGAATCTAACTATAATCATTCATGTTGACTTCTAAAAGTTCTACAAAATGATGATGTTACAATAGCAAACAAAGAAGCAATGTCACCATGATACTTGAAAACAATGATATACAAAATGCTAAGCACACTAAAGTAATCAAATATAAAGGTAACAGAAATACCTTGCAAAGAATCTGTTTGTTTCTTTAAATATCTTATTCTGATGTCATATCTGTAAACTCAATAGAATTTAGCAACGTATGATCTAAATCAAGAACCAAGTATAGCTTCTTATGATGTAATAAATTCTTCTTGTCTGCTTCTTTCAAATTGACAATTTCAACATTGTGAACGAAAATAAGATCATCACTATACTTATGCTACTATAATTCTTGAATAGGAATGGATTTATAAGTTCAAAGTTGGTTTACATAGTGTGACCACTGGTTATGGAGGAATCAAAAGAAGGAAAAGTTTCATGTTCCTAGCATATGTCTTCTTAGTCGCAAGTTCATGTTGCCTTTCTCACATTGCTTGTTGACTTTACACATCCTTGTCCTTCTCAAAACTCATTCTAACTTGAAAAACCTAAGCAATTCTAACCAAAACAAAAAATATATGTATGAATTTCAAAAAATATTTGCTACGAACAAAAATTATCTGCAAATCAACAACTATAGCCCAACTGAAAATAGAAAATTAAAACCTATAAATTACAATTTGATACAAACCAAGACAAAAATATTATATTACTCACTGAAATGTCTTAAAAAGACACAAATAGATTATCTGCTATATGAAAAAATCATTAATGTAAGCATATATCGTATACATCTAAAAAAAATTTTGAAAATCTTCAAGACAAAGTAAGCCTTAAGAGTTGAGTCATATTTATTTCATTTTTTTTGGGTCAATGATAGATTGCTAACCTTGCTATAAAAGATAGATAAAATTAAAAAAAAAAAAAAAAATTAAGTCATATTGAAATACCCATCCATGTGCAAGAGCAATGGCCATGATAGTTGCAATTGACTACATATATGAGACAAATAACTTTTCATTAAGCAAAATCCATCAAGGTTTGCAGAAAATTTAAGAAATTTCATTCAACATGAAGCTAGAACCATCCAAAATTACAATGAAAGAAGTCCACAACTCAGAGATAAACAACTGTACAGAAACCCTAGTTACTTTGTCTTGATAAAAATCTTTCATTAAGATCAAGCCATATATAAAAATCTTTCATTAAGATCAAGCCATATAACACCAAGGGCCAGCTGAACAAAAAATATACCAAAAAAATGAGGGTTCCTTGTTCATGAAAATTTTTCCTTAAGGCTTCCAATTCAAACAAATATTTGGCACTAAAGAACAATACCTTTAATACCAGCCAAATTACTTTTGCCTACCTAATTGAAATATGTGAATAATAAACACAAAAGAGAAAATAAATGAAACACATTTACCTTGCTTTCTAATGTTTACAATCAAAGAATAAAATTGTTGGAAGCAAACCACAATACATGTAAATAGGGAAAATATAAAGAACATAAGAAAAATTATATTTAACATAGAATTGCGCCTTTCCATCATAATGCAAATCACCTTATTAAATTGTTTATCAAATCCATTATTTCACTATGTTCAAAGTATAGACAAATATAGTTTCTAAAACATAAAATAGCTCAAATTGCGACAAACACATAAATTGCCTAGTGTATTTTAGTAGGAAGAGATGGACTTGCTTAACTAATTTGAAAAGAACAAAACAATATTTTTCAATGGTTCAGTTCTTATGACATTTTGCTGCAACCTAACAATCAAATTATGGGTCTGCTCTGAATTGAAAGTACTTGCAAATTGCTTAGCAACTTGCCTGGGGAGCTCCAGATCACCAAAGATGACTTGCTAAACTCTGTTTCAAAAATAACATAAAAAATGCCAACATTAAGATCAAATCAGGACACAACTAATAACAACCCTAATTTTTTTTAGAAGGACCTACAATTATTTGCACAAAGCTACCCTTTATAACAATTCCTAAACCAACAACATCAGTATTTTGCAAAAAATGAATAGCCCAGTATACTTTAAATCATATAGCAGGTAGTGGATTCCATCTACTCATACCCAGCACTAGTAATAAATTAGTTTTGCTCTAATTGTGATAGCTACTGCTACAGTAGAATGTTATAAGTTATGGGGAAACATGGACCTTTTTTTCTAGTAATAATATCTCTCTATTCCCCCCCCCCCCCCCCCCCCTCTTAAAAAACTACAAATACTACCCTTTAAACAAAATAATGCATATCAAATAAAATCAATCTTAGCCATCATACACAATTAATAGAAGCATTCAACTTTTATATTTGATAATTAAAATCATGATTTTGTTATCTCATAACCAAAAAAAAAATAAAATTTGATTATAGATTATACCTTAGCACTTTGCCGAACACTTTAAGGATATGGGGTTGCCTCTATTCTCTTCTCATGCAATGAAGAACTATTATAGCCTACTGGTTTCTGTTATTCATTTCAAGCATTCCACCATAAAAAATATATCTTGTAAAAAAAAAAAAAAAAAAAAGCTGAAGACGTTCAGGGGTCTGACGCTGGCAGGAGGTTGGACAATAATTTGGCTTTGCAAAGGCTTGAATCGACCATGAAGCGAACTAGTGAAAGGCCAGAGGGAGTTCTGCGTTTAATGAGATTGAGGAGAAAGAAGAGGATTTGTCAAACAATAGTCGGTGAGATTGAGTAATGAGCCCTAAACGTGCTTATGTTATGTATTGTGCGGCAATTCTGGAATCCAATGAAAGAATAAAGGAAATTACAATGAGGTGTAAAAATCACATGCCCAAACTGTTTACTACATTCATAAAATCTGTTTTTTGCGTTAATTCAAACTGTTTTCTACATGTGGTTCGTATGACTATAGTTGGCGTCTGCGTAAATTATTTTCTGTTCACTATTTAAAAAATTGTTCGCTGTTTTCTCATAAAACACCTAGTGAAATCGTGTTTTCTAAATTTAAAAGCCAAATCTGAATGCTTTTTCATGTTTAAATTTCACAATAATCGAATTGGTTTTTCTGCATTAATAAAATTTACTCTCTGTATATCATGTTTACTGTATATTTAAATATGCTTACTGCATTCATAAAATCTATTTTTCTGCATTAATTAAAATTGTTCACTATTTTCTCATAAAAAATTTTCACTGTTTTCTGCATAAACTATTTTTAGCATTCTGCATAAAAGTATTTTCTCTTCAGCATTATTTGAAAAATTGTTCACTATTTTTTCTACATAAATTATTCACTGTTCATTAGGTGTTTTATGATCTGAATGCTCTAATACCAATGACTACCCAGGAGAAAGCATAGCCGTAATATGGAAGCATAAACAATGATAAAATAGATAATAAAGAAGTAAATAGCAAAAATAGATATTTTCAAAATAAGCTTAAAATGGAGTGTGGAATATGAAAATAGAAACTAGTAAAATCTTACTTGAATAAAAACTTTAGTCTTTGATAAACTTGAAAACAAACTGTTGTCTTTGATACAAGCTTGAAAATAAAACTGTCTGAAGAGAAAGGTTACAAGATTACAAGAGGGGAGAGAGTACAAAAGTCTTTCTGAGGGAAAGGGAAGGCTAGTACAAAAGGCTTTCTAAAACTTGGAACTTAAAAGCTTAGAATCTTAGAAACTTAGAAACTTGTATTCTGTATTCGTAGTCCGTCTCTTTTATAGATGAAATGAACCATGGTAAAGTAACCTGAGTAAGTAAATTTAACTCAAGTATTGCAAGCGAAGAACACATTGAAAAAATTCTATTGTCCTAGCAATGGCTGACCCTGCTCTATGTGGTGCTGTGATATTGGAATTGGACTCAATCAAAAGTCCCCCCGCAGGAGTAGGAGGGGTAACCTTAGATTCAATTGCAATGGTTTTTCATATGCTTGAACTTTTAAGAACACTGGCTAACACAATAAGATTCTTTTTTTTTTAATCAAATTAACAAATAGCAGTTTCGGAGGGAACTTCCAATCTTCTAAGAAGGAATCCCAAAAGTCCAAGTCATCCACTCATCAGAAAGATTAAGGAAACCATATAGCAAACATAATTTTCTTTGCTTTACTCCTCCATCGAGTCTATCTTACAGTCAACACTCATAATATTTATCTAGGTTTTTCATTTTTGTTCTCTTTCAATATCCTCCACACGTTCTAGTCCATACCTCTAGATTATTATTTCTTATCATTTAAGGATTAATTTGCGGTCTGGTGACGCGAAAATAACTGATATCTAACAAATTAAATGTCGTGTCATGAGGACAATTCATGTGACAATATCATACCCAATGTATAGCAGTTTCAAAGCTACTAATTAGTCAAGATGAAGAGATAAGAGACTAGGATGGAGCTAGGATTTAAACGTGGGGGCAGGGCCAAATTTAATGTAAGCTTATCGAATTTCATCTCGTTCAATAAAACTATAATCTCATATTTGTGGACACAATCTTCTATCATGATACAATGAACAAATACTAATTGTAGGAGTATGGTAGGTATGTATTGTTTAGAGAGATTCCACAGGGAATGGTGGTTGGCATTTCCAATTTGATGGAGGTTGCCAATGATGGGAAGCTTTGGAGGGTCTGGGGGAAGGTTGGCTGCTTTCTTGACTTTCCTTTGTTTCAAAATCAATGACAAAGAGAGGATGAGAATGAGTACAAGAAAGATAGTCGGAATCCAAAGTAATGTGAGAAATAATAGATTCATGTTTTTTGTTTGGTGATGTAGGAAAAATAGATGTGTTTAAAAAAAATACACAAGAATGTGAGTTCATTAGCTTGAGCTTTAGGTAGCTAGATCAAGGGGAGACTATTTAGATGGAGACGGCGTTAGATTTGAGAGTATGATATACATGTGGATTTGGGTTCTAGTTACACTTTGTGTAACTCTAAGTTATTTTACATCACGCAATATTTCTTTGTTGGATGTGAATTTTAACAAATCTTTCGTTGGGTTAAATTCACTTCTAATACTCTATGTGCTAGCAAAATATATATACACACACTATAGCTGAGGAGTTGTTGGATTCTAATAAAAATATGGTATTATTGCACAGTTATTGCTTGGTAAATTATTTAATTCTAGAACATTTTTTTCTCTCTTTTATTTATTACAACTATCTAAGAAAGAAGAAAAAAATTATGCAAAAAAATAAAACCTTTAGAGAGATAAGAGTCTGTTTGGCATCAATTTCAGCTTTTAGCTTTTAGTTTTTGTGTATAGCTTTTTAAAACCTCATTTTTTCCTGCATTATTTTTCACCTTTTCAAATTTTTTTCAAAGTAAAAATATAATTTAGCACACTTTCAACAAAAAGTTTAGCAAACAGCTAAATAAGCTGTAAACGGACACTAAGCTTAAAAATAGTAGAACCTTAGAAATAGCTATTAATTACCATTTTGTTTCGGTAGTAACACCCCATGTTCCACCCCGGGAATAATTTCAGGTCATTCCGATGTGTTTTGGCCATTTGGGATTCAGAGACGGAGATAGAAGTTTGATTGAGGGGATTAAAATATAAACAAAAAATGTGTATCATCTATTTAGTATTAAGAAACTATTAACAAATAAAAAATACAAAATAATTATTTCTTAATATATTAAAATAAAATTTATCTATTAAAAGAGAAAACGGCCTTCTTTTAAATGACAGAAATCATCAATATTAAATTTGTACTAACTCATTTTCCATAGGTAAAGACAAATCACAAATAAACAAATAATTGTACAAACAAAAAGAGCCAAATACAGACAAAATACATACTATGTACACAGGTCAGCGCTATAATTCACACTATAATAAACTGATTTTATAAAATTTTAGCAACTAACCATTCAAAGTTTCAAACCAATTCCACTTTAAAAGGCTCCACACAATATATCCAGATCAATAAAAATAAAGACAGACAATCTACTACCGTAAGTTTCTAAACCAATTCTACTTTAATAGCAAATTATTTGTTTTATAATAAAAAAATACAACTATTTGGACAGCAAAATTAAAGAGAAATACAAGAGTCCGTGGGCGAAAATGGCCAAATTCCACCATTTTTAGAAATTTGTAGCAAAAAAACACTGTTTCGGAACTATATAGGGAAATACCACTTTTTCTGGAACTCGAGTTTATGAAACTATGGAGGAAAATGGGTTGGAAAGAAGAGAGATTTCCTTAATATGCCAATATACACGTACGAGAGTCTTCGAAGCGTCAGGCACATCATGGTCGGCAAACCTACAAAACTAAGTACAGATACCATCGCAATAGAGTTCATTTAAACATGAAAAACAAATTCGATTATTGTGAAATTTAAACATGAAAAAGTATTCAGATTTGGCTTTTAAATTTAGAAAACACGATTTCACTAGATGTTTTATGAGAAAATAGTGAACAATTTTTTAAATAGTGAACAGAAATAATTTACACAGAAAAGAGAGTGAACAATTTTTTAAATAATGCTAAACAGAAAATAATTTTATGTAGAATACTAGAAATAGTTTATGCAGAAAATAGTGAACAATTTTCATGAGAAAACAGTGAACAGTTTTACTTAATGCAGAAAACAGTTTTACTTAATGAACAGTTCTACATTCAACTAATTCGAACTTATTTTACAAATTCGAATTTTTCGAGGCATTTACCGTTGGGTGATCTATACGAATCATTCATTTTTCTTTCATGCAGTTTGTCCATTATTCATATGGTTACATATTTAAAAAAACTCAACAACCATTTAAGTGCAATAACTACGCCAATGCTAAAAATAGTTTATACAGAAAATAGTGAACAATTTTTATGAGAAAACAATTAACAGTTTTAATTAATGCAAAAAACAGATTTTATGAATGCGGTAAGTAGTTTCGAATATATAGTAAACATGATGTGTAGAGAGCAAATTTTATTAACGTAGAAACAGATTTTATCAATGCAGAAAAATAAATTCGATTATTGTGAAATTTAAACATGAAAAAGCATTCAGATTTGGCTTTTAAATTTAGAAAACACGATTTCACTAGGTGTTTTATGAGAAAACAACGAACAATTTTTTAAATAGTGAACAGAAAATAATATACGCATAAAAGACAGTGAACAATTTTTTAAATAATGCTGAACAGAAAATAATTTCATGCAAAATGCTAGAAATAGTTTATGCAGAAAACAGTGAACAATTTTTATGAAAAAACAGTGAACAGTTTTAATTAATGCAAAAACAAATTTTATGAATGCAGTAAGTAGATTTGAATATACAGTAAATATGATGTGCAAAGAGTAAATTTTATTAATGTAGAAACAGATTTTATCAATGCAGAAAAATATATTTGATTATTGTGAAATTCAAACATGAAAAAGCATTCAAATTTGGCGTTTAAATTTAGAAAACACGATTTCACTAGGTGTTTTATGAGAAAACAGTAAACAATTTTTTAAACAGTAAGCAGAAAATAATTTATGCAGAAAAGAGAGTGAACAACTTCTTAAATAATGCTGAACAGAAAATAATTTTATGCAAAATCGTAGAAATAGTTTATACAGAAAATAGTGAACAATTTTAATTAATGTAGAAATTAAATTCATATTTTGAAATTAAATCTCTATATTTTATAATGCTTGTGTTTAAATAAATAAAAACATAAAAAAGCCACCAAAGCCAAAAAAAAAAAAAAAAAAATTTACACGGTACTCGAGTTTGGTAAACTCAAGTACTGTGTAAATTTTTTTTATCTGTAATTTATTTATAAAACATACTCGAGCCTGGTATACTCGAGTATTGTGTTGCATGGAACTCGAGTTTACCAAGCTCGAGCACTACATAATTTTTTTTAATCACACATATTCCAGCTCAGCAGTGCCACGGTGGTGGAATTGATGAGGAACTCGAGTTTCTGAAACTCGAGTTCTAGAAAAGTGGTACTTTGCTATTTATTTCTGAGACAGTGTTTTTTTGCTAAAATTTTTTAAAAAAAAGTGGTATTTGGCCATTTTGGCCAGAAAAATTCAAGATTCTTTTCAATCAAAATAATAACAATAATAAGATATTTGATCCCCTCCAAAATATGTGATATGAGGGCTTGTTTGGTGGGTTAGATTGAGTAATGTTGTTTGAGTGTTTTTGATATATGTATGAGTGAAAAAGTGTGTAGAAATATGTGTAATGTTGTTTAAAATGTGTAGTTTTGTATTTGAGTAAGGCTGCCAAACAAGCCCTTTTGTAACTTAATTAATTCATATTTAGGATTTAGGGTGTGTTTGGATACTGCTTATTACTGAAAATTGAAAACTAAAAACACTATAGCAAAATAATTTTTAAATGTGTGAATAGTATTGTGGGACCCAGTTTTAAAGTTGTTTTTGTTGAAAAAAAATACTTGCGGGTCCCGTGAATAGTAGACAGGATCTACTTAAAAACGTGGGACGCAACTGAAAAGTGCTTTTCAACACTATCCAAACATACACTTAGTTTTTTTTAGGGAAGTCACCTAAGGTTCAAATTTTTCTACCCAATTATTAAATTATAAACAATATTAAAAAGAAGACGAAAACCACATTTTTGTCCCTACATTTTCACTCGATTCCTACTTTGATCCCTATCTTTTATTTTCACCGCTTTTAGTCTCCATTTAGAAAAATATCTTTCATTTTAGTCCTTTCTGTCAGTGCGCTAACGGCAAAGTCCTATGTAGCAGATGGAATTATTAAAATAATAATAATAAATTTTATTTTGGCATTAAAAATGCCACGTAAACATCTAAAATAAAAAAAAAATTAATTTATTAATTTTAACTAAATAAAAAAAAATTAAAAACAGAATTAAAAACCAAAAATGACATGAATTGAGATCTAAGTGTGTTTTAAACAAAAACAACAAGAATACAAACCCAAATCTAAGAACACAAACCCAAATCCAAGACGGCAAACCTAGAAATTAAAATCCTAAAGTTAAAAATCTCAAAATCACCATTTTCTCAAACCCAGCAAAATCATCAAATCCTAAAGCTTCAAAAGACCAAATCAATCCAAAAATACAACACAACCAATCCAAACTCAGAAAAACAAACCCAACATTCAAATCCTAAACTCATCACCAAGTGAAGCCTACCCCTCGTCCAAAACAAACCCAACATTCAAATCCTCGAACTCGTTGGACTCAACGAACTTGGCAGCTCCATCAGACCCACCAAAAGTTTGAAGCTTATCTCATTTTTCTTTCTTTGCATCTTTTTTAAAAAACCAAAGACCAAAACCCAAATTTCACTTTCTTTTTCTTTTTTATTCTTAAAAAAAAAAAAAACGTATTGTTCGAAACCCAAAATGCCTTCTTTGAAGGAAGAACTGTTCCCATCAACGCCTGGGAAGTTCAAGATCAACCGAGCCCACAGCATGAACCGTCAATTCCACCGTTGTTTCGCTTCTACGAGCACCATGTTCTTGTGGGCACTCTTGATTGCATTAACAGCGTCGTATTTGAGTTTCCAGAGTTTCGTCGATTCCGGTAGCAAGTATTTCACCGCCTTGCGAGGCGATCTCCAGTGGGAGAAACAAGGGCGGGTCTCCTCCCAGATCTGAAGATCCGGCGGCATGTCCGTTTCAGTCACTGGCGGCGCCAGTTTCATCGGCACGCACGTGCCGCTAGCTTTGAAGAGGCGCGGAGACGACGTCGTTGGACTCGACAACTTCAACAACTACTACGACCGGTCGTTGAAGAAAGCGCGCAGGGCCCTCCTCGACAGCCACGGGATTTTCTTTTTCTGAGTTTGGATTGGTTGTGTTGTATTTTTGGATTGATTTGGTACTTTGGGGCTTTAGGATTTGATGATTTTGTTGGGTTTGAGAAAATGGTGGGTTTGAGATTTTTAATTTTTGGATTTTAATTTATGGGTTTGTGTTCTTATTGTTCTTGTTCAAAACACATCTCAATTCATGTGATTTTTTGTTTTTAATTTTTTATATTTAGTTAAAATTAATAAATTAATTTTTTTAATTTAGACCCGAACGTGGTATTTTTTAATGCCAAAATAAATTTTTTTATTATTATTTTAATAGTTTCGTCTGCCACGTAGGACTTTGCCGTTAGGGCATTGATGGAAATGACTAAAATGAAAGGCGTTTTTCTAAATAGGGATTAAAAGCAGTGAAAATAAAAGATAAGGACTAAAATGAGAATCGCGTAAAAATATAGGGACGAAAATGTGGTTTTTACCTAAAAAGAAATTTGAATATAACCAATTTAATAATTATGTCAAAACCATTAATCCTAACGCAACGTGTTTATTGAATGAATTGATAAATTACGGTTGCGTTTAGGATAGCTTAAATTAGGCCATTTCTTTTATTATATAGTTTATTTTTCTTACTATTTATAGATTTTAATGCTCTTTTTGGTACTATTTATAGGTCCTATTGTACTCTTCCAGCTAACTTATTTATATACTTTCAGCAAAAAAATTTCAGTTTCAACTAAATAAGTTGTTCCTAAATAAATCCTACGTATAAATGCCTAGAGTTTATACCATTCTTCATATTTTATTGAGTTCTAAGTTTAATATTGTCTCAAATTTATGAAATCATTTCAATTTGAAACTCATGTTTATTTTTGCTATTCATTTATTATTATTTTGGACATTAACTAAGTGGAGTAAGGCAAAAAAAAACAAAAAATATATATTGATTAAAACTTTGCATTTCATTGAGGACTGTTCATAAATCAATTTAATAGCCATTAAAAAAAGTGAGACAGAGGGTTCTGTTAGAATAAGAAAGTGATTGCCAGAAAAAATAAAACTTATTATTTAGATATAATACAAAATTTTATCAATGGTTTTCTTTTCTTCTCTACTTAGTTCTATCCCAACAAAAAAAACATAAATAAATTCATAATAGAGATATGAGTTTAAATGGCAAAATTAAAAACATGCAACCTAATTTGAAACATGGTATAAACTTTTGGCCTTTTTATGTAATTTTACCCCTCTAATATGTGATTATTTTTTTGGGGTTAGTAATATAGGCATGCATTTTAAATAAAAATATTAAATACAGTCTCAACTCTAAAAAATTTTTAAAAAAATGTGAACCAAATTAATTAACATGATTTTATATATTACTAGCCTCATTAATGAGGCCATTTTTTTTTATTTTTTTTATTTTGAGTATAGTGTTATAATATTTAAATGTGAGATACAGATAGTGTCCTAATTAAAAAAAAAAAAAAAAAGTGATCCGAATTAATTAACATAATTTTATATCTTACTAGCCTCATTAATGAGGCACTTTTTAATTTTTAATTTTGAGTTTAGTGTAATAATATTTAAATGTGAAATAGAAATATTGTCCTAATTTTTAGGATCTTTCTATACGTGAGAGTTTATAAAAGTTTGAAATTTTGAATTTAAAATTAAAAAAAAATGGTAATTCAGATTGAAGAAAATAAAATAAAAAACCTAAAATTTATGAACTTTTATAAAATAGTAAATTACTCTTTTAACCAGTTTGTGCTTTTAAATTTAAAATTATTTAACTAAAAGATAGGGGTATTTTAGAGAGTTTAAGAATTCGTGTGAGGATCTTTTAATACACAAAATGATAAAACACAAACAAAAAATCCAGTTATTAGTAATATAGATATATACAGGACTAGCCCTAGGCTTAGGCCACTTAGGCAATTGCCGAGGGCCCCCTACTAGAGAAAGGCCCCCCAAATTTTGCGGCAAAAATTGAAATATATATATTTTTAGATATTTTTTTTGAGATATAAGAAAAAAAAAAGGTTTTACATTTTTCTTCTACTTTTAAGAAGTATCAAAGAATTGAGTAATGTTAGAGATAATACAACTTTAAATACATACATAGGGCTTACAAATATGTGTCACTAATTACAAGGAGTCCAAATCTTCTGTACCGAAAATTTGGACTCCTCTATTACAATAAATAATTTAGATAGGAAAATACTATAAATACTATAAATTTTACTTTAAAACTTTTATACAAATTGATGTGACAATTAATATAATTTGTAGACGTCAACAACCTATTAAATGCATTTTTAAATTACTTAGTGATATATCTTTATAAGCATCATGTTGTAAAATTTGTAATATCTCTAACATTATTCATTCAAATACTTGTTTATTATCTTTTTGAAGTGTCATTGATCACATTCATTGCTACAATTTTTGTAAGTTTTTTTAGTAAAATTTGTTATAGTTTTAGCATTTCTTCAAAAAATAAAAAACATATTACAAGATAAAAAGAATGCATTTTTGTTATATAAAAATTATGATATTGAAAACTAGTTAAATATTATTTAATTAATAACAAAAGACCCCATTTAAACATTTCGGCTTAGCCCTCAAAGTTTGTTGGGCTGCCCTGGATAGATAATAGGAATAATACAAACATAACCCATTTCAACTTTTTAAAAATATGACCCAAAATTATTAACTTTTTGTATATTTTCTAAGCATGTAAATTATACTACTAGTTATAATTCTAAATAAATAAGTTTTAGACAAATTCTATCTCTTAATAACATTAATTAAAGTACTAATAGCATACAAATACAATCACTTATTATAAAAACACTAATAACATACAATATAAATATTCTTATTTCAACCCAACGAAGTTCCAACCAAATTGGGAAATATTCAATCTATGAAAAATAAAATGAAGTGAGATTTTTTTTTTTTAAGGGAAAATGGTTATGAACTTTGGGTTTAATGACTATAGGCATTAAAATTCTTTTGATTACTCAATTATATATTTAAAATTAAATTTTGTGTGTGTGTGTTTGTTTCTAAAAAAAAAAAATCAAATTTTGTGTTGAATAAAAATGACATTAATTTATGTGAACAAGTTCTTATCAAACTGGTCAACCCATCTTGACACACAAATAATGAATTGAATTATTTTCGAGTCAATTGCGTGCTAAGCATGTCAACACAAAAATCGACACATGTATTAATTATGTCAAAGCAAGTGAACCTAATATGATAAATCACAGTGCTACTAGAAAAACAAATGAATAACCAATGTGAAGAGTTGCACTACTTTGTGCAAAATACTATTTCTATATGCCTCAAAATAGCAACTAATTAAAGGTAAAAAAAAATAAAAATAAAAAAAGCAAAAAAACAAAACAAACATGCACACAACACCGAGATTAGTGGTATAATATAGAGCATATTAAGCATAGGACAAAACTTAAATATAGTACCTTAAGTGCTATTCTTTAAGTTCCTCTCTTCAGGTTCAGTCATCTGGTTATTTAACTAAAAATTACACTTTCAATCCATGAGAAAAAATCCGCATGGCAGAATTTAAAGAAGAGAACCTAAAGAACAGTACATAAGTATTGTACCTAAGTCTTGCCTTTAAGCATATTGGAAGTCAAAAACCATGAGCGATAGGCCTACCATCTTTTGTTGGTGTCAACATCATATTTTGTCCACCTTCAATTTCTCATAAAAAGCTTGGGAAAAAAAGGGGCATTTGCCCCTAATTTACAAAATATGTAGTAATTTGTCCCTCTTTTCAAACAATTTAGGGATATGTCCAAATTTTGAAAATTGATTTTGCTAATAAATAAAAAATATTTTTTATCAAAGAAAAACAAAAGCAAAAAATCATTGGATGTGGTAATGACTATTCATTTTTCTTAGTTTTAGAGTGTAGAATTCATTAATCTCCCACACACAAATGCTAAAAGATCACTCTCTCGGTCTAAAAAAAATGCTCGAAAGTGATTTTTTTAAAGCTTCTTAGTTACGCTGCAAACCATCTTCTCCCATTAAGCTTAGCAATGAGTCTACTCATTCATTTTGAGTTTGACAGTTCTCTAAAAAAATATAGTTCTTATTGTACTTTCCCTTTGTGTTTGTTCTTGAAACTTAGCTCTTAATTAAAAAAAAAAAAAAAAAAAATCCACCTACACTTGCTTTGTGTTTTGTCCACGTCAACACTTCTATATAATATAAAAATTGTAAAAAAAAATAAATAAATGTATAACTAATCACTAGTAAAAAAGTTTATACTCAAATTTTATTTGGAGACAGTAAATATATAATTTTATTTAAAAATTTTAGTATTTGGTTGCTTCACTCAAAAAAAAAAAAAAAAAAAAATTTGACCTCCTAAAAAGAATATTTGAACATTTTGAGTCCCTAACTCTAAATCTTTTTTAAGTCCAAGTCCAACAAAAATAAACTTGAATATGATCCCCTTAACAATCTATTCTTGCAAATAAAGTTACAATTAATTAAAAATCTTGATTGAATTCGTGAGTGAAGTGGCTGGATTTGAATGTGTTGTTTGTAAGTGGGGATTGGGGCATGTGCCAATCAATCAATCAGTAATTAATAAGTGTTAACATTAAAAAACAAATAAACAATTAGACAATGAGTGATTCTAGATATTTTTTAAAAAAAATAGATAAAGGAGTGGGGCAAGGGAGTGATTGAGTGAAGACAAAAACAAATGTTAATACAACAAAAATTTTCTTAATAGAATTATAAAGACCAATAGTTGTCAAAGTTGAGTTGAATTGTTAAATAAAGTTACAATTAATTTATACTTTTGATCGAATCTACGAGTGGAGTGGTTGAATTTGAATGTGTTTTTAATTTTTTATTTGTTAAGTGATGATCGAGACATGAGCTAGCCAGTCAATCAGTAGTTAGTAAATGTTAACACTAAAAGACAATTAAATAATTAGACAAATGATGATTCTAAAAATAAATAAATAATTAGACAAAGGGGTGGAACAGGAGAGTGATTGAGTGAAAACAAAAACAAACACAATAAAAATTCTTAATAGAATTACACATACCAATAGTTGTCAAAATTGAGTTAAATTGTTAAACAAATTCACAATTAATTTATACTTTTGATCGAACCCGCAAGTGGAGTGGCTGAATTTGAATGCGTTTTTAATTTGTTAAGTGGGGATTGAGGCATGGGCCAGTTAGTCAATCAGTAGTTAGTAAAGATTAACACTAAAAGACAATTAAACAATTAGACAAAGAGTGATTAAAAATGAATTTAAAAATAAAAAAATAAAAAAAAAAGGAAGAAGAAGAAGACAAGGGGGTGGGACATGTGAGTGATTGAATGAAGACAAAAACAAATGTTAAGACAACAAATATTTTCTTAATAGAATTTCAAAGACCAATAGTTGTCAAAATTGAGTTGAATTGTTAAATAAAAGAATTGTAGAGAGTAAAGACATAAACTAATAGATAAAAATATTTTAAGCAATAATAATTAATATGTTTATTGTATTTTTATTTTTATAATTTGAGATAGAAATCCCACTCTAGCCTAATCTAAGTGTGTATGTGTGTGAAACTCCCTCCTAGAGACTTGAACCCCAACCCTTGCCCTCCAACCCACAAAAACTTGTACTTACAAAGTGACCATTATGCCAATAGTGCGCAGTGGTATTGTATTTATAAACAATAAATTATTTTCAAGATTTAATCTTAGCAATCATAATTAGTATGTTCAAATAAATAATATATTAAATGAACTTATAGTTTATCTTTTATTATCTTCTTAGTAATATGAACAAATTTGTTATAAAACCATGTAGACCACAAAATTTATCTCCTACTCAAGATTCATCTTCTTATTAACCCCCTATAAAAAAAGAGAAATGATATGTCAAAAATATTTTCATAACAAATCTTAAGTAGCAAGTTGAAACTGGTTGTTACTATTGGGGCAAAAAAGTAATCTCAGTGATAGGTTCAAATTTGAACTAATAAGAACTAACCACATATCATTTGTTGTTAAAATGTTTCAAAAATATTGTTGATGTAGCATCTATTATTTGTTGTGAAAATGTTGTGGACGTAGCACCTTTGGCCCAAATCCTAGAGTCGCCATTGCCCAAACCCCTGGCCTTATCCTCTTGGTCTTCGATTATTTTTTCTTATCATCTTTTTTTCCCTTTCATTCAAACACTCTCTCATCCTTCCTTACTTCAAGAACACAGAAAACTCTTTCATTCATTCACGCAGTGACTCTCTCATCTCATCATCTCTCTCTCATCCTCACAAAAATTCCATAAACATTTGTATGAGATCATCCTTAAGAACACAATTACCCCCTATCTTTCCACCGTCACATAGGCAAAACTTTATTTTACCATCTTTTTGCATTTTTTCAAGTGTGTGTGGGCATTTATGCTTTGTTGTGTTGGATCATTTATTGTGTTTTGTGCTCTTTATTTGGTGTAGGATTCACATGTTAGCTTCATGGCTAATGTGTGAACTTTCCAAGTACAAAGATCAATATCCTCTCCTTGACCTGTGCCTGCGGGCCGTGGTTAGGGTTTCCATATGAGTTTGAACCCCTTTGTTACACAAACCCAAGGATCCACCATTCACCAAAGGGCATGTGGGGTTTTGTGATGGTGGTGGTGGAGGACATGAGGTTAAGGCACGTGACCCATTTAAAAAGAAAAGGCTAAAATGCAAAATTCACCCTCTAAATTTTACAATTTTTCATTTATGTCCTTTTAGTTTGGGTTTTGTCATTTCAGTCCTCTAAGTTTCATTTATTCTAAAAAAAAAAAAAAATTCATCTGCTAACAATTTGTTAGTTGCTGCCATTATGTATAGCAAAACGACGTCGTTTTGTCTTTTTTAAAAATTTAAATTATTATTTATTTATTAATTTTAAGAAATCCTTAATTTTAAAATTTTTAAAAAAAAAAACCCACAAATTAATTTGAAGAAACGACAATGTATGGAGAACAACATTGAAGAACAAAAATTCAAATGTAAGTTCAATAACTTTCTCTTCCTCTCAAACAATTGAGTTAGGGATCTGTTTGAGGGTTTGTTTGTTTGTTTTTTTTTTTTTTTTTGTTCTTCAGATTAACATTTTACTTACTGTGTTTGATTTTTTTGTTCTTCATATTAGCTTTTTAATTTCTGGGTTTGTTTTTGAGGGTGGGGGTTTGTTCTTCAAAGTAAGGGATATTTGCCCTCTAACATCATATATAGAAATTATTTCGTTAGTAAGCAAGGCTTTGAAACAATTTAAGAAAGTAACATCTCGAGTTCAGTGACAAAACTCGAGCCTCAAAGGCTCGAGTTCTCATTGTTGACATAGAGATTTTTGCCACCTATAATTCGAGTCTCTAAGACTCGAGTTCCATAGAAGAAGAAGAAGAAGAATTTGAAGAAGAAGAAGAAGATCTAAAGAATTTGTAGAAGAACCCACGGAGGAAGAAGAAGAACAGAGGAAGAATTTGAAGAAGAAGAAGAAGAAAGATCTGAAGAATTTGAAAAAGAACCCACGGGAAGAGAAGAACAGAGGAAGAAGACGAACGGAGGAGGAAGAAGAACAGGTGGTGGACGCAAGAACTTAAGTATTTAAAATTCGAGTTCCAAGTGGATTTTTTTCCACATCAGATTGCCACCACATGCAACTCGAGTTTTAAAAACTATTTGAGTTTGTTTTTAATTTTTGATTTTTTAATTAACATTTTTTTAAATTTAATAAAAAAATTTTTAAAAAATATATTAAATATTAAAATAATGCCAAAACGGCATCGTTTTGGTGGTCTTAACGGCAACAGTGGATGGTAGTTTAATAGAGAGCTTAATTGAGAATAAATGAAACTTAGAGGATTGAAATGAAAAAATTCAAAGCCAGAGGACTGAAATGAAATACAGTGAAACTTAGAGGGTGAGTTTTGCATTTTGACCAAAAGAGAATTATAAAGAATTATTTAGATTAAAAAATTACGCATAAACAAAAATTGACCGCTTATAGAAAGACTTGATTGACCATACTTATAAATGTGAGATATTAAATTGATCAAATTGAAAATTTAAGGATCAAAATCGATAAGTTGTGTAAATAAGGGACTAAATTGTATTTAGCCTAAACCATACTATAACTTTATTCACAAATATATAATATTGGCTTTTATATATATATATATATATATATATATATATATATATATATATATATATATTTTTAGCAATTCAAAACTTAAAAGCAACTAATCCAACTCTATTATAACATAGGAGACTATTCTCAACTTCCTTTGCATTGTACTTGTTTTGATTATGATAATTTAACTTTTTAAAGATAACAGACCCTTTGTGATACCTAGAACTTGTTTGGTAAGTCAATTTAAGAACAATTGTTAGGGCATGTTTGGTAATGTTGTTTTAGTAACGTTATTTATATTTTTTGGAAATACATATAGGTAAAAAAGTGTGTAAAAATACATATAATATTGTTTAAAAACTGAAAACTGTTGTTTAAGTTGTGGTACCAAACACCCCTTAGTTTTTAAAACAAAATGTAGTAGGTCCCACACATATTGAAGTTGTTCCACAAATGTACTGTGCAAAACAATTTTTAGAATGGCGTAAATGCACTTTTAGTCCCTACATTTTGCACTTTTTTTCCATTTTGGCCTCTACATTTTATTTTTACCACTTTTAGTCCCTAAACCAATTAATGCCTAACATTTAGGTCAGTTCTGTCACCCAACTAACAGCAAAAGCTAATATGGCTGACGATGGAATAAATAAATAATATAATCACACAATATAATGCCACGTTAGCATATAAATTTAAAAAATTAATTTATTAATTTTAACTAAATAAAAAAATAAAAACAGAACTAAAAATTGTTGCCCAAAAAATAACTCGTTATTCATGTTCATGTTCTTTTCATTAACTATTCATGTTCTTCCTCACTTCTCCAGAATTGTTCATGTTCTTCCTCAAATAACTCGTTGCCCAGAAAATTATAAAAATCAATATTTTTGTTTCTCTTCTTGCATTTTCTTAGCAACCAAACATGCAAAACACACAGCAATCTTCAAATGAGAACAAAACCCAACAATCGCAAAAATACAGATCTCCTACAAAATTAATCTCCAACAAAGAACCAAACCCAAATCTCCAGTAAAACAACCAAACTCATAAACCCAACAACCAAACCGATCTCCAACAGAGTAAACCTTAACCTTCAAACCCATAAATCTTATTGGGAAACAAATACAAAAAATATAGATCGGGTGAATTGTGAGAGAGAGAAAATGAATTGTTGATAAAGATCGGGTTAGATACCCAAAGGAAAAACAAACCAAAACCCCCAAAATTCTTAAACCCAAACAAAATCATCAAATCCAAAAACTCAAATGTCTCCCATCATTTTCTCTGGATCAAGAATCCATGGCATCCATTATTAAAACATTGAAGATCTGAGAGAAAGTAAGGAGGGAAAGGGGTTTTCGATCTAACTGGAAACCCATACGATGGCACTCGGAGTGAACTGGAGCTCAAAGGAGTTAGCGAGTTGGTAGACTAAGCGAATGAAGGCATGGCGGCCTTTCTGGTCCTTCTCCTTGTCGTCAACGGCGTAGATGAGGTCTTTCAGTTAAGCGCCATGGAGTTGGCCTGTGCGAACGCCGAGGACGAAGCACCAAGATAGATTCCGTCAGAGATGAGAGAAGTGGAGGAACTTGCTTAAAGAGTTCAAGAAGGCTAAGTACCAAGACAGAGGGAGAAAGAAGAAAAAGAGGAAGAAAGAAAGAAGACTAAATAAAGAAAAGGAGGCGGAGAAACTGAGAGAAAGATCTGGGGAAGAAGAAGAAAAAGAAACTAGGCACAAACATAACAGATCTAAGTTCCACCATTTTTTTGTTTTTAATTATGTTTTTTTGTTTTTTATAATTTCTAAAATTGATAAATTTATTTTTTAAGGTTAGATGCTGATGTGGAAGCTGACGTGGATGCTGATGTAGCATTTTTTAATATTATTTTAATGGACACGTCAACATTTATTGTGCCAACAGTACACTCCGTTTGCCATGTCAGCTTTTGCCGTTAGTTGAGTGATGGAATGACCTAAATGTTAGGCGTTAATTGGTTTAGGGACTAAAAGTGGTAAAAATAAAATGTAGGGATCAAAATAGAAAAAAAATGTGAAATATAGGGACTAAAAGTGCATTTACGCCTTTTAGAATACAATTTTTAGGTCCCACACATATCTGTAAATATTTGGATGGCATTTTTGTAACTATCTTCAATACCAGTGGTCATATCCTTCTCTCTCTTACAAATCATTCATGATCATTGCAAGAGAACAAGAACAGAGAATCCTCTGTCATGAGAATTCTCTGGTCTTGCCGTCAGTGAAAATTGTTTTTTTTTTATAATAATAATAAATAAGAAATAGAAGTAGAAAGCAAGCCCCAAAATTTAATTTTGGGGGTAAAAACTACTAAAAATTGTTTTTGAGATTTTTTTTTTAATAATTCGACAGTTAAAATGTGGGAAAGAAAATTTAAAAGAGGTCAATATTAGAAATACTCTGCCAGTTAAGTTACAAGCTCTTGAGTCTTGACAAAACAATTTCTCAAAACAACTAGAAAACTAAAAACATAAAACACAAATTAAATAGGCTCTTTTTTTTCTTCCTCTATTTTTACTCATGTTCCTAAACTTACAGATTTTTTAGAATCTTTTTACTTTTGACAATTTGAACCTCATTGTTTTAAAAAAAAAATCATTTTTTTTTCTTTTTAGGATAAAATATAATTAATACCCTTAAAGTTTGGGCTAATACCAACAAAGTCTAAAATTTTTTCAAAACTAACCAACTTAATTCTTAGTCATTGTGACAAAGAGGAAAAAAATGAGTAACAATTTAGAAACTAAGTGGATTAATTTTGAAAAGTCTTGAACTTAACTGACATTAACTCAAACCTCAAACCTCAGAAGTATGAACTGTATTTTACCTTTTTTTTAAATGAATTTTTAATTCTACCAAATTTTTTTTTTTAATAAGCAAAAGGTCAGACAACCAAAACAGATATATGTATATATTAGAGCAATTGCATCATTTAGTGTAAAATAAAAAAAGTTACAAGTTTTACACATTTTTGCCCAAAAAATGCCTACATCAGTGGTCTATAATACTATGCAAATACAAAATTGCTACAATAGTCGTGTGTATTTACACAATTTCTTGCAGCTTTCTATTTGATTTTTTAAATCATTCTTTTTCCCTCTCCTCTCTCACCCTCTCTCTCTCTCTCTCTTCAATCCACAGAAAAAGGGGAGGAAGAAGAAGAAATTAACTCACACAAATCTAAAAACTCATCACAAATTGAACTCAAAATAACCCAAAACAAAATCCAACGGAAAACCTATTTGAATAAACCAAATCAACCCAAAACCCACGTTGCAGCTACTGTCGCTGCTGCCATGGAAGCTTGGGCTGAGTGCTTGCCACCGCCATGAAAGAGAAAATGAAGATTCGGACCTAACTGAACTGAATCAAGTCTGTGATGGTTGGTTCAAGGATCGGGTTTGCCTTAGATCTATCTACAAATGCCAAAAATGGACTTGGACTAATATGGGTTTGTGTTGAAGTGAAGTTTTGAGGTTTGTTTATGGAGTTTTTTTGGTGAAATAAGAGAGGAGGAAGGAAAAAAAATGATGGGCAGAGAAGGAGAATGGATGACACCATGAGGGAGAGAGTATTGTTTAGACAAAATAAAGAGAGAGAGAGAGAGAGTGTGTGTTTTTTTTTTTTTTTTTTTGATAACCGAGAGAGAGAGAGTGTTTTAATGTGGGTAGCAATGGGTAGGTGAAACAATAATAAAAAAGATTATTTAAAGAAAAGAAAGGGTACAATAAATGATCAGTCGTGTTTTTGCAAATTGTTAAAGTATGGCTAAAATAGATAGAAAATTTTAAATAGACCAATGGGAATCCTCTTAATAAAACAAAAAAGAAGAGGTTTTATTTATTTATTTATTTTACAACTTAGAAAGCCATACTAAGAGCATTCCCATCAGCTTTTTCATAAAAAATGCCATTTTAACACACCAAACACCTACTTTATTATTTTAGCACATTATTTTATAATTGACTATTTATCAGATGTTCTATTCTTCCCTTCTAAACATTAAAATAATATATTCAACACATTAAAAATAATATATTTCCTCAAAACCCAACAATATACAGACACAGCCCCATGATAGTCACCACCAACCAAGAAACAAGAACCACCGCTACAACCACCACCACAACAACCACCACCGCTACAACCACCACCACAAACTACAACCACAATCATTGGTCCTCCCAACAAATTCCAAATACAAAAACCTCAACAAAAGAGGAAAAAAAAAAAATCAAAACCTTCAACAAAACCCCACCGTACACAGCACAGACCGCCACCACCATAACCAAGCACAGCCCGCCACCACCACCCACAGGTACAACCCGCCACCACCAATAAAAATCCACCAGCCGCCACTGCCACCCAATAATACTTTAAAAAAAAATCCCCAAAATCAACACAAAACTATCCCTAAAAAAAGAGCTTGAAAAAGAACCAACTCACCCATAATCACAATCACATGGAATCCACAACTGAAGGGGAAAAAAAAAAGTGTGAGATCAGAATCAGAGATCTCCACGGTGACAGCCTCATCAGTGAGGCTGAACTCCACAGTGACGGCCGATCTCAACGGCGACGGCGAGGCTGAACTCCACGGCGAGGCCGAACTCCACAGCGACGGCCAATCTCAATGGCGACGGCCAATCTCAATGGAAATGGCCTAGGCGGAGAAAAAAAAAAGACAGAGAGGGAGAGTGACAGGAAAAAAAAAAAAAAAAAAAAAAGAGATAAAGAAGGTGCAGAGAAAGTGACAAAAAAGAAAAAAGGGGGAAAAAAAGAAAGAAAAATGGAGAGGTGGAGGTTCTGGAGAAAGAAAGAAAAAGGAAAAAAAAAAAGGGAAGAGAGGTGAGGATTGAGAAGATGAACTGAGGCAGAGAAAGAAATAAGGAAAAGAAAGAGAGAGAAGAAAGAGGCGTAAATGAAGAGAGAGGAACGGAATAAAAAACATTTTTTTATTATAGCACATCTGTCCGTACCGTTCCAAAAATGGAACGGTATTGTTCACGTGTGCCAAATTTTATAAGATATAAAACACCTCATTAGAAGGATTTTTTGGTGTTTGGTGTGCCAAATGCCAAATATTTGGCATTTGGCACACCTGATGAGAATGCTCTAAGATCTGATGGGAATAAGATAAGCCCTATACAAAATAGTAAATTTGAAATATAGAATAGATGAGCTAGTGATTGGTTACAAATTTTCTCCCTTTTCTCTTTTGAGTTGTTTTGTGCTCAGGTGATTGATTTCTACAACTCGATACTTGTAAAGTCCGAAGGAACTAGGGAAAGCTAAAAAAAAAAAAAAAAAAAAAAAAAGGCTGACAAAGTACTTGAACTTCCTAAAAAATGGAACTGAAAATAACAGCAATGTTGGCTTATGAAGTCTGCAATACCCGACAGCGGTAATCTCCCAATGCCCAAATAGGAAATATGTTCCTGTAAGCAGCGTAGGTGATCATACAATTCCTGTTGAAGACCCCCATGATTTCCTGTGATAAAAATAAAATAAGTATTATTAAACAGAAAATTAGCATTGTAAATAAACAGCAACCTTTCCCTTTTTCCATAAAAAGTTTCTACAAATATTTCATAAATCAATGTGCTTAGGGTTTTCAGGATCTAAAATAGTTGGTTCAACTCGCAGTTTCGGTTCTTAAAAGCATGAGCTCAACCCCCAATTTCAAAAGTGGCACAGTTTTAGCATAAGTTTCAGACCAGATTTTCAAGTTTATTTATTAAAATACAATTTTAAGCCACCAAAGGAAACACATTGAAAATTGTTTCTATAACTATTATTAATCTATAATTGCAACGAGAAAATATATAAATAAAGAAAATTATCAAAGAAACAATAAGCAATTTATCATGGTCAAAGAAGGGCATAAAAAAGAAGCTTTAAATCAGAGGAAAAAAGAAAGAAAACAGGAATGTCATACATGCTGAAGCCATGTACTTTCCATTTAACATCTGCCTACTTAGGTCTAAGAATAATCAACGACTTCAACCCAGAGATAAGCGCCAATTGAAAGAATGATGTAAGATGCTGGTTTTTGTGGAAATCAATTAAACATGCTATACCGAGTACATTATAGAATTACCTGTTGAGGAAAATCTCCGTTTTCCATTTGAGAATTTATCAAAAATTTGGCCGCCTGGTGCAGTGGTGTTGGGTCCCTCTCAGCCTGGTCCAGAAAAATTACAAGAATAAAATAAATTGCATGTGCAAGAAAATAAAACCTATCACAAGGTATTTATTAGAAGACATATCCAAATCCAGCTCCTTTGCAGTTCTCACAAGGAATTCCAAGTTGAGTTGGAAAATCTCAACTATGGAATCATGTTTGAAGAATGAGATCATGTCAAATCATTCAAAAAATGGCACTCTTTCTTTTCATCTTTCTTTGTTCACATGGATTTGATCTGTCCCAATTTTGAGTTTCACCCGCAGCCAAAGGTTGCCAAACAACACATGCAATTCTGATTGGAAACTCTGGAGGAGCCCACTCTAATCCAAATCCTTATCAACACTAGAAAATTTCATTGAAATAAAAACATGTGGCACAAGCGTTATCAACTAAGCTCATATTCTTCAAATACTCTTATAAGGAAAAGGAACTTCCATTTTTCTTATACTGTTATTAATGACACTATGAACAGACTTCTGATCAAAAGTAAAAGGAGGTCAAAGAGGCTATATGATAAGTAAATTAAATCAAAATTGTCCATTAGAATCACAAGCTATGGAACATTTGTCTACAAAACAGATCATGAAGTAAAATTTGATGCATACCTGCCCAGCATCTATAAGTGCCAAAATAGCCCATGCAGTATTTACAACATGAGCCCTGTTGCCCTCTAAATTTGAATACACCTGTTGCCAACATAGAAAAAGCAACAGAAAATGCATTTAATATAATGATGGACAAGACCTATATAGAAATATCGGCGTTGAGCACCGTTGGATTTTGTTTTCTCACCCAAGATTAGTGGTTTTATAAGCTAATCCATGTTATCAAGAACCATTTCAATCAAGTTAAATATACCACATAATTTCCCTTCTCTTTGTTTACGCTTGTAATAAGTCTATACTCCAAAATTTGAAAAATGCATAATTTGAACATAGAAAATAAATAGAAGCTTGGGAGCCACCCCACAAAATTTGAGAGAGAAAACCCCCCTCCCACTTGTCAAGACCACAAAGGAGGATTTGAAATTTTTGGACCTTGGCCACTAAGAAGCCCTTGGCTCTGCCTCAACATGGAAAGGGATCAACATTATCAACCATTATAGCAAGGATAGAAGCTATTAGCTACACCAGCATTGTTATCCAGAGAAACTAATAGCGTTGGTCAGTTACAGATTATGAATAAAATTAAGAGAAAATGAACAGGCAGTATGGGGATACTGCTTCAGGGATAGGGGTCTCTATCACAATCCCCATCAAGCTCAGAATACTATCTTGGAATGTCCGTGGTAAGAATGATGTGGGTAAAAGGCAAAGTATCAAAAATCAATTAAGGGGTTAGAAGGAAACATTGTGTGCTTTCAGGAGACAAAAATTAGGTCCTTGACTAGGTAAACAGTGAGAAGCATTGGCAGAAACCAATTTGTGAATTGGTCTTGTTTGCACTCAGTGGTAACTTCATGTGGTATTTAACTATGGGACAAAAGAGTCTTTTACAAACTGGAAGAGGCAGTGAGCAGTTTCTGTTTCCTGTAAGTTTAGAAGCGCTGTTGATGGCTAAATTTGGGCTTTTTCAGGAATATATGACCCAATGCAGCTGGGGAAAGAAGACAACTGTGGCAGAAATTCGCAGGGGTACACGGTTGGTGGGGATTTGTGTATTGGGGGGGGGGGAGGAGGGGATTTTAATGTCAATCGTTTTCCTAGTGAAAGAGTGGAAGCAGAAAGGATTTCCACAGCCATGTGGGATTTTTGTGATTTCATTTCAAATCAGGGGCAGATGGATTTACCATTGAAGCTGGTACTTTAACCAGGTCCAACAAACATGAGCATCAATGTCCAAATTGGACAGGTTTCTCATTACACCACATCGGGAAGAGTACTCCAACGACCAGTTTCCAATTATGCTTGATGTTAATAGGATAAACAGAGGGATAGTATCATTTAAATTTGAAAATGTGTGGCTTAAATTGGAGGGGTTTGTAGATTAGTTTAAACAATGGGGGACAATTTATCAGTTTCTTGGAGCACATGTAAGACTGATATATTAAATGTCATGCATGCCTTTGGAAAGAAGAGTATATCTGATGCAAAAATCAATAAATTTACCTTGTTTTGACATGAAAGATAGCTCTCTCCCCAGCCACCAGAAGGAAGCTGCTTAGACAGTAGAAAGTCACAAGCTTTCTGGATACTAGAACAATTGTTGAAGTTCTTTCCAGCAGCCACCAACCCTTTTACCCCAAACCATGTACCATAGGTGAAGCAAACACCCCAAGAACCATACCTGTTCAGCACTTTTAGATATTAAAGGTACATAACCCATGAAATAAATAGCAAAAGCAAATCACTTGTCACACTTGAACATGAATAAACAACAAAGAATTCAGTGAGACACAGCTCATGGACTAATAGATGGAGAAGCAAACCATGAACCATCTGATTCTTGTATCTTTTCAATGAACATAACAGCTCTTTTGATACAGAGTTCTATTTCTTCTTGACGATGCCCAGGATATGATTTCTTAAATAATGTCAAAGCTTGAATTGCTGCTGAGGTGCATTCCACATAACTACGGCCATTAAAGTCATTATCAAACATTAAATTCATCTCACAAGAGAACATGGCAACTAATTGAAGTCAGCGTAGATATCTTACGGATAATCAATAACAATGTCACCGAAGGTTTCTGCAGGGTTGATCAACTGAAGACAAAGAACAAGATGGAATATATTACCTTTCCATGATCTACAGCTTAACTAATGATGGAACACATGTTTCCATGCATGTTTTCTATGCATAACAACTAAGGCAAACTCATGACACATTTTATAGTGTGCAAGTTAACACAACTTTTTTTCATTCTTCCAGTAAGATCATAGTCTATGAAACTTATTGAAAATTTTTCTGGCCTTTAACTGTGGTAAATGACAATAAATACATCAATACTTCATCCACTAACCCAAAAAACAAAAAATCAAGAACATTTTACACTAGTAAAATTATTTAAATTTTATGCAAGCATACAATCTGTTACTACATGATTTAGCCTGATATCTTCAGCAAAAGAGCCGTAAGCTCAAAATCAAACATTAAAGAAAAAAAGAGGTGGGGGTGGTAGGGGAATTAAGGGCCTAGTGCATTAGTCATTCAAGGAAAAATCAACAAAACAGGAAAAAAAAAAAAAAAAAAAAAAGATGGAAAAGATAATATAACTGAAAAAAAAAGGTGATATAAATGATGTCTTCCGGCCCCCAAAAGAAGAAGAAAAAAGAAACAAAAATTTAGTAGAGACAAAAAGGGAAAGAGAAAGAGGATGGCCAGATATTTTTTTAGGAAAAAAGAGAGTAGAAACATATAAAAGACATGCACAAACTACAGGATAAGAAAGAAAAGAAAAAATACAGCCCCTATACCAAGGGAAAAATTCCAAAAAGAGGTACTTAGTTCAAATGAGAGGAGAACTCTTCTCACTCCAGTTGATTATATACAACTCCATCCAAAGTTAATGCACCCTCTTTTCTCAAAACAATAGAATAGGAGTGACATCCCACAACACCTTGAGTTTACCCAAAGCCCCTAATAATTCAACCTAGGAGGGATCATTAACGAAGCCTTAAAACTGATGAAAATAAAATACCAAAAAGATTGAGTGAGCATAAACTTGTGTGAGAACAATGAATAAAGGTGATGATCAACTGAATCCTTAGAGATAAGCCAGGCAACAGTGAAGCACAAAATAGAAACATTAACAGCAACAGGTCCACTGAAGAGGTTCATGGTAATGGGGTATGATCTTCGTTATTTTTACGTGAAGTTCCAGATCTCAAGACTAATGACCAAGAACATGCATCAGAAAGCTTGAGATTTGGACTTGAAAGGGGGAACAAATATGAAAGTTTCATCCTTTTTCTATATTTCATACATGCTACATATTTGACAGGTAATCCCAAAAAACAAAGGGAAGAAGACATCCCACATGATAAAAACCACAACATCTAGACATAAAAAAGAACAGACTCAGCCATATATATATATATAAAAGAATAGAATGAACGCTTATACCTTATTGATTATAATAAACACACCCTAACACTATACTGCTCAAGGAAGGAGACCAGTAAAAGTAACTCATGGTTGCCCACAAGCCTTAGAACAGGATAAAATACAGTAAGTAAAATAAGGAAACTTAAACATTACTGGGAGCAAGCACTAAAAGGAGGCTACCTCCAACCACTGATAGGATCTTGTGAGCTCATATGTTGCAAAACCACCATCTTCATTCTGCATTGATATTAAAAAATAGCCTATCAGAAATTATCTCAAACACAATGGTTGATACTGTGTACAGATGGGAACAAGAACAAGCAGCCGAATGCCAAGGCTTAACAAAAGTTAGTTATTAAACAATTGGCAAAGTTTGTGTGTTAAAGTATTAGCAGATGACCAAATTTTAAACCCATAAGTATACTCACATAGACATGCAGACCACATATTTCCACTTTCAGAGAAGGTATGCTCAGCACATCAAGTAGAAATGATTGGTGATGCACTGGCTATTAAACCAGTATAATTATTTAATTAAATTATCAGAATACAAACTACCTGTAATGAGAGAATGACATTTACAGCGTCATAGAATTGCTTTGCGTCTAATGGTTCACCAACATGTGTTGGAATTTTAGATAATAAAAGGGCAGCCTGAAGTATAAAAGGAAAAAAAAGTTATAACCCACAAAATAACCAAACAAAATAGTTTGAGATTAATAAACTCTTACTTTCAATCCTTCTGCTGTGCAGTCTGAGATGGGCCAACCGTGATCGGCAGTTGAGAAAGGCCAGGCGCCTTTTGAAATGTGGCGATACCAAAAATCAAGATTGCCTGGGCAATCATCTAAAACCTTCAGAGCAAAGAAAAACCAATCAACAAGGAAAAAGGTGAAGGAATTGAATTAATCACAGTACTAAGAAGCCCTAGACAACAAATAAGTATTAATAAATGAAGAAAAAAATTCACCTGCGATTTTTTTATGAACGTATGTGCTTTTTTGAGAGTTGGACCATACTCTTCCAAAAGATTGGTTGAAATAATTGCTTGAGCAGCAAAAGCAGTATCCCATAATTGACTCCCATTATAACCCTGCAACAAAGTCATCAGTATGCACTATAAATTTTGATATATAACCACAGTCAAATTGTATGAAACATTTTAATAATTGCAACTTCATGAAAATTGCACATTTGAATTGGTTATAGAAAGGAACAACAGGGACCTGCATTTTCATGCCATCTTCAGCAATCCACAGATAATCATGTATTCTGGGAAGATGCAACTTAAAAGCTTCAGAATTTGGATCTTCCACCCAACAACAGAGCATATTTAACACCTGCAAATCATAGTAACTTCAAACTATAATTCTCAAATTGAAATAAAAAGCCTAACACCTTGTCTCAAATTGGAATACAGAGATTAGATTATGAACCAAAAGAAATTGTATAATTCTTAATAATAAATTAACTGCCAGTACTGACAGCAAGTACCTCACCGGCTCACCCTCCTGTTTAACAGACAGAAGTTCAACACCAAAAAAGAGTACGGTTGAGACAAAATACCTTGTTTACAGGTCCTATGCAAATATAACGAGTATTTTCATCTTCATAGTGTATGTGCTCAATCGCAGTGCGAAGAGCCTTTTCTCTCAATTTTTTTCCAGGCCAATGCATTAAAACTGGCTCGACAACTTTATGAAGAGATGCCCAAAGTACATCCTGCACCAGTGGGTGTGGGTAGTACAAATCTTCCTGCGAAAAGAAAATAATGAATCCTTTTCCCATCATAGCACTGATCCAAATGAAAGTATAAATTGGTAGCTGCTAACACCAGCAAAATTAACTACAGAGTTATGCTTTTTCATATTCCTTAGCATTTTATTAGAACCAAAGCACAGAGTCTCTCCATTCAACCTTATTGCCAAGGTTCTTAGAATACCCAAAACCCATAGAAATTAGCTCATTGTGATACCTGAAATTTGTTTGCATCACACACAGGATACAGAATGTCAACTTTAATGCATTACTTTCTCATGGTACCAAAAAGAACTGACCACCAAAATGGATCTTATATGTTCAATGAGTTCACAATGTTATTAAAAAACTCAAACCAATGGCACTTTTACTAAGGATTCTATTCACAACTTAGGTCTCAATACAGCATTTGCACCACAATTAAGAATTCAAGCTAAAACACGAAAAGGATTGATAGAAAACAATCCAAGTTACTTTCTCAGGGTGGTTTGGTATACAATCTTTTATGAGTATTTGAGACATGTGGCTCTATCTACATTCCCTATAGCCTAGGAGTTGTGGTCTTTTCCATTTACAGCCTTTGGAGTGATAGGGGTGATGCCAACACAGGTGACTTTCTGTTTTCATGGAGAGGAGCATTTGGCTGTCATTGAAACCTCATTCGGCAAGCAACTCCTAATTGCATCTTGCATCATGTGGACCATTTGGAGAGAGAGAAACCACAGGACTTTTGAAGATGAAGAGAAATCAATGCAAGATATTATAGCTTTGTGGGTGGGAGACAAATTCTTGACTCGGTTCTTATTGCGAATGAGTGCGTGGATAGTCGAAGGAAGAGTAGGGTTCCTGGAGTCATTTGTAAACTTGATATTGAGAAAGCCTACGATCATGTGAATTGGGAGGCTTTGCTGAATTTGTTGCATAGAATGGGTTTTGGAGTAAAGTGGTGTAAGTGGATCCGTACTTGTATATCCACAGTTCAGTTTTCTGTTTTGGTTAATGGATCTCCAACTGATTTCTTTGGTAGTTCGAGAGGTTTAAGACAAGGGGATCCGCTATCTCCTATGCTGTTTTTGATTATGATGGAGGTGTTTAGTAGGATGTTGAGAAGAGTGGAGGGAGCTGGCTTGATCCATGGTTTTAAAGCTGAGGGTAGGAGGGGTGGTGGGGAATGTGTTTCACATCTACTATTTGCAGACGATACTATCCTTTTTTGTGATGCGGATGTGGAGCAAATTCTTCATATTCGGTTGTTGTTACTTAGTTTTCAGGCGGTAACAGGTTTGAAGGTTAATGTGCATAAGAGTGAAATGGTTCCAATAGGGGAGGTTGATGATGTGCATGCCCTGGCTGAAATTTTGGGCTGCAGAGTTGGAAAGTTGCCTATGTCTTATCTTGGCATGCCGTTGGGGGCTTCACATAATTCCCCTTCAATTTGGAACCCTATTTTGGAAAAGTTTGAGCGGAGATTAGCCGGGTGGAAGAAATTGTATTTGTCTAAGGGGGGTCGATTGACGTTACTCAAGAGTACGTTATCTAGTCTTCCTACCTATTTTCTATCGTTATTCACAATTCCTACTCGTGGCTAATAAAATTGAAAAGTTGCAAAGGGACTTTTTATGGGGTGATAGCAAGACTCATCTGGTAGGATGGGATAAAGTTTGTGCGCCTATAGCCAATGGTGGCTTGGGGATAAGGAAACTTACTACTTTTAATAAGGCCTTATTGGGGAAATGGTTGTGGCGATTTGGGAAGGAAGAGAATCGGTTATGGAGGAGGGTGGTAGCTTCAAAATATGGAGAAGAATGGGGGGGATGGACCTCTATTTTGGGTAGGGGAGTTCATGGTTGTGGTTTGTGGAGAGGTATTCGCATGGGATGGGAGGAATTTAGCAAAAATTGTCAGTTTGTTGTTGGGTTGGGGAATAGAGTGAAGTTTTGGCAAAATGGGTGGTATGGGGATCAACCTTTTCAATTGACTTTCCCAAGGCTGTATGGTATTGTCATTGATAAGGAGGTATCTGTAGAAGCTTCTTTGTCAAGGCAAGGGGCAGAGGATAGAAGAATTTGGAATGTTCGTTTTATTCGAGAATTTAATGATTGAAAGATGGATGAAGGGCTGCATTTTCTTCGTATATTGGGAGCTAATACTCCTCCAATGGATGTGGGAGACCGGATAAGATGGAAATTGAAGGCTAATGGGGATTTTGATATCCGGTCATATTATAACAAATTAAGGGATTCTTCCTCAATTGTCTTTCCTTGGAAAGCTATTTGGAAAGCAAAGGCCCCTAGGCGAGTTTCCTTTTTTGTTTGGTGTGTAGCTTGGAATAAGATCCTAACGGGTGATAATCTGAGATTGAGGAAATTGTTTTTTGTGGATTGGTGTATTATGTGCCGACATTGTGGAGAGACAGTAGACCACTTACTTCTTCATTGTGAGATGGCTTATCGGTTATGGAGCTTTGTCTTTATAACTTTTGGCCTGTCTTGGGTTGTACCTAGATCGATCCAAGATTTACTTTTTGGCTGGTGGAATTGGTTGGGGAAGTACTCGTCTCAGATTTGGAATTTAGTTCCGTTGTGTATCCTTTGGTGTATTTGGAAGGAACGGAATCGGCGGACTTTTGAGGATTTGGATAGTTCCGGTGATCAGCTGCTTGCTTCTTTTAGTGGGACTCTTTTTGATTGGTCTCGAGCATGGGGACTCACAACTAGTGATTCTCTCCCTTCTTTCCTTAGCTCTCTTTCTCTTTGTATCTAATTTGTTGATTGGTTTTCTTTTTTGTTTTTTCTCTGTTTTCTCCTTCTTGTATTTTCTGGGTTTGCTCTATGTTCTTCATGCATAGAGTAGCCTTTCATTTATATAACAATCTTACTTATCAAAAAAAATAGTTTTTTGAGATCTTTGTTTGAATATTGTGCTACAATTGGCACTTATAAAAATATATTGCACTCCAATTGGGCGCCCGCGGCCGGGGGGGGGTGTCATGTAACTCTGTTGTTGATATTTTGGACCATATGAATGTTTGTTTGTAATTGCTTATGGAAGCTCGCCGTTTTGAGCTATTATTTCCTTTGAATGAAATATTTTACTTATAAAACAAAATTCTCAACATTCTTATGTTGAATAGTCCAATGCAAGAATTGGCTGTTTATACATTTGTGAGCAAGTAATGACGCATGGAGTTTCAACACAATGGTTAAAGTCTGTAATTATAGGAATTTTAAAGATACAGATTTTTTAAAACATCATCAAAATTTCTTCCAGAATTCTCAATAAGGTGCAGAGAAGAGTGCAAAGTAATGCAAAGAATTAAAAATGTATCTTTATATGACAAGCTTAGATTTGACCGGATAAAAATAACATTTTGACCAACCTTTGCACATAGGCTGCGTGCCTCATTCCAATCTATTTCATGATAGGGGACATTATAGAGCTCCTTCCTCAAAGACAAAACTGTTGGTGTAATTTGACCTACAAATCTCTTCCCATATAAGTATGACATTGGCAAATAGACCATCCGGCAGTGACACCACATCCTTCCTGCAGAGTGGAATGAAAATTAATAGCTTCCCTTTGACATAATTTTGGTACAAGAATTATGCACTTGTTACATATGTCACTCAGAAACCAAGTTCACTTCAAGTTTTTTGACAAATGAAATCACCATACAATGCAAAAGCAAAGGACAACCATAAAGGCTAAGGATAGTTGCATTCATCCCAGTTGCAATTTGTGCAAGAATCTTTTGGGGAAAAACTGACAAGTAT
Source organism: Quercus ilex subsp. ballota (assembly GCA_032727855.1). NCBI lineage: Eukaryota > Viridiplantae > Streptophyta > Magnoliopsida > Fagales > Fagaceae > Quercus > Quercus ilex. Next base: position 9,631,268 of record CM064918.1, read on the forward strand.
GTCAGAGAAGTTTTTTTTTTGGGGGGAGGGGGGGGGGCGCTAATCAGCAAACCACAGCATGACGAAGATGCTAAAATAGGATGCAGAACAAAAAAAAAAAAAGGAGAAATAATCAATATATACGTCATAGACTCAAATTTCTCTCAAAACTGACTGGTGACCTTTTAGTGGTAAGTTACACACGTACCCATTTATAAAAAAAAAAAAAAGTTACACATGTACCCCATCGGTCTGGGACCCAAGACCTTACCTCTATCCCATTATTGAGGGAGGAGGAAGTGCCATTTGAGCCAGAGCTCATTAGCAACTGAATTCTGATCTTGTTCAGCTCAAAAGCATCATTTTCATCCCTCAAAAACAAATTCAGTTCATTTGATTTAGATTAATGATTTCAATCATCAGCACCACATTCTAATGATATCAATAGAAAATATTGAAATTAATTTTGGAACCATTAAAGTTAATCAACTCCAAATCAAATTTTCAGTTATAAACCTGAACATCAACACCATGTCAAATAAATACAAGTCCCAAAGTAATGTACATAACCTTAGTGCATAGAAATTCTAGAAGAAAAACTGTGATTTGGAAAAAAGTATAAGACCCATTTATCCTCTTTTTTATAAATAAAGCCATATTAGTGTTTGTTTGTATAAAGTATAATAAATGGTTGTTTACCTGGATGAATTGGGAGCAAGTAAGGAAGAAGCCATATCTCAGGGGGAAGGGGATTATTGCCAGACCATTCAAATGCTCCAAGTACCTATTACCAATAAGCAATATAAAAGGAACTAAGCAAATGCCCTAGATCACCAGCAAACATCAAGTTCATTGTTTAAACTGAAAAGATAAAGGATAAAGTCTCAACTGAAAGCCACATCTTCCCCCACGATGTTATCGCAGTAGCACTGCCATGGCTCAGAATCCAGGTACGCCCTCTCTCAATTGCTCCTTGCCCATCATTAGCTCCTTCACCAAGCAACCTTAATGTAACATAGCTTAAGACCGTACCAAACATGGTACTTGGGCCCTCAATGTGCAATCCCCACCCACCATCTTTGTTCTGCACTTACATATCTTTACATTAAGATGGTTTTTGGTCCAAGTGCAAGACTCTACAAAGGAAAGAATTTAACAAACAACTGAAAATAACTAAGAAACTGACAACATATAATACAGGAAAAGTCAGGATAAGCTGTACTTGTAACATTGTAGAAAATTGTAATTACCTGATGATTGTAGAGGTAACGGCACATTTCCTTTTTATGTTCTTCAGATAAAACTGCATTTAGTGCTCCAGTGACAGACAAAGTAATTACCTAATCCATTATACAGGCAAAAAGTATGTCAAGAATAACATGATTATTTCTTTTGCAGAAAATTATAAAAAGAAGATACATATCAAGAAAAAAGGCATTATAAAGAAGATAATTAACTTTGACACCCCTCACACATTTTCTGAAGGCAAAATACAATTGTATTGCGATGATTACCAACCACAGAACTTATGAGGGCGTTAGAATATCTTCTACAACAAAAGAGGCGCTGGTGGTAAGATTAGCACTTACCAAGCCAGGCAAAAGAAACATAGGACCTCCATAGTCCCCCGGCCAATGTCCATCATGGGCTTGGATAGTTGAATAGAAACTTATAGCCCTTCTTAACGTCTTTGTCACCATCTCCTCTTTAACATCCTCTGTTTCCTTTACTTTGACTTGGGGTAGAACTACATCACGTGGGTTTTCCTTGGAAAACTGTATTCAAGTAAGGAAAGGCCAATGGTTAAATATAAATGATGAAACTCAAGTATCAAAGAACTTAACATATGGCTTTCATGCAATTACCAGAGTACTAATAATCTCATTTATTATTCTCAAGTCCCAATGCAATAAAGCACTTTTTTAAAGGCAAAAAGTAACAGAGCATCAATACAATAGTGAACCTATAATTCAATCTCCGCCCAAGATGGAAGACGAGATGCATTGATCCAAAGGCCATAGGACACACCAGAGGGGAAAAAAAAATCTTCAAAGAGCCAGATATTTACCAATGTATGCCCTTTTTTACTATTTTTATTAGGGAAGGCATTTGAATTTCATGTCTTTTATTACTAATGAAAAAACTAAGAAAAAAAAAGTTATATCTTTACATTGATTTTCTTCAATTATATTGGACCACATATAAGATGTGGAAGGAGAACCATATGGCTAATTGCCAAAATTACCACATATAAGATGCCAATTGAATATCTCTATATATTCACTGAGAATAATCCACATTCAAACAGATTGATTTATATAATTCATTTGATTAATTCAATTAATCCATCCACAAAAAACCCTGAATGATTAATGACCTCATTGTACAGTGAACAGAGTCTTGTAGACACTATTTGGTTTTTTTGTTACATCAAGAACTCAAGAAGATACAAAAGCATGTTCTTTCCACAATCTGATGATAGAAACAAGGAATTTTCTTCTCTTCTTTCAAGAAACTTGGACCCTTCTTGTGAATGAAAATCAATTGACCCGAGAAAACACAACATGAAACCCACAATCATATTTCTTACATCATTTAAATCTTAAGTTGTAGTCTCTAGACATGTTTGTAAAAGTGTCAAGCGCACTTAAGCATAGGCCTCGTAGAGCCTAGGTGCATAGCGCATGTGCGCACTTGATTGAAGTAAAGCGCACAATTTTCAAATATAATATCTCATAACTTCTAATAGAAATATCTAACAAATAATAAAAATTAATAATAACTCAAAATTTGTATACTTTACCCATTAGGTAATTGCAATTGTATAATGTTCGTAAGTTCAAATTTTACCTAAGTTATTTCAATTCTTAAAATTTTTATATAGTAAATTGAAAAAAAATTATCGTTGGTCAATATCATAATGATCTAGTCATAGAAAGTTTAAACATAATATTTTATATAATTCTCTTGTGCTTTAAAGTACATAAACATTATAGTTATGATCAAATGACATATATGGTTCAATCAACATACATCTAAAAGTCAAAGACCAAAAAGCACAAGATATGTAAATTAACCTTGTTCATGTCATAATAAATAAAAAAATTGTTTGTGTAATACAACACCCTAAGGATAGTGGTTGTGTAGTAAATAATTGGTTTATGTCATTTCTTTCAACATCAAGCAATTAATTTTGATGATTCATATCTTTTTTAGCAATAAAATAAAAAAGCACGCCTAGGTGTGCTTTGGGTTTCTTCAAAAAGCTCCAAAAAAGCATGCCTAAAGCACGCTTCATTAAATGAGCTTTTTTTGGGCCTAGCAAAGCGTTGAGAGCTTGGGGCTTCGAGCTTTGAGGCTTAAAGCGTGACAACACTTATTGTACTTAAGCGCGCTTTTAACAACACTTACTGTACTTGGAGCTGGAACTACTCCCCCCCCCCCCCCCCCCCCCTTTTTTCTCCTTTCCTTCTTTTCTAGTAAATTTATTGCTTGTCATAGAAAATCATCTAAAAATATGTCAATTATTTTATTACTTGTATGATATGAGCAGGTCCAAACTCGTCTGTCATTGGTTAGAGTAAATTTATTTTGATCTACATTCACGAGGTCACACTGTACCGGGTAATACTGACCTGCATGAATCATGATCAGCATACAAGTACCGGGTAATACCAGTACTTGTATGCAACAGTCCTTGTCACCAACATGAATCATGACCTGCATGAATCATGATCAGCATACAAGTACCAGGTAATACTGGGTATTATTATTTTTTTTTGATAAGTAGCTTTATCACCAACAACTAAGGGATGAGAAAGAAAATATTGCAGAATATTAATTATTCTGAAGTTTATTTAAATAACAAAGCATATCTGATTTATTATAATATAATTAAGGTAGAGTGAAGATAGCGTTTGAAAATCGGACCACTTGCTCTAATACCATGATAAATTACCCGTTGTCTCAAAAGCTTAAGATGTTAGCAAATGGTAACTTTCATCATTCTAACACTAGATAGTAAAGTGTAAGGATAAAAGAACACAAAGTGCTTAATTAATTTTTGGGATCAAAGGGTTCTTTGGGATTATTTGAAGAAATACTAAAAAAGAAACCAAAGTTGGATATGGGGATTAGAAGTCACCACTCACAAACAAAATTTTAGCAATAACGCTGTGAACAACTAGAACAGTTTCTGAAGAAATAAGAAAACCAAAAAAAAAAACTATCATAGATTCATAGTGTTAAAGAGTTCCTGTCGCCACTATTGTTGACTCTATGGATATGAATCATCAACTTGCTGACCCCAGTATTAATGACTATGATACTGAACCATTAAAAAACAATTCATTTAAACTCATCTAACCAAGACACCACCTCTAATTCGAATTGAGTTCTTGTCACAGTCACACAACTGTGATGACAGATGACCTAACCAATACGTGAAAATCTCAATCAAGTAGTTTAACAACAATCAAGTAAAAAACCACCAACTTCCTAATAAGGCAAACTCTCTCTCTCTCTCTCTCTCAGTTCACATCATATTAACATTTATCAAACCGCACACGAACCAAAATCACTCTATCACAATTCAATTTCTGATTGTGAATACATTCATACATATATACATATATAAATAAATAAATAAATATATATATATATATATATATATATATATATATATATAATTTTCTACAATTTCTGTAAAGTCAGCATTCCTAATCGAATATTCCCAATAAAATATTCATAAATAAATAGAGAAATTGTCAAATTCACTTCAAGTTATTAAAAAAATCAACAATTAATAAGAAAATTTATACTCAAAAGGATATCATTTTCGAAACAAGCAGAATTTCAATATTCATAAGAAAAAAAAAAATCAAACTCGATCACAATGATAAATACATGCAGATATTCATTTGAATATACCTGAATGCGCATAATTAGATCTGAGCTGTGCTTTTTGTGGAAGCGATTCTTGGCGAAATTCTCGCGAGCCGCCTCGATCTCGGCGAGTTGTTCCGGCGATCCGAGCTTGGGATCGAACTCCCAAACTTGTCGTCCTACGTGACCGTTCAGCGTCCTCAGCCATGGACTCCCTCCCTCCGCGATCTTCAGCTTCCACATTTTCCGCTACAACGCACAACGCAACAAACAATCAGCAATGCAACTCAGAGAAACAAAACTTCGAGAGTGTAAAAAAGAAATTGACAACGGAGAGTTTTGCGTTTTACTTTCCAGTAATTGAAAACAGAATGTGCACGTGAAAGAGAGAGAGAGAAAATCGAGAGAAAGTTAAGAGTGTTTGGTTCTCGAGAAAATGAAAGAAAGAAAATGCGTGAGAGTGAGTGAGAGGGAGAGAGAAAAGGAGGAAAAAGCAAAAGGCATTACCTATTGATTTGTCACTTTTTTCAAAAACGGATAGAAAGAAAAGAGAACCGGAGAGTTTAATTTATAGCAATGCGAAAGGCTAGATTGAAAGAGAGAGAGACGGAGCATGCAAACTTAGCCACAAAATATGCACAAGGCTCTTGAATATAACTGAGATTTCGAGGTAAGGGCCGGATGTTATATGTCACTTCCTTCTTTCTGTATTTAGCTAAAATATCTTATTTAGTTAAAATTTAAATTTTTTTATTAAAAATATTGTAAAAAAAGATAAAAATTATTTAAATAGTACAGGGGATCATGGGCAGCGCTAGCCATAGCCCACGTTCAAATAAATCCCTTGACTTGGTCAAAAAATATATAATAAAATATAATATAAATTTTTTTATTGTTTTGATCCTCTAAAATAAAATTTTGAATAATCTAATCCTAATTTTTTTTTTAAGCATAACTAAAATAACCTTAAATATAATCCTCTTATCAATATTTTGGCATTTAAAAAAAAAAAAAAAAGTCCAACAACAACCCAATTTAATCTAAAACCTTGAAAATAAAAATTAGTTGTTGAATCTGAAGTGCTTTTAATTTGTTATTTGTTTAGTGAGAACTGGGCGCGTAGGATATGCTAAGAGTGATTGAGTGAAGACAAAAGTAAATGTTAACACAACAAAAATTTTCTTAGTATCTATTTGGGAATAATTTATCTAACTTTTTGCTAAAAGTATAAAATAAGTAAGAACTCACATGAGACCCACAAATAGTAGGAAAAAATATGAAGTAATAAGTTGGTTTATAATCAAGACCCAAACACACTTAATACAATTATAAAGTACAATAGTTTAAAGTTCACTTAACGATAATAATTAATATGTTTATTGTATTTAAAAACAATAGATAATTTCCAAGATTTCATCTTAGCAATAATAATTAATATGTTCATTGTATTATGAAACTATATGTCAAATGAACTAAAAACTTCTATTTTATTTTCTTGCTAATACTATGGACAAATTTGTAATAAATAAACCTTGTAGACCACAAGATTTATTTTTTATCTAAGATTTATCTTTTTATTGACCCTCTAGAAAAAAAATCCTAGAGCCGTCACTAAGTGGGACTCACGAATAGTAAAAAAAAGTGTAATAAGACTCATGAATAGTAGCAAAAATAAGCTAAAATTTTTAATAAGGTACAACTTTCCACTTTTCCCAAATGCACTCCATTTGAGAACAACTTATTTAGTTGAAATTGAAATTTTTTTACTGAAAGTACTGTAGATAAAGTTAAAAGGTAGTTGAAATAGTACAGTGAGACCCATGAATTGTACAAAAAAGTGCAAAAGGATCCATGAATAGCAGTAAAAATAAACTGAATAGTAGCAAAAATAAGCTAAATAGTAAAAAAAAAAAACTAGCTTTTTAAGCCAATACCAACCGCAACCTTAGTATTTAAGGACTACTCGATATTAAAGAATGCCGTCTTTTTTTTTTCCTTTTATGGAGAAAAAATGGGTAGGGGAGCGACCAACGTAGCAATCCTACTCTTGATCTCCTATCTATTTGTTAGTTGGGAAAAGTTAACGAATGCGTTGAGGGCATTTGTTAATGAACTATTCTAATAAAGTTTGTATGGGAAAAGAAGAAAAAAGGCAATTAATATTTGGGTCATGCTAACGAGTGCCTTTAGGGCATTGATTAACAATCCATTTTAGAAAAGTTTTGACACCACTTTTATGGGAAATTTAAAAAGCTGTCAAAACATTAATTGCTTATTTTTCTTTTCCCATAAAAATTTTCTTTAAACGGATTATTAGCCAATGTCCTAAGGGCATTCATTAGCATTTCCCTTAATATTTTAACAGTTTTTTCAATTTCCAATATAAGTGATATAAATTTTTTTCTTAAATAGTTTATTAACCATTGCTCTAAGGAAACCCGTTAACATAACCCTCATTAGTTTACATGAGTAATACTTAAAGCGTACATATAAAAATGTGGCTAAGGATTATTACTTTGGAAAAAAAAATGGCTAACATTTGCTACATTTTTTACTTGATAGTTGATACTATTCATCCAAATTGATCAAGAAATGGAACATCCACAATATTTTTACAACATTATTAAAATAATTTCTTGATGGTAAATTTTAAATGTTACTAATTTGATCCCATCACTAAAATGACTCTTTTTGTCCACTATTAACATTTATGATTTGTTGTAAAAGTATTGTGAACATAGTATTTCTTTGACCAATATATATATATATATATATATAAAGAGAGAGAGAGAGAGAGATCGATTAGAATTTGAAATTAAGATCAAATTTTGCACCATGTGTCTAAATTTATGTGCGGACCATACCATAATAATCCACTTAGATTTTTTAATCTTTATACCAAGTGAGTTAATGAGTGCAAAATACTAAAAATCTAATATTAATGAACTATAAAATTTTTTTAAAAAAAATCAATTGCATATACTCAATAAAAATCACCATACATTCTATTTTATTAAAAATTAGAAAAAAAAATTATCATAAGTAATATTAAATTTAGGTAAGAATTTTAATACGTGACTAATTACGTTTACTTTAAAAAAATAATTTGACTAATTATTTATATTTTTATGATCAAAATTGTGTTTAATTTTAAATGTATCCATATGTATGCATATGTTACATGCTTTTTTTTTTAATAATTTGACTAATTATTTATATTTTTATAATAGAAATTGTGTTTAATTTTAAATGCATCTATGTATTTGTATGAGTTACATGCTAATAAATAAATATAAAAAATTAAGAATAATGGTAAGACCACAACATTTATTGAGTAATTATTAAGTACTCTGCACTCTATAGTATTCTCTAGTGCCTAGTGGAGTACACTAATTAAATTTATGGTAGACCATACTATAAATGTAAAATAGGAAAGTGCTCTAAAAAAAAATCCTTTTATTATATCATTTTTGTAAATTGTAATCGGTTGTATCCATCAATTTTACTATAAAACAATTATTTTTTTCTACGCTACTTATACAGTCAGCCACGTTATTGCGGGACTTGCGGCGAAGATGTAGCCCCAAGAGGGTAGGGACTAGGGACTGTTCATTGTTGTCTTGTCTACCAAAGTCTTTTAAGAAAAATATACTATAGTTTAAGGCAAAGGTCGCTTTCTAAATTCTCTCTGGCTTTTCTTCCGCGCACTTGGCGCGGGCACCTCCGGTGGGTCATAGTTTATGGAGGAATTAAATTTATGGTAGAACCTATTATTCATGTGAGAGGAAGGATTACGTATTTATGGTACTCTAGAAGTATTTAATAATTTTCTTAGTTTATGACTCATAAATGTGGTGTTACAATTAAGGCCCTTGGCCTACTTGGTCTGGTTTTATTGTTTGTTTGGTACAAACTTATAACACTCATCACACTTTTAGTTATTTTTGTGATTGAAAAATGCAGTAATCTCAATTTATAATATGTACAAATTATTAATTTTTATCAAAAAAATAAAAGAGCTTTGAAACTAGTTGTTTATAAGTCATTTAATGTTACCATTACCCTACTAGGCCTGCTTTTTTAGTTTTTAGTTTTTAAAGCATTATTAAATATTCTTGGAGTTCTTTTGGTTCACTCAATTGGATTTTAATAATTCTAGATGCACAGTTGTTCTCAAACCCAATTTTATAACATGTTAATACGTGCAATTGTGAGTGATGAACACTTTTTGTCTATTTCGATTTATACCGATCCACCAATTTTAGTCGATCACTTACAATGGCATAAGTCAGTAAGTTATAAAATTGGGTGTGAAAATGAGTGTAGTCATACTCCATAGTATTGTCGGTTTATATTTTTCAAAATCCCAACCATCTCCATAATTGGTATATGGCTAAGTACCAACAAAAAAGAAAAATCATTAACTCAAGGGATCCCACAAAAAAAAAAATCCAAACTTCAAAAATCAAAAGTATTCTTAAAAAAAAAAAAACACCTAAACTAGCAAATTTTAGCTAAAAACCCAATTCTCTACTTATAATCATAGGCGAAGGGAGGGTGTTAAGAGTCCAGCTAAGCCATTGATTCAGCTTAATCATGATTACTGTTAATTAGGGAGGTTAGTGAGGTTGGTATAGTTGGCAGTAGTTAGTAGTGCAATATTCATTGTACAATTATATAAATAGTCATTGATTTGTATTGGATCTCCAGGCAATAAGATAAGACTAGTTTTTTTCCTTTTATCTCCTCCTTACTTTCTCTAATCCATTCAATTCCTTAGGAGGCCCAGCTGACCTGAAATCTAGCTATCCATATATATATATATATATATTTTTTTGGTTGGGGGGGGGGGGGCACCAATATTTATTGTTGTCTCATTTATTTTCCTTTTAATATTGACTTTTTTTTTGGTCAAACATAAGTCATTAATTCTAGGAGCATTTAAAATATAAGTTAATAAAAAAAATATAAGTAAATCTCTTTAGCAAAAGATTTTTGTTGTTTTCCAAAAATAAATTCGTACGCATATATATATATATATATATATATATATATATAAAGAGTTAAAACTATGGCTTCAAAAAAAAACAAAAGAGTTAAAACTGCCAAAATACAATGATCCATTTGACTTGGCCCCCCTTGATATTTTATAATACACTTCACGTCACCACACATTCTACATAACCACTTCCAATTTTTTACTATTAATTTAAGATTTTATGTATTATTTAACATTTTGTTTTTAGTGTTTTTTATTTATTTGTATTTAAAAAAAAAGACAAAGATAACATAATTAAGTTTCTTTTTTTATTTTAATTTTATTATGTGAAAAAATAAACGACTTAACCCCTAAAAAATTGGGTTAGAGTAATAGATTCGATAATCCGTTTAGGATGTCTTGATTTTAACATGAATTGAACTAACCAAAACCAAATCAACCTGACCCAATTGACAAGTCTAATTTAAACCTTAAGGGTTAACGGTGTTAGCAAATTCCTCAAGAATTAGGAGGAAAAGGTTACACTAACTTGTTTGTAAATTCAAACTCTAACTTCATCTTTCTTATGTTTGTTTGAAGGGCAAGAAAGCGAAATATAAGATTTTTTTATTTTTTTATTTATTTATAAGAAAGTGATGACCTAATTTTTGGCCAAATAATTTCATTCTTTGCCCATAAAACACCATTAAAACCCCATGGATTGATAGTGTAATGGATTGAATTTAAGACCTCTAGGTATACATCATGCTCCAAATAAATGACTCCAACACCAAAGTACTCTTGTGGCTCGTGGGGGAGAAAAAGAATAAGAAATTTGATTGGAAGACGAGGTGATTTAGGCATTTTATACTCCAAATGACCACTATGGTTTTCTATTATAAAACAAAAATGACTTTTTTTGCTAATTGTTTTTTAGATAGTCGGATCAATGAGTAGGACCTCTGTAGTTCCATCAAACTCAATTACATCTTGACCAAATTTCTTTAGGGCTTGTTTGGATTTCTTTTTTTGGGGGGGAGAGGGGGAGTGAAGGGGAGTAGAGTAGAGTAGAATTGACTGAAAATAGACTAATTTTGGGCTAACTTTACTCTACTCCCACTCTCTCCCCCCAATCCAAAGATTCCAAACGGAACATTAAAAATACTTGAATTCAAAGTAAGGATGTTAATTAGTTAAAACTATCTATAAGAGAATGAGAATTCATTTTTAGTGTCATTATTTTGGAAAGTTGATTCTCTTTAATCTGCTTTCATTTGGTCTTTACTTAGCCCTTTTTTTTTGTTCTTTTTCTTTTTCCCATTCCTTAATTAAATGTCTCAAAGCATAGAAACTTCAAATAAGTGAAAACAAAACAAACAAAAATGTTTTTATTTTTTATGAATCAATAAACTTTATTAAGAAGAGGAGAGGCTACTCCTAGAAATAGAAGCAAGGACTTCAACTAAAGTGGGAATCCGAATTACAGAACAATCCCAGATGTATATTGTTTGCAGGTCGGGGAATCCACTTAAAATTACAAAACTCAAAAACTTGGGATATATCCAAATTCCAAAATTAAATATCCATATTTACATCAGAGGATCTCCAATTTGCCAACAAAAAAATGTTTGTGCTTAAGAAAGTAACCCCATTTTATTATACTTTTTATTAGGGTTTCAAAAAGTTATGATGAGCAAAGGAAATATGTAGGAATAATTATGCCATTCTTTTAAACCAGTGTGTAGTCTGTGCATATGCACGGATACAATTAAAAACAACCACAATTATACAATTCAAATTATACACCTTTTTTTTAGAAGGGGTTCAAATTATTCATGGTATTAACTTACACTTTTTTTAAAACCATACATTTCTAAAATATGTAATGGTTTCTCATTATATATATATATATATATATTAGAATTTAATTGAATTTTCTTTGAACTTTCACACTATATATATATATATATAGAGAGAGAGAGAGAGAGAGAGAGATATGTGAAATGCAAAACTTCCGTGATTTAATAATTTTTACTAGAATCTAGGTAGAAAGAAAAATGAAGAAGAATACAAAGAACCCGCATTCCCTTCTCCCAAATGCGCAATGATCCCCTTGGATAATAAAGAATGTATATATAAATGTATTTTTGTAAAGTGCTTGATACAAAAGTAGAAATAGAAAAAGTTAGTGCATGTGACAAAAAATATGAAAATGGGAGGGGACGTGGGTTTTGCTGTACACTTCTAGAAGACGCATGTGAGCAGTCCAAGCAAATCGGCAAATCCAGTCCTTTGAGGTCAAACCCATGATCCATGAAGAGTCTAATTTAATATTACATTTTATATATGTACACGTACAATGGTTCTTACAATTAACCCATGATTAATGAAGAATGTCATCCTAGCCAGTGCAAAGCATTGTTCATAAGCACAAACATTTGAGTCTAAGGCTGCGTTTGTTTCGGATGTAAATGGAATTGGGAAAATATTTTACATCTTTGTGCATATTTGGGTGCACATGTAAAATAAAGTCAAATTGAAAATAAAAAAGTTTGACTGCAAAATATGCCCCTTGACCCGTAAAATAGATTACACATCTATTTTACCTTCAAACAATTTCCGAACTCACACAAGCCGAGAGAGAGAGAGAGCTACTCATGCCAAGCCCATGTCGAGAAGGAAGGAGAGGGTATCGCCGATGAAACCCAGAAGCAGCCCCCGACCCACGGCCCTGCCCTCGTGCCTGAAGCTCGTTGTTGCTGCCACTTGAAGCTCATCATCGTTTGAAGCTCTAGATCGAAGCTTGTCGTCGCCACCGCCCTGTAGCTCGTCTCCTCCACCTCTCGATCTCGTCATTGCCACCTCTAGATCAACCCCTGTTGATTGGATCTCTATTTCTTTCACGATCTACCTCTCTCTTTCCCTCAGTCTCTCACTCTTTCTTCCTCCCTCTCTCAATTTCATCGAGTTTGAGAGTTTAACAATTGGTTTTATTTTGATTTTTGTTTCTTTAAGTTTATATATTGAAATTTTCTATTATAAAATTTGTTTGGCAGTTGAGAAAATAGTTGAAAAATGTAGGAAAATAGCATTTTCAGAATGTTACCAAACACCTGAAAATATTTTCAATACAATTTTCAAGATGCAACTAAACACTTGAAAATATTTTCCTTTCCTAAAAATATTTTTGATAGAAATTTAGACCCCTTAAACCAACCAGATTAACCTAGTTAATTAACCAAGTGATTAACTTAGTTAAATTATGCAATTATAGGTTATCACAAACATACAATCATATCAAAAATATAAAGCAGCGGAAATATAAATAACACAATGATATGATAACCCAGGAAACCACACGGTAAAAACCTGGGGAGGATTTGACCTAGCTATCCTCAAGTTAAACTTGAATCCACCATGCAAAAGAATTGAAGTTCATACAAAAGGACTTACAAGCTCCCCGCTTGACTTCCTAATACTACCCACCAGTAGAACTTACTGACACGACCACGTGCAAGCTCCAAATCCACAGACTCATTCTTTCTTGGATTCTCCAATTAGCTACAAGCACCCACGCTTGTTATTCTTTAGCTCCAATGGCAGCAACCGAGTTGATCATCAAGATGTAGATAATATTTCTACCTTAAAAACCCTAAGCTTTGTGTAAAGGAAAACTCCTCAAAGATCTCACAAGAGATTTACACAAAACAGCAATATGAGCAACAACCTTAGAGAGGTTTGGGTACAAAACCCTAAAATACCAAAGAGGCACAAGAGGCACTCTAATCTCTCTAAAAAGCTTTGAAAACCCTATCTAGGGTTAGCTTATTATGTCCTTTAAATACTAAAAAAAGGGCTCACGATTTGGGCTTCAAACGGATAAGTTATGGCATTTTTACGTTTGCTGATTTTGCTGATACGCGACTTTCGATCAATCGAGTCTAATATCTGATCGATCGAGCCAGACCGAAAGTCACTAATACTTCTGTAGCCACTTGATTCCAACTTTACATAAAAGACACAACTTTGAGCAAGTCTAAACAAGACTAAACATATTGTTTTGATCATGGTTTACCAACATTACACATTAGAGTTCTAAATACATAAAATCCTAAATCTTTAAAACATAACAATTTTCACCTGAAAATATTTTACACTCAGAAAATAATTTACATGTTGCCAAACACAGCCTAAGAAAAATTGAGTTTAGCTGACACTTCGTTTGCTTCGCTAGAAAATGTTTTAGTGAAAATATTTTCAAATGTTTGATGTAACATATAATTTTTTAAGTACAAACCAACAAAATCAGTGCCTCCCAACCATTAGATTAGGGGAGGGGGTTTTACATCTTTTTTGATAAAACGTTTTACAAAATTTTATGAAGAATTTTATGGTCAACGGAAAACATTTTCAAGTTTGGTCAAATTTTACAATGAAATAAACACAATAAAATGTTGAAAATATTTTCCTAAAAACATTTCACGGTGAAATAAATAGAGCATCAACTCTACTTCTACTATTTAAGAATGCTGAAATCAATCAACACCAAAATTAAGAGAAGAATTACATGCATAAGGGATTTGGCTTTTTATGTAAGAAGAGTTATCTTCTTTTTTATTGCATTTTCTATTCTCTTAAAATTTTCTATTAACACAGTTCATTTATTGCTCAAATTTTATATTTTAGATAATGTAATCCATCTTAATTATTGATATTATGTTTTTAATTAGGTGTTCTTGATATTTTTTATCAAGATCTCGTTAATGGTTATTTGATTTCCTCAATCATTGCACTCATTAAAAATGACTAGGCTTGGTAATTAATTTGGAGTCTTCTATATATATATATATAGGGGCGTAGCCAGGATATTTTGCTTGGGGAGCAGAATTATATATTCTTATATTAAATTTATAAATATATGTTATACAAAATTATCAAATTTAAAATATAATAGTATTATTTCTAAACTCAAATCAATGCATCTAAAACTTTTTTTTTTATACAAGATAGAATTTCGACTCTAGCCTAATCTAAGTATTTATGTGTGTGAAGCTCTCTCTTGGAGACTTGAATCTCGGCCCTTACCCCTCACACCCCACAAGCATTTATACTTGTGGAGTGACTATCGCATCTAAAACTAAAATTAACAGATAAAATTAACTAAGGAAAATATGAGATGATGACGAAAAGATCAAATTTGTGAAAAAAAAAAAAGAAGTCATAAGTTTTTGTTGTCAATGACAAAATATACAAAGGAACACTGTGCACTTTTGGATGCAAGGAACATAATGCATTGCACTTTTGTATAATTATTAAAAAAAAGGACACATGGCGTCTAGGCATTTGTTAGGCTTTGGTAAAAGTTTATACTTTAATTGGGTGGGGTCTACTTGATAAACTAACAATGGGGCAAACTAACTAAATGGGTCATTGTTTGATTTTAAAGGAAAGAATAGGCAAACTCACGTAAACTAAGATCTATGAAATTTTTGTTGGGGCCAATCATTACAATTTTAAGAATCCAGCCTATTTTAATATATTATTATAAAGGGATTTCAAAGTTGGGGGGGGGGGGGATGGCCCCAATGTTGCATGTGCCTTCGCCCCTATATATATATATATATATATATATGAATACAAGTCCTCGGTACCAAATTTTGTGTTTCACTTTATATTTCACAAATCATAACTTGTCATGTATTTATTTTTTATTTTTTATTTTTTCCATTTTAAACTTTAGTTATTTTATAAGGAAAGTTAAACATATACATGGCAAGCTGTGATTGGTGGAATATAAAGTGGAACACAAAAAATGGTACAGATGATTTGTATTCATATATATATATTCCTCTTTAAGTGCCCTAATTTATATATCACTAGTCAATGCTTCAAAAAGTTTACTTCCAAGAAAATTTTACTACTAAAACTTTTTAGAAATTTAAAAGAAGTTTCATTATTTATTGTTATATTATTTTAGTAATATAATCTACCACTAAGGATTTTTAGAAATTTATTGATTGAATTTGTTATTGGAATGGGCTGGAAACGATGCTGGAATGAGTGGATTTCGCCGAATTTAAGTTTTTTCACGGTTGGGTTAGGTTTGTTGGATTTTAGAGGGAGAGCCCGGCCACTTGACTCGCCGGCATTGATTCTTATATTATTTTAATAATCTAATCTACCACTAAGAGTTTAAAAATTTATTGATTGGATACATTGTCGGATGGGTTGGAAATGATGACAAAATGAATGGATCTCGCTGGATTTCATTGGACAAGTCGTATGAATGGTTAAATCTCTTTAGATTTGGGTTTTTTCAATGTTGAGTTGGGTTTGTCAGATTTTGGAGGAAGAGACCCGCCAAAGTTAGTTCTAGAAGGTGGAGACCCACACAACCACCAGAGTTATTGGTGACGATTTTAGTCCAATCGGTTCAATCAATTTTGTGGGTCTTGATGGGGTCTTGGATAACCCTAAGTTGTATACACTTAATAACACGTGCTAAGTGTAAGGTTGAAATTTATCAACCATCTTGTTGGCTTTATTCCGTGCCAATTTGCTTGTAATTTAAACACTTAGTAACCCTGTATTTAGGTGGGATTATTGTAAGGGTAGTGTGTGAGAAGATGTGAAGAAAAGCTCAAGTATGTGCAAGGAGGCAGAGTTTCGCGGCTAGGACTCGCAGGTGGCTCGCAGCTTGTAAGCTGCTAAATGCTGTGCACGTGAGAAACATGCGGGAAGCTGAAGGGTTGCGCCAGCTATCGCATTACAGGACAAAAGTCCCAGGCTGGCTAGGCCGTTACGTCGCGACTTGATTTCGCAACTTGGACAAGCCGCGAGGTCAAGCCGCCAACCAGCCCTGTTTGGCAAAAATTGTCTCTTCGTATTCCAAACACACACCACTATATATAGACCTTTATACCCACTAAATTGAGAGAGCTTCTAGAGAGAATTTTTGTGAGAGAAATCCTAGAAAAAAAAAAAGATTGCCTCATCCCTAATCTTTACCTTAGAGACTCTACAAATTCCTCTACTCTCTTCCTCTCCATTGTCATACCTTTGAGAGATTATTGACCAAATCATTTTCTCACCACACCTACGTTTGTGAGAAGGCTCATTTGGTGCTAAGGGAAGCAGTTTGGAAGGAACCAATATACATTGGTTGATGCTATGGTCTAGTAGCGGAATTCGGGAAGCTAAAGAAGAAATAGGTTTGGCATAACCTCGTTGGAGCAAGAAGCTTGGAGGGCTTAGGTACTTGGGTAGATTAGGCTTGGAGGTTCTTTTGCTGGTCATGTATCCCAACTACATTCTTTAGTGGATTATTTGACCGCTTGGAGGGCGGCGAAGAGGTTTTACACTAAGGACTTCGGTTTCCTCTTCGATAACACATCGTGTGTTGTCCGTATGTTTGCATCTTCCTTCTCTTTATCTTTGCCTTATATTTACTGATGTGGATGTGTTTATATTTGGCTTAAATTGTTTATCAATTTTGTTATAAGCTTGTTATCTTGTTCCGCACATTAATTGTTTGATATAAAACTTGAATTGGTAATTTTGTAATTTGGGGTCTAAACGTTCAAGGGTGTTTTAGACACATATTGAACTTTCAATTGGTATCAGAGCAGGTACACTTGTTGTGGTTTTAATACCTGAGTGTGATCTTTGATCCCTTGTTGAGATGGATAGGTCTCAATCCTTAAATGTTTCACCATTTTTTGATGGTAATAATTATGCTTTCTAGAAAGTTAGAATGAGGGCATTCCTATGCTCTATTGATGACACCGTGTGGGATGCGGTTGAAATAGGTTGGACTAAGCGGGAGACTGCTAAATCTACTTGGGATAAGGCAGCTCTTGTGGCAGCCAATGCTAACAGTAAAGTATTAAATGCTATTTTCTGTGGTGTGTCTCCAGATGAATTCCACAGGATATCTCACATGATAGTTGCCAAGGAAGCTTGGGAGATTTTGGAGACAACTTATGAGGGGACTAAGAAGGTGAAGGACACAAAACTCCAAATGCTTACTACCAAATTCGAAGAGCTTAAGATGGGAGAGGATGAGTCCTTTGATTTGTTTTATGGAAAGCTTAATGAAATTGTGATTGCGAAGCTCAATCTTGATGAGAAGATTGAAGATACTAAAGTGGTGAGAAAAATTTTGAGGTCCTTACTGGAGAGCTTTCGAGCAAAGGTCACTGCCATAGAGGAAAGCAAGGATTTGGATGAAATTAAGATCCAAGAGCTCATTGGGTCATTTCAAACGTATGAGCTTGGACTGCCTTCACACAAGACAAGTAAATTGCTTGCTCTTAAAACCATCACTGAAAGAATGGATGATCCTTTTGAAGAAGATGGAGTGGAGAAGGAAGTAGCATATCTTGCGAAAAACTTCCGCAAATTCCTGAAGATGAAGAACAGTGGGAAACCATTCAACAGAGGAAAATTTTCATCTTTAAGAGGTGATAGGAAAGAGTTTACGAGGAAAGAAGGAAAGGATTTTCAATCTCCTTCAGACATTGTGTGTTTTGAATGCAATGGCCATGGACATCTCAAGAAGGAGTATCCCAATTTCTTGAGAGGGAAAGGCAAGGCTTATGCCACAACGCTCAGTGATTCAGACTCTTCTGACTCTGACTCGGAAAAGAGCTATGATGGAAAAGGAAACTACTCTGCCTTTATGACCATTGCTCAGGTGGATTCCTCTGATGACTTGGGTACACTTGTGAAGGAGCTTGGTGAGCATTCTGATTCAGAGTTTATTGGGATTGAAGAAGAATCAGATGCTGAAGAGGAAGAGAATACAGCTAATCTTCGAGAAAATTACTCCTTACTACTTGAGAAGTCGGGAGAGTATGCAAGGGTAGCCAAGGTGGCTGTGAGGAAGATGAAAAGAGCTGAGGAGGACCACAGAAGTCTCTTGGTCAGATATAAAAAGGCTAAGTGTGAGATTGAGACACTAAATAGCGAGCTGTCTGAAGCCTATACGAAGGTGAGGTTTCTTGAGCAAGAGGTAGTGCAAGCTCATGCCAAGATAGAGAGAGTCTCCTCCCAGAAGTTAGAAGATGTTATATCATCTCAAAAACCTTCCTCAGACAAGTCCGGGTTGGGATACACCGGAGGAAGTTGCTCATAAGCCAAAGTCATCAAAGAAGTAAAGTTTGTGAAGGCAAACGAGACAGTTATAGAAGAGTTCATTCCTGAGAAAGTTAAGGATGTGAAGAAGAAGAATGTGGCTGAGCAACGAATGGTGAATAAGCCCCGAAATCAATCTGTGGTCAAACATGAAACTAGAGGAAGATCACTTCCAAGACAGCAGCAGGGTCTTAGAACGGATTATGTTTGTCACTATTGCGGATTGCAAGGACATACCAGACCCAACTGTCAAAAGCTGAGAGCAGACAACAATGCAAGTGCACCTCGGTCACGAGGAAGAAGAAATGATATGAGGTCTTGGGGTGGTGAGCAACCAAGAAGTCAAAACCGTGATCCAGGAATGATGGACGTGATGAAGATGATCGGTGCGTTCACTAATTGCTTGGAAAGCTTCACACGAAGGTTTGACAGTCCTAAGTCTCGTACCCGATCCATCAAGGATATCACCCCAAACGCACGTGATGTGTGGGTGACAAAAGGTACTCATGCATAAGCATTACAACATGTCTATGCATCAATACTTCCCATATTTGTAAATATGCTTGGTTATGTGCTTTTTGATAGTATTTAGGTTGTTATTGTCTGTGTGTGTTTGTCTTTGGTTCAAATGTTTTTACATTGTTCTTTATGTAATGTTTTTGTTCATTCTTTTACTGCTTTTGTGTCAAAAATCCAAAAACACATAAAAAGTAGAAAATTCAAAAAGTTTGATCACTTTGTTGAGTTTTGTCTCAAAGCATGTTTTGCCCTGTACCTTTGTACTAATGGCTTTGTGCATTTAACAAGCGTAGCTTGTCTCTCATGCACTCATATCATTGTGGAAGAAATTCTGAAATCTATGGGACTGTTGTAAATAGATCTTCAACCTTGTCATGAATGATTAGTGAATGGTTTTGTTGATCTTGAGACATGCATAGACTCATGCCTATATATCTTCCCACTTTTTATTTTTATGCTTAAAAGAGCTCTCTAAATGTAAATCTCCAAATGAAAAGAGATATAGAGCTGCAAAAGCCTGTCGCACATACTAGTATTTGACTAGGAAAAAGGGAAAGCGACCAAAATAAAATATATGATGCTCAAAAAGCCAAAGGCTAACTCATCAATTGAAATATCAAAAATTTTAGGCATCTATCTGTCAATGAGATTTTCTTTGCTCAAAAAGTGCAAATGATATGTTGAATATGGAGTCAAATGAAAAGTTTCAAAGAATTGTTATCAAGTGTTTGTGGGAGGTCATATATGCATGTTTCTATAATTGAGATAGGTCACATTATCTAGTGCTAGTTGTGTATGCCTTGATTGAATTGATCATTGAAACTTCACATTGGACTAAGGACTATCTTATTTTTGATATTCACACACAACATACAAGTCTATGTTCAATGAATGTCATATTCATTTGTGTGATTGTACTTGATTAAATGTGTTTTCACAAGCTCAATTTTTGTTGATAAAACACAAAAAGATTTTTTAGTGTTTTAGTTTGTTTTTGGAAAGTGTTTTGTTTTAACAAAAATGTCAAAAATTTCAAAAACAGTGTTGCCCTGTTTTGGCGACTAAGTCGCGGGTAGGTCTAGTCACATGCTCTAGTTGCGAAGCTCTCTGAGAGATTTTCGCGGGTCACTGACGGGTCAGCATCCCAGTCGCGAAAAAGACTTAGAAATTTTTCCAAAATTTGTGTTTCTGCATATTTTGCAACTCAGTATGGCGACTTGTTCGCGGGTGGAAGGTCCAGTCGCGAGGGGTACATAGAGATTTTCGCGGCTCAGCTCACGACTCCCTCGCAGGTAGATCTTCCAGTCGTGAAAAACACTTAGAGAAAATTTCAAGTTTCTTATCTTTACAGTGTTTCGTGGCTTACCCTGGCGACTTATTGGCGACTTAACCCAATCGCGAAAAATGCGTGTTTTGCGTTTTGAAGACGGTTTTTAAAATGGTTTTTCAGTTTTTCCCTCGAAAATTTCTGATTGTTCATTGTCTTTTCCTTTTCTCCCTCTGAAAATCACCGTGTTCAATCTTGTGAATCCCCAATTTCTGCACCATTTTCACTTCTATCTTCAAGAAAAAGGTATGAGTTTTCTTTCCCTCATTTCAAATTTCTTGTTTTGAGTATTATGTTCTTGAATATGAGAATGTGTTGTTGCTATTGTGCTCTGTGAAATGTTGGGTTCGAACATATTTTTTTCTTAAATATGCTGGGTTTGTTGAACTTTTTGTTGCCAATGAATTGTTTAGTGTGGCTTTACAAGATGTTTAGACTTATCTGAGTGTTCTTACCTTGATTGATTCTGTCTGTGCATATCCCTTTCATGATATTGTGTTGAAATGCTTGTTATATGTGTCACATTGCTACTCAGTTTTGACAGAGTGTGCTGTAATACCTTTTACTCTCTGTGTGTTTGGCATTTGTTCCATGGTTCGTCTGTTTCTGGTCTTCGGCAATGCTTACTCTGTCACTTTATTGACTTTGTTGTCACTCTATGATTCTATGTCTTCTAAATCTGTTTGGTCTTTGCATTCTCATCTTTTGACTAGATCTAACAAAATGAGTGGGTTGTGGATTTGGTACGTTGCTGTGTGTTTGCTCTTTTACAGATGTCTCGTCGATCCTCCAAAGGAAAAGAGGTTATGACAGAAGAGGAAACATTACCTGTTGCAAAAAGAACACGATCTTCATCACAACCATCTACTGAACTCAATATTGAGTTGTTCAAAACTCCTCAGCATCTAGATGCTTACTTAAGCATTTTTTACCGGGGAACTCCTATAGTGGAATGGGAGGTCAGATTTAAGACTTTGGAAACCACTTTTGTTCCTCGGATCTTCGAGGCAAAAGATTGGGCAGAATTATTTGGAAATTTTGTTGATCCAATGTTGGAACTAGTGAAGGAGTGTTTCACCAACATAGTTGATCTTGAAAGTGAACTACACTGTATGGTAAGAGGAACGGAGTTCATTATTAGTCCGGACACCATAGCTGAACATCTCAAAATCACTTGACCTACGAATGCCGACCTAACTCCTTATGATGATCGTACTCTAGTGATTTAGGACATTCTCCAAGTTCTTGGTCCTGGCCATGACATCTCCAGTGTCGGCACATCCATAAGTACTAACAAGTTTTCACTTGAGTTGACAACATTAAAGCTGATCATGTTTACCAACCTCTATCCGTTGACCAACACGATGTATATCAATCTTGGAAGGGCTCAATTTCTATGTGATCTCATCACAGGCACCACCATTGACATCTGTGCCCATATTTTTCATATCATAAGGAAGACAACAACCCGAACAGTAGCCCGAGGATGTCTTCCATTCTGTAGTCGCATTATGAAATTCATTCTAAGTGAAGGTCTTACTCCTCCCTCAGTTGGGAACATAATTGCTCGTCCTCGACCAATCTCTATGTTCACTCTACAAGCTAGCAAGAGTCATTCATCCAAAACTCCAAAGAGTGCACATTTCTCTCCTGTTACTCCTTCTACTCCTGAGTCAGATTCACATGTACATGCCCCTCATGTATCACAGCAATCGAGCACTACACAAGTACAGTCTACCCCTCAACCTGATAGGTTGGAGATGCTCTTTGAGAACCTCCACAAGTGCCTTGAGGAATTGGAAAAGACTCTTAGTGATGGCCAGAGAGAGCAGTCAGAGAGATTGGCAGTCATGCAGGACCAGATCGATGTTTTAACAGCTCAAGTTGATGGTATTTTCACCAAGTTACAATAGTGACCCTTTGGCCATTCCGGTTAAAAAGGGGGAGAATTTTTGGGCCAGCACTTGAGGGGGAGTCTCATAATCCTTATTTTTTTTCTTGGTTATAGTTGTGTTATTTTGGTTTGTTTAACTATTGTTACTATAGGTCCTAGTCTTGTTTTGGTCTAAACTCATAACTCTTGAACGTGTTTAATACTTAGTTTAATTATATATTGATGATTTTTTTCTGTTAGTTGGTTGTGGTCTGTACCCATGTTGCTTTTGTAAGCTTTAAGGGCTTGTTCTTATTCACACTTGTAGGCCTTTGTGGTTTGTGTCATGCTTTATGCAGCCTTTGTGCGTTGTTTAATCAGTACTTCTAACCTAATGCTATGTATTCCTTTTTTAAGTACTGTCACTCTTGTGCCCGTGTAGGATTTTTCCTAGATGCACATACTTCATGTATTGTGCATTGGTTGAGTGTTGGTCATTCAAGTGATTTGCCTTGTGTTTGTCAACTTGAATGTCCGGATGTTCATTCCAAGTGTGAATGAGCATTGTGATCACTTGGTTATAGTGATTGTTTGTTTTGGTCTTGCCATGGTTTATTGCTTTACTCCATTGTGCTTGATCGCATTATGCTTGCATCATTTGCATTACAAGTTTTCTGCATACAATGAACTTATTGTATTGTTGTGTTTTAGGAGTTACTTGTTCTGATGGTTCTAAAGCTTCACAGATTCTAGAGTTAGGTGTGAGTGAGTTTTCCAACTGTTCCCAACTCATGCGTTAAGTCTAGAGTTTGTTTTAGAATTTTGTCACAGAATAGCCAAAGGGGTAGATTGTAAGGTTGAAATTTATCAACCATCTTGTTGGCTATATTCCGTGCCAATTTGCTTGTAATTTAAGCACTTAGTAACCCTATATTTAAGTGGGATTATTATAAGGGTAGTGTGTGAGAAGAAGTGAAGAAAAGCTCAAGTATGTGCAAAGAGGCAGAGTTTCGCGGCTAGGACTAGCGGGTGGCTCGCGGCTTGCAAGCCGCCAAATGCTGTGCACGTGAGAAGCATGCGGGAAGCTGAAGGGTCGCGCCAGCTGTCGCACTATAGGAAAAAAGTCACAGGCTGGCCAGGCCGGTACGTCGCAACTTGATTTCACGACTTGGACAAGCCGCGAGGTCAAGCCACCAACCAACCCTGTTTGGCAAAAATTGTCTCTTCGTATTCCAAACACACACCACTAGACCCTTATACCCACTAAATTAAGAGAGTTTCTAGAGAGAATTTTTGTGAGAGAAATCCTAGAGAAAAACAAGATTGTCTCATCCCCAATCTTTACCTTAGAGACTCTACAAATTCCTCTACTCTCTTCCTCTCCATTGTCATACCCTTGAGAGGTTATTGACCAAATCATTTTCTCACCACACCTACGTTTGTGAGAAGGCTCATTTGGTGCTAAGGGAAGCAGTTTGGAAGGAACCAATATACATTGGTTGATGCTATGGTCTAGTAGCGGAATCCGGGAAGTTAAAGAAGAAATAGGTTCGGCGTAACCTCGTTGGAGCAAGAAGTTTGGAGGGCTTAGGTACTTAGGTAGATTAGGCTTGGAGGGTCTTTTGCTGTTCATGTATCCCAACTACATTCTTTAGTGGATTATTTGAACACTTGGAGGGCGGCAGATAGGTTTTACGCCGAGGACTTCGGTTTCCTCTTCGATAACACATCGTGTGTTGTCCGTGTGTTTGCATCTTCCTTCCCTTTATCTTTGCCTTATATTTACTATTGTGGATGTGTTTATATTTGGCTTAGATTGTTTATCAATTCTGTTATAAGCTTATTATCTTGTTCCGCACATTAATTATTTGATATAAAACTTGAATTGGTAATTTTGTAATTTGGGGTCTAAACGTTCAAGGGTGTTTTAGACACATATTGAACTTTCACTAAGGATTAATAATTCCTCAAAACTACAAACTATATAGCTCTAGTTTTTTATATCATCCATAGATGGATGGCTAAATTAAGAAGCACCAATAGAGAACATGCTTGGGAAGAAGCTAAAACAGCCCTTTTGATGGTTTCAAAAATAAAATATCTCATGCTCTCCAACATCATTAGAGCATTCACATCTGGCATTGCAAATGGTATATGTAGGGAGATTTTAGCATCAAAGCACAAAATAAGCCCATTACTCGGTCTTGTACTTGTAAAATTTTTTACAATAGTGCTACAGTACCGGCTTACTTATATGATGGTATTGTAGCAAATGACATAATATTATATTCTTTTTTCTCTCCCTCTGTTAGCCACTACTTCTTCCTTTCCTTTATTTTTTTCTCTGATTCTCTTTGTTTCTTCACTCCTCACTCCTCACTCCCTTGCTCACATCTCTCTCTCTCGTTCAAGCTTGCCACTGGGGTTGGGTTGGATTCAGAGTGGTCACAGTGTGGCAGAGATCGGCATGGCGGAGATCGAAGTGGTCACGGCGTGGCAGAGATTGAAGTGGGCACGGTGGATTCCGATGGGTTTGTTTGATTTTTTGCTATTAATTTTTGTCTTTCGGGTTTGGATGGGTTGGATTTCGTATTCCTATGGGTTGGTATTTTGGATTCTGATGGGGTTTGGGTTGGATTTGGATTGGTTGGTTGGGTTGGCGTGGTGGGCAGTGGGTTGTTTGGTTGTTTTTGCTATGGGTTTGCTGGGTTTTTGGTGGTTTTTTTTTTAATTTTTTTTTTAGGCTTTTGATTTCGGTGAGATTTTGGTGGGCAGAGGGCAATGGTGGCATGGTGGGCATGGTGGTGATTGTTTTTTTGGTTGTTGAGAATGTGAGGGAGAGGCAGGGACAAAAATGAAAGAGAGAGATAGATAATTTGTTTATTATTTTATTGTATAATTTATATTATTTTAATTTTTTGTATTGTAAAATAAAAGTTGGGATATTGGATGTACTGTAAAATTGTATGGTATAATAGATAAAGTAGTTTTTAAGATGGTAAAATAGAATAGTCTGAAGATATCGGATGTGAATGCTCTTATTAGTATAGTTAAAATAAAATGACAGTCAAGGAAAAAAATCCACCCCTTATTATCTCTCTCTCTTGGTTTTGACAAAAAGCCAAACTATAACCTATGCAAACAATGATTGCTAACAATTCTTTTCTTTTTGTGATTAGAGAATTAACGATAAGAAGAAAAAAGAGAGATGATTTATATAGTCATTGGGTGCAAATTCATTACAAACAGTATTTAAATTTTTTATTCTCAAAAAAAAAAAAAAGTATTCTGAATTTAAAAAAAAAATAGTATTTTAAATACCACATGAATGGTAATCATTATTATTGGGAATAAAATATATTGCATTTTTTAAGAGGGAAAAAAAAAGGTGTTATAATGGAATGACTAAATATATTCATATGTTTAGTTGTAAGTTGTAATGTTTGAATAAAACTTAAAATCTATATATAGGAAATATTTTACTTATACAATTATATTTCTTAAAAATAATATTTTTTAAATTTGAAAAAGATTGGTTATCTATTTAAAATTTAAAATTTTTATAATTGTTATATGCATATGGAAAGTTTGTATATTAGAAAATATATTAATTTTAAAAACTATTACACCATCTAATGAATAACTATTTAAAGATGAATAATTTTCCTCATTATAAACAATATTTATTCGCAAAGAATGACTATTTCAAACGTTTCAGTGTTCCTAATAATTTATATCTATACTACTATTTAAGGGGTTTCTCTTGTTTCGAGTAGAACTTTCGATAGTTCAAAAATACCCCTACACCTTACTTTTAAAAAGAGACAAAATAGAGAACAACCTAGTAAAAATACATCTCTAGCTCTGTAAAATTACTCATTTTCAAAATCCTAAAATTTAGCCTTTTTTATCCCTCCCCTTTTTAATAATGAATTTTAAGTTCTCTTCTTATTTTATTTTATTTTATTTTTCTAATTCCCAAAACGAAATGGCCACAAGTTTTTAGCACCAAAAGTTTTGGTTAACTACTTTAAAATGTTTTTTTAGAATTTTAAAAAATGGTTAGAAAAAAATTTTAAACTGCTAATAACTACGTTTGAGTTGTTTGACACTTTTTTTTCCTTATAAAAGTTATTACACACTATCTCTATTTAGATATATTTCAATCTCACACATTCGACACTTCTTTTTCCTAAAAATTAGCACATACCATCTCTTATTAGATATTTCTCATGAGTAATTTTTAGGTGTTCTTATAATGGAGAATGATGTTTCCTCCTTTCACATTTATGGTAGGGTTCACTCATTAAATTTAAGGCGGGGTCCACTAGAACAAAGTTTCTTTCCAAACCAGTTTGGAGAGAAACCCTACAAACTCATCATATATCTTTATATTGAGTGTGAATTTTGAAAATCTAACCGTTAGATTGCATGTTTTTATTACATTTTTAATGTTTACAAAATTTCAAGAAAATTAAAGATCAATTGCTATGTTATCAAATAAATGTTATAATTTCAAGTTTTTGTGATCTAAAGTTGTACATAAAAAATAAGTTGATTGATTAAATAGTAAATAACATCAAATTTGAATGAAATTTGATACGTATGTTAAGAACATAAGGAACATGAAATTCAACGGTTAGATTTTCAAAATTCATACCCAAAAAAGAAATATATGAGAAGTTTGAAGAGTTTCTCTCCAAACTAATTTGGAGAAAAACTTTGTTCGGGTCTACCATGAATGTGAGAGGAGAAAGCATCATTTCTCTGTACTCCGAGAGTACCTAAGAATTTTTCTATATCTCACATGTCTCTTTTTCAATTTCTTTGCACTAACTTTTGGATTACCTCGAATTTTTTGCTTAATTCATCATCATCTCTAATTTCAGAAAGGTTTGTTTCCTTAGACAATATTGTTGAAATTATTAAGTTGTTGGTTTGTGTGTTTTTGTTTCCATAATTTTTTAGTAATCTCGTTCTTTTTTTTTTGTTAGAAATATTGAATGTAATTGTATTGTATTTCATAATGAAAGAATGTACATAGGTGCTTTTATATAGGAGGCATATGTGTGCAGCACAAGTAAATATGTGTGCTATACAAGTAACCTAACTGGGCCTAAAGTCCACAATATATTATACACATTAATAGCCCCCCTCAAACTCAAGGTGGATGTGAGACCAACTTGAGGTTGTCAACCAAAGTACGAAAGCGTCCCTTAGGATGTGACTTGGTGAAGATATCTGCAAGTTGATCTTTAGAGGAGACTGAGATCAGCTTGAGAGCACCATGGACAAGATGAAAACGGATAAAATGACAATACATCTCGATGTGTTTAGTCCGTTCATGGAAGACATCATTGTGAGCAATATGAATAGCACTCTGGTTGTTACAATAAAGAGGAGCAGCAGAGGATGTAGACACACCTAAGTCTTTAAGAAGCCATCGTAGTTAAAGGAGCTCAGATGTGGTATCAAAAAGGGCACGATATTCTGCTTCAGTACTGGAGTGGGCCACATGAGTTTGTTTCTTACTTCGCCAAGAAATAAGAGAAGAACCAAGAAGAAAGCAATAACTAGTGGTGGACTTGTGATCAGTAGGATCTCTTGCCCAATCAGCATCAGAAAATGCATGGAGAATAAGTAGAGACTGAGTAGAGTAGAAAAGACCATGGAAGAGAGTGCCCTTTAGGTATCGAAGAATGCGCAGAACAGTAGCATAGTGAGTCGATCGTGGTGCAAACAGATACTGACTCACCTGGTGAACATCATAGGAAATGTTTAGATGAGTGATAGTGAGATAAACTAAGCTACCAACCAAGCGTCTATAAAGAAAGGGATTAGACAATGGTTTCCCCCCTGAGGGAGTCAGATGCGTATTAAGCTCAACTGGAGTGTCAACAATCTTGCTATCAGTGAGTCCAGCTCGAGACAAGAGTTCAGAGGCATACTTGGCTTGAGTAATATAAAGTCCATCTATAGAATGAGTGATTTCAAGACCCAAGAAGTAGCTGAGATGTTCAAAATCTTTCATCTCAAACTGTTGACTGAGAAAAGTCTTGAGTTCTTGAATGCCATTGAGGTCATCACCAGTTATGATCATATCATCCACATATAGGAGAAGTAAAATAGTGCCTTTGTCAGTGTGACGAAGAAATAAGGCAGAATCATAATGACTGACCATGTAACCCAAGCGAGAGATGGTAGAGCTAAATTTGGCAAACCAAGCTCGTGGAGCTTGTTTAAGGCTATAAAGTGCACATCGAAAGTGACAAACCTTGTTTGAGTCAATAGAGAGACCAGGAGGAGGTTGCATATACACTTCTTTACTTAAATCCCCATTAAGGAATGCATTTTTGACATTCATATGAAAAAGGTTCCATTTACTAGTAGCAGCAACAGCTAAGAGGGCACGAACAGATGAGATACGAGCAACCGGAGCAAATGTCTCTTCATAATCAATCCCATACTCTTGTGTAAAACCTTTTGCAACAAGACAAGTTTTGTAGCGCTCAATGGACCCATTAGAGCGAGACTTAATCTTGTAGATCTACTTACAACCAACCACAGATTTCCCAGGAAGAAGTGTCACCAAATCCTAAGTATGATTTTTAGATAATGCATCAAGTTTCTCTTTCATTACAATCTGCCATAAAAGGTTAGTGGAAGTCTCACGATAGGTGTGAGGCTCGTGTAGTGTAGCAAGGGCAGTGTAACAATGATAGTCAAGTAAATGTGTAGGAATAGATCTTACCCGAGTTGAGTGATGAGGTGGAATGTCTTGTGCAAGATCTTCAAGCGGAGCAGGAGACCCAAGCTCAGGATTGGGGTTGGGTAGCTCGTCTTCAACCTGTTCATCTTCCACCTGTTGCTCCTGTTTTTGTTGCTACAGCTGCTGCAGTTTCTTCCACTCCTTCCCTTGCACTTTGGCATGCTCGACTTGGTCACGCATCTTCCTCTTGGGTACAACAATTGGCTTCTAGAGGTTTGTTAGGTTTAGTGTTTACAGAAAATTTTGATTGTGTTTCATGTCAGTTAGGAAAACAACCAGCTTTACAAAGATACGAAGACGATAAAAGACAGGATCATAACACCTATACCTCTTTTGAGTTTCGCCATAGCCAAGAAAACAACAAAGCCTTGACCGAGGCTCAAGTTTGTTATGTTCATGTGGCTAAAGAAGAACGAAACAAGCAGAACTGAAGGAGCGAAGGTGGTGATAGTCTGGAGGTGACCCAAAAAGGCGCTCATATGGAGTTTGATTTTGGATAACAGGACTCAGAA
This sequence comes from Quercus ilex subsp. ballota, assembly GCA_032727855.1. Lineage (NCBI taxonomy): Eukaryota > Viridiplantae > Streptophyta > Magnoliopsida > Fagales > Fagaceae > Quercus > Quercus ilex. The sequence continues at coordinate 9,661,244 of CM064918.1, forward strand.
TGCAATTAATAGTATGAATAACATGAAGAGCAGCTTTACCCCAAAAAGGAGCAGGAACTTTGGCAGAAAGAAGGAGAGCACGAATAGTGTCAAGAATATGACGAAGTTTTCGTTCGGCTTTACCATTTTGCTGAGAGGTACCTGGACAAGTTAGTTGATGAACAATGCCATAGGAATGCAAAATAGCTTGGAAAGCATATTGAGTATATTCAAGAGCATTATCAGATCGAAAAATTTTAATGCGTCTGGAAAACTGAGTTTCAACAATTTTTGCAAATTTAGAATATACTTTCAATAATTCAGAACGATGTTTCATATTAAAAATCCAGCTATAGTGAGAGTAATCATCAACAAAGACAACAAAATATCTAGACCCACCAATACTGGAGACAGAGGACGGCCCCCAAACATCAGAATGAATAAGGTCAAAGATATCAGTGGATATTGATTCACTAGTAATGAAAGGCAAAGCTGGTTGTTTTACTAACTGACATGAAACACAATCAAAATTTTCTATAGACACTAAACCTAACAAACCTCTAGAAGCCAATTGTTGTACCCAAAAGGAAGATGCGTGACCAAGTCGAGCATGCCAAAGTGCAAGGGAAGGAGTGGAAGAAATTGCAGCAGCTGCAGCAACAGAAACATGAGCAACAATTGGAAGACGAAGGTTGTCCACGAGAAACATACGCCCAACTCTGGGACCGGTCCCAAGCTCCTGTCCCGTCTTATGATCATGCACAATGCACCTAGAATAATCAAAGGTAATGCGATAACCCAACTCAGCTAATTGTCCCATAAAAAACAAATTATAAGAAAGGTCAGGAACATTAATGACTCTTGGAACCAAGAGGTTGGAGGTTGAAACTGAACCTATATTATGACCAGACATTGTGGAACCATTTGCTATGCGAATATTAAGAAGGTGTGGTGCAGGTTTAAAGTCAGAAAATAAGGACGAGTGAGGTGTCATGTGATTGCAACAAGCAGAATCCATAAGTCAAGAGGTAGGAGACATACCAGATAAAGCTGAGAGAGAAGAGGAATAAGATGCATTACCAACCATATAAATGACATTGGCGATGATATTTATAAGGTCAACTCTAGAAATGGAGAAAGTGGATTCCGAAGACTTAGACTGTGCAGAGACAGGAGCCATTGGTTGGACACTCTTAGTGTTAGCAACAGTAGTAGCAGAAATTGAAACAGCTGATTTGTTGCGATGATAGCAAGTCTCAATATTGTGGCCAAAATGTTCACAAAATTTGCAAAAACGTTTGATGGATTGGCAGCGATGATTATTGCAATAAAAAGAAGACCTGCCCTTATTCTTCATTTATAAGCAAAATATGCAAAAATGGACTGCAAAAATAAAATCTACGAGAAAAACTGGGTAAGGAGGACCTGGACTGAAAAAGTCAACCGGGAGAAAAGTCAACGGCCAAAGTTAATGGCACAGTCAAAGTCAACGCGGTCAACGGTCAGCGGTGATGACATGATCGCTTCTGAGTGCTAACGTAAGCAAGCTGACATGTTGCTGACGCAAGCAGTTATGACGTCACTAGGGCTGACGTGGTGAAGATGATGACGTCAGCGGACCGAGTCTGCATTAGGTGCGTGACAGCGCGTGAAGAATATTGGCGGCGCATGGAGGTGTGTGCCAGTAACGCCGAGAATTATAGTGGCTTGTGGAAGGTCCGATGAAGACGATATTTCACAGAAATTCAGATCGGAGAGATTACTTTCTGATGGTGCAATCTGTGGTCTGATCGGAGTAACGGAAGCGGTGGTGGCGGCAAGGCAGTGGTCTTTGATGTACTGAAGTCGCGGTGGAGGTAGTGGTGCTGCTCACAACAACAGCTGCAGATGACACCCAAGAAGACAAAATTGCTTAAGAGCGGCATACCAAAGGATTAGAGCAGTGGCTCTGATACCATGTTAGAAATACTGAATGTAATTGTGTTGTATTTCATAATGAAAGAATGTACATAGGTGCCTTTATATAGGAGGCATATGTGTGCAGTACAAGTAAATATGTGTGCTATACAAGTAACCTAACAGGGCCTAAAACCCACAATATATTATACACATTAACATTTTTTAATCTCTTATTCTTTATCTCTTTTTCAAGTCTTTTTCCACAGTTCCTTTGATGTCCAATTTTTTTTTTTCTCACTTCATGACTATCTTTATTTTCAAAGAGGTATGTTTGCTTTGTCATTGTTGAAGTTATTATTTGTATGTTGTGTATTTTTCTTCTCATAATTTTTTTTCTAATATTACGTTTCTTTAATATCTTCTTATCTATTTCTTTACCAAGTCCGTTTTCCATTTTTCTTTCCACAGCTCCTTTGATTTGCTCAAATTTTATCTCACTTCATCGCTATCTCCCCCTCTAATATTCTGGAAATCATTACTTCATAGAAGAGTGAGGTGAGAACCATCAATTAGATGAAGTAACAAATGAGATAAATGAGATATTGGAGTGATTATTATTATTATTTTTTTTTTGAGAAAGATTGGAGGGATTAATTTTGGTTGTACATTGTAAATCAGATGTGTAATGAATAATTGTATGACTATTTTAATTTGTATGAACAATATATGCCAATAAATATGATATACTTTATCACTTGCAGCAATCACCTAATGAACATATATATATATATATATATGAGAGAGAGAGAGAGAGAGAGAGAGAGATTTGTGCATCATCATTGTAAGTTGTAACCTCTATGCAAAAAATTTGTATTATATTTAGTATTATTTATTTATAAATTTAGTTTTTTAAAGGCATAATAACAATGGAAAGTTTGAGGTTGAATTCAAATGACATGTGTACGAGTAAACTAATTTTAATTCAAATATAAGTATATTTAAATGTAATTTATTTGAACTAAAATCATGGAAATATGAGACTTTAAAAGTAAAGTAAAATAAATATCTAGAGAGTATTTTTTAATAAAAAAAAGTGTATATATATATGTGTGTGTGTGTGTGTGTGTGTGGAGAATTGTAGGATAGTGCTTATTTATATCCCTAACTTAAAAAATTCGCAATTTTTTTGGGAAAAAAAGAAGGTTGTGCCGAATCTTTATTCACACAACTTAACTTAAATAGTTGATTACATATTGTAAAAATGTCATTTTCCTTAAATTTTTTTTTTCAAAATAAATCATAATTAAATACCATTTAAATTGAGAGATAAAATAATGGATAAGTGGATAACAATAAAACCAATGTTGTGGAAGTGTAGTGAAAATGATTGTAGGAAATTCTGTATTTCCACAACATTTTTTTTTATTGGATATTCTCACAACAACTTTAAGCTTTGTGCTTCATGATTTTAAACCATAGGAAATTTTATGGCTACATTCTCACCTTCTCTTCACTCTCTTATTTAACCATTTTTATGGTATTTTTTTTACTCCAAAGAAAAGAATTGGAGATAGGGATACTTAACTCTAAACTAGCATTTGGGCATATGCGCTCTTCTATATATATATATATATATATATATATATATATATATCCTTTTTTTCCCCTAAAGAACAATACCCCTCATTCATTATGATTTTGGGTCGCTACATTTTCCAATCACAAAATTACCTAAATGTGTGATGAGCTTTATATGTTTGTGTGTAAAATAATTTTTTCGTATATAAATCTCTTCCAATGGCTAGGTATTTTTATAATTGAAAAATGTAGCAACCCAAAATTATGATGAATGGAAGGTATTGACTTGACCTTTAGGAAAAAAAAATTATAATCAAACTACAAAATAGTTAAACCATAGGAAAACTATTTCATTATAGTGTTTATTACAGCTTGCCAACTATGACCTAATTATTACTAACAAACTCATAAATATGCTTTGTTTGTTTCAACAATGATGTTTTTTAGAAAATGAGTCATTTTTCAAAAAACATTTTTCATAAAACTATTTCATTTTCTTATGTTTGGTAACAATCTTAAATGAGTTGAGAAACAATCTCATAACTTCCCTTATTTAGTTTGCTATGAGATAGAGTTGTTTTCCAAAAAAAAATAATAGAAAATAACCTTTTAAAATAAGTCATACTTTTATGTTGACTAAAGATAATTTTCCTTTTAACTCATTTATTCTGATGCTACCAAATACGAAAAATTATCTTTACACAATGTTTTCAATCGAAATAAATAGAGCGTATATATGTTCTCACAATTCTTCTCAAAAATCGAATATATATATATATATATATATATTTAGTAGTGGGACTGTTGGTCCAATTCTAGGAGTCTAGAACAAATCAAAAAATTTCCTGTCAGGATCCTTCCAAAAGAGAGTGACTAAAAATCCACATTTATTAACAATTCCTTGGACTATTTTCAAGCGGATCATCTTTTGTCTCATCTAAATTTAAGGTGTCCTATCTTATTAAATTTAAGAGTTATGCTAACGAGTGCTCTTAGAGCATTTATTAAGAGTCTATTTTAGGAAAGTTTTGACATCACTTTTATGGGAAATGAAAAAATTGTCAAAACATTAATTGTTTTTTTTCTTTTCTCATAAAAACTTTCTTTAATTGGATTCTTAACAAGTGCCTTTAAGACACTCATTAGCATTTCCCTAAATTTAAATACATTAAGTCTAGTGGACCAAACTCCTACTGGTTACCCACATTACTACAGTGGACCAAACTCCTACCTCCTCCCGTTCACATTTAATGAATTCCCATAAAAAGGAAAAAGCATTTAATGAATCTTATTAAAAAAAAACTGTTTAATGAAAAATTTTCAAGGAAAGAAAAAGGAGACATTTATGGCCTGAAAGTTTAGAGAGGGAGTAGAGTAGAGAAGAGGAGAATAGAGGAGAATGGTTATCATCTATTTTGTTTGGATGTTTTTAAAATTAATAAAAGAAAATGGAGTAATTAGCCATTCCTTTTATTTGGATGTTTTAAAAATTAGGATAAACAGGAGAGAAAATGATTTAAATGGACAAATTTACCCCTACTTGAAAATGAACTTGTAATATTGGTCTATAATTAATTTATTCTAAGATTTTTTTTCAATCTTAGAATATGTTAGTGAATTTTTTTCATTACAATTTCAAAATATTAAGAACCCTAAAATTTATTCATGTTAAATATAAAAATCAACAAATTGCGAACCATTAAAGCTTATATAAACTAAAAAAATAACTTATTAAATTCAAATAAAAATTTCGGTAAGGCCTTGTGGTAGCTAAAATTGTACGAAAAGAAAAATAAATTGGAGCTTCTAAATCTTAGATTCATTATCATTTGTGACTACTCGACCTAATACAACTATGTATCTTGTTTTAAGTGAAAGCTCTTTATCATTGGACAAAACTGAAGAAGAATAAAAAAAAAAAAAAATATTTCCTCTGTTTTCTCAGCAATGAAACAGAGGCCAAGTAATGAGAAACGGCACGTAAACACAAAAACTTCCAATTTGGTTTTGTGAGTGGCACTACGGAGGAAGTTGCAATTGTCAATTGATAAACACAGGTTGTCATTTTTTTTTCCTAGTATTTCTTTGTAAACGTAAAGTTCAAGAGTCAACAACCAGTTTAGAAAGTTCTGTGCCTTGATCAACACAACAAGAAGTCAACAGCACGTGCTGGCTCCGTGTTGGGCTTCGAATTTGTAGGCTCTGATGCTGTGGCTTTTTCCCTAATTAGTGAGATTCAAAAATTTTTTTTTTATTCACCTTAATTTTCTGACAAAACAAATAAAGATTATTTATATAATAATTTGTAATTTTGTTAATTTAAAAAGGATAAATTAGAGAATTTATTTGTTCAATAATTTATCTATTCTACTCTCTCTTTAAATTTCTCTAATTTAAAAGAATTAAAAATAAGAGGTTAGAGATAGTTGAAATCCCTCCAAACTTCTCCCCTTTATTCCTTAAAAAACTTTTAAACAAAGTAATTAAATTACTTTTCTTCCATTTATTTTAGTTTCCCTCTTTTTTAACTTTCAAACAAGCTATTAATGAATTAAAGAAAATAGTAAGAAAATTTCCTGACAAACTGTTCCTGTCTTTTTCATCAATCAATGTGTCATAAAATCAAATTTAAATGCATTAAGTCTAGTGGACCAAACTCCTCCTGGTTACCCATGTTACTAAAGTGGACCAAACTCCTACCTCCTACCGTGTTCACATTTAATGGATTCCCATAAAAAGAAAAAAGCATTTAATGAATCTTATTAAAAAAAAAAAAACCGTTTAATGAAAAATTTTCAAGGAAAGAAAAAGGAGACATTTAATGAATGAAAGAAAGTGGGAGAAGAAAATTTCCTGACAAACTGTTCCTGTCTTTTTTATCAATCAATGTGTCATAAAATCAAACTACAAGGCCATTCTCATCAGCCGTTGCAAAATTATGATATTTAAACACATTAAAAAATTTATTTTATTATTTTACCACATTATTTTATAATATATCATTTATTATATATTTTATTCTTCAATTTTATATATTAAAATAATATATATAACACATTAAAATAATATTTATAATTCATCAAACACAATAAACAGCCACCAGTCCACCACCACACAACTACCATATCCTCCACAACCCAAAACACAATTTAAAACAAATTCATAGCCCACAAACACCAAATCGGAAGCCCCACCACCACCACCACCTTAACCACAAATTCGGACAAAATTGAGCCTTTGGCCATGGCCATGGGTTAGAGACAAGAACCCAAAAAAGAAAAGAAAAAAAGGAGGAAACAAAATATAGAAGCAGAGAGATGGTGAACCTTAGTGGTGGTGCATGCCTTGAAGCTTTCGGCCATGGAGTTTTCAGCCATCAATCAGAACTCACAGGCTAACCCACCAAAACCCACCCACCGCCGATCCATCCATCGGAACCCATAGCCTAACCCACTCAAATCCACCTATAGCCTAACCCACCCACCATCGATCCGCACATTCGAACCCACCCACCACCGTCGGAATTGAACCCAGCCAACATCATCTGAACCCACACATCACCGTCTAAACCCACCCATTGCCCAACCCAGCCATCAAACCATAGCTAAAAAAGAAAAAGAAAAAAAGAAAAACCATTGCTAGAGAGAGATTGGTGTGGATGCGTTAGCGTGGAAGTGATGCGTCGACGTGGAAGAGTAGTAAGGGTGAAAGAAGCAGTGGCAGAGCCAGGAATTTAGGTCGGAGGGGGCAAGATTAAAAACAAGATTGAAAGTAAAAAATTTATCATTATTAACAACAAAATAAATAAACAGCTATATGTCAATTAACTACAAATATATATGTCATATCATTAAAATAAAGAAAAAAAATTACAATTTATGATTAAGAATAATCAAATTAAGAGATCATTATAAATACAAATAGTTTAAACATATAATTTAAATTATAAATTTATGGTTAAGAATAGTCAAATCAAGAGATCCATCTAAATATAAAAAATTTAAACATATAATTTGATTCTTTAAAAAAAAAAAAAATAAATAAATCAAAGCAAAAATATTAAGAATATGCATACATGTAAATATTTGAACGTGTGACTTAAAAACCCAACTTGAATGCTTTTAAAAACTCCACAGAAACTCTGAGGTCTAAAGAAAGGGACTGGTATGAAAATAATTTTTTTCTTTTTTATGGGAGGTGTACTTTGCTTGCATTATATATACCCTTTTTTTTTTTTTTTTTTTTTATAGAGTTCTATGCTAGTACTGACTTCTATTCCATGTAGGTGTAGCAAAGTTGTTATTTATTGATTTTTTTTAATCATTACCAAGTGGGACCCATGGTTTTATATTATAGTTGTAGACTTGTAGTATGTTTTTGTCTAGTCCATCAAGTTTTTATCTTCAGACTACTATTCAATGAATAAATGTAGAGATTTTTTTTTTTAATCATTCCTAAGTGGGACCTACTGGTTTTATATATAAAATTGTAGTAGGAGTAGAAGTCTACTACTACTAGGAAAGGTACTGTGAATTCACTGAATAAAGATTATTATTTATTTTTTATTTATTTATTTTTTTGTCTTTTGTGTCGGGGGGGCAAATAAGGTATTTCAGGTTATTATAATATTATTAGTAAAAAATTTGAAAGTTCAGGGGGCACCTGCCCCCCTCGGCCCGCACCCTTCCCTCTGCCCCTGGAGAGAAGAAAAGATGAGAGGTTGAGAGAGGAGAGGATCGGAGTTTGAGAAAAAAAGAGAGGAAGAGACTGACAGAGAGATGAGAGAGAAAATGAATAAAAAAATTGTTAAAATTTTACAACATTTGTCCGTACGCTTCCATATTTGAGAGTGCACTGTTCATCAATGTCAAATATTTTGACATTTAGGACATCTCATGAGAGATGTTTTTTGGTGTTTGGTGTGCCAAATGTCAAATATTTTTCATTTGGCAAACCTGATGGTAATGCTCTAAGTACATGTGATCTTGAGCTTCAATAGCTTCCACCAATTTCTTTTGCCAATTGTTTATACCCATTCCTATATTTGTTGCACTGGAGCTTACTGACTTCAATGAGAACAACCCCTTTTTTTTAGGACTTGGTTTAAATCTAGTGCATCCAGTGCATTGGACCTGGTCAGATGGTGACACGTGTCTAAAAGGTGGACACATGTCATCATCTCAACGGGCTCAGTACTACTGGACACTAGATCTAAGCCTGACCCTTTTTTTTCAATCTTCAACCCAACTTAAGTTATCTTGCCTTGGTCTAATGGGAATAATGATTCTCTTGATAGCCTCAATTGAAGTTTCATTAAATAGCTCATTCAACAAATCTTCCCTCCAAAGAGTGTCATTGGGTTAATGAGGCTAGAGACCCAAGGCGGCTCAACAATTTTGTGGGCTTTAGGCGAAAATTTCAAGCGAGATCTTTTTTATATTTAAATATTTATTAAATTTATTTATTTATTATTTAAAATATATTTTTCTCATTTTTTGAGATGCAAAATTACTAATTAAGTTTTTGTATTTAAGTTTTTCTAACATTTCTTTTTCAATTGATAATATAGCTAATCCACTTATTAATTTTAATTTTGAAAAACTTCTTTCTATAGATGCAACCGTAACATGTATTGTTAGTAATATTCTATAAGCAATATATGCATCTGGAAAAGAATCTAGCATTTTTAAATAGTTAAGTACTTGGAGTATTTTCATCTATTTGCATAATTAAGTACAATAAATTAGTATCACTATAATACAAATGGGTTGATATGATATACATCAAATTATTAATTGATGCGATAACTTATAATAATTGATAAAGTAAAAAGTAAAAGTCTAAAAGAAAATGTATAGTGTAGTTGCTGTGTGCCTATGTTATGAGTATATGTTGAGATTGAGTGTGGGACGTGGGTTAGTGTGTGGGCCAGCCGGCCAGGTGTGAGCTGTGGTGTGGCCATGGCCTTTATGCAGTGACAGTGTGCTGTTCTGTCATTGCTGTGGATTCACATTAGGCAATACCTAATCAATGGCTGTGATTAAAAGTTGAAAAAGTAACTTTCAATCTCAGCCATTAAATAAAATATATTAAAAAAAAGTAAAAAAGTAAAAAAAGGAGAGGGCATTTTTTTATTTGGAAGCTTTAGGTGATTGCATTAGTTGCATCTATAATTGAGCCGGCCTTGTAGCCACCATTAGGCATTAGAGGGTATTTTTTCAATAGTATCGTTTTTAGGGATTGGAATGAACTCTAAATTCATGGTGGGGTCCGCTTATTAAATTTATAGTGAAGTTCATCATGAATGTGAGAAAAGAGAATACCATTTTACTATACTCCATAAGTACCTAAGTATTTTCCTTCTAACAATACAATTCCAATGCAAACAGTACACTTCCATGGCAAATAGTAGACTTAAATGTGATGCAACTAAGCTTTTGTTTGGGATGAGCTGAAATTTTCAGCTTATTTGTATTTTAGCTTATTTTTGCTACTATTCATAAGTCTCATTGTAATATTCAACTTTTTTTTCAGCTTATTATTATTTTTTTTTTACATTTTCAGCAAATAGTTTTCAATTTCAATTAAATAATCTATTCTCAAATGGACCCTAAGTTTAGCAAATCGTGGTACAAGATACTATCATGCATTTTTGGACCGTTAATTAACACTAAGTGCCTCTGATGATGTGTTGAAATTGTCAGTGAGTTGTAGGCTCCAAATCACACCAATGAGTACTTGTGAAATAAAAACAAAAGGACCAAACAGAAGGCACCGGTGTGGTACTGGCCTAGAACCCTTCGAATGTCAAGTTAGCAAATGAGAAATCTCTAAAAACTCTATAGTGAGACAGTTAGGGATTTTCTGCGTACCTGGGAAAAGAGGAGGTCTGGTGTTTTTATAGTGGTGAATGGCGAATCGGGATCCCTTTAAAGTAGGGATCTTTCCTACTAAGGAAGATTTGATACTTAGGGTTTCCAAGATTTTAGGGTGTCTTTCCATATGAGGGAGATATGGATCGATAGTGGGCTTTTGTGCGTGTTACGCAAGATATTTCCTTATATAAGTAATCGTGAGGATCACGCAAGGCCACGCTGGACTCGTTGGCTTTTACTTCCATTGGTCTAAGGTCATCTATTACTTCAAAGGTCTTCGTTGGTCAGTGTAGCGGTCACACCCGTCGGTCCCTGGAGAAAGAGACGCCTGTCACTTGAAGGTTCCGTTCACCCTTGCGGAGCCTACGGCTCTATAGGGTCATCAGCTTACATAGGCATTAATTTTTTCAAAAACGTCCCTATCAGCCTCCATTTTCTTGCCTCTAGAGTCTAGACTTCAGTGACTGATACCATAAGGCTATGTGAGAGATACCCGTCATTGTAAAGTCTATAATCATCAGTGAGAGAAATATTTCAAACTATCAATCATTGCATTATGATGCTTACTGTCAAAAACGTTTTTATTGGCTCAATCTTTTTGTCAAAGGAACGCCTTAAATACATGAATGTTCCTCTCCTCTGGTATAATAGTTTTTATTTTTATTTTTATACATGATAGAATTTCTACTCTATCATAATCTAACTACTGGTATAATAGTTATACTTTTGCACTGCCCTGAATTTCATTTAATATTTGGAGTAAATATAAAAGGCTCCATCTCACCCTATAAAAACATGATCACGTTAGCATTCTAGTATGTGAGACGATTTGTTGTAACATTGTATGTAGCAATTACTGCATATAGGGTAAGGTGGCAGGTGGCGGTGCTAGGAATTTTGAGTTGGGGGGCTGAACTATTCTGTCAAGATAAACTCAAATCACAAATACACTCCCCTAAAAAAATCCACATAATATATGTGTGTATGAAAATATAAATTTTAATTTTCTTATTCTAAAGTAAGTTATATACATATACACAAAATTATCAACTCTAATATCTATATATACACACCTAGACACAAGATCTTCTTTATAAGAGAAACTTATTATCTTCTTAAACTCTAATAAGTATACAAACATTGTATAATTGGGTAAACAGCATACAAATATATAGAACCAAAAAAAAAAAAAAAAAAAATTGAATCTAGTATCTTTCATCAAAGTCATGCTTAACAATAATACTTCATGTAATAAACTTCATCAATTATTATTTATATAGCAAAATTATTCATAATTTCCTTTTTAATATATAAATTGTTTGCAAAAATTCATCCATGTTTGACAAATCAAAATCATAATGTTATAATTGAAGTCTCATATGAGCTTTTTTTTTTCCTTATAAAATCTTGAGAATAGGAAATTTCAACCAAATTGCATATATTATCAATGTTCAATGATTTGAATGCATTGATAGGATTTGAAATTGAGCTAAAAATCAGGGGTTCCACACTTCCACTCTTTACTCACAAAACTTACTACCAAATTATTTCATTCTATTGCAATTGTATATCAATTCTAAACTCTCTTTTTTTGGGAAAAATTACTAGATTATTTGATTCCTATTTTTTTTCATATAACCTTTAAATATTTATAAAATATACCTATATTTAAAAATAAAAATAAAAAAAATTTGGAGGGGCCAAGCATACATGTGGCTCCGCCACTGGGTGGCAACCAAATAGAAGTGGCATGTGTCTAAGAGTCATGTACATTACACATGAACAACTCCCTCAAAATTTTAAAAAAAAATGATTTTCAAGTTTATATATTACTTTATATATATATATATATATATATTATTTTTCTAGGTAAAGAGGGCTTTTTAACCTACAAGTAGTGAAGTGTGTTCCAGTTAGCTCCATTGGTTAAGTCTCTTGTCGTAGATGCCATAGGTTGAAACTCTACATCTTAAAAAGAAAAAAACCCTAACAAGTAGTGTAAATTTATAAAAGCATACAATTAAGTGGCTGAGCTTGTTACTCCTTAACTTTGGTATCCTTTATTGGTAATTTTAATTTGTGCAAATTTGAATTTTCAAGTACATTTAGGGTCCATTTGGTTGAGGTGAAATTTGGAAGGAGAGAAAATGGGAAGGGAGGCATGTTTGGTTGGGATGAAAAGGAGGAGAGAAAATGGTGGGCTTGAGATTGGGGAGAGAATACGAACGAAAATAGGAGCTGCAGTTTTAGATGAAATTGCCTAGCACGTTCAAAGTTATTTTATTTATGTGCTTATCCTTTTCTTTTTTGTCTTTTCTTTTTCGTATCTTATCATTCCCTTTTTTGTGTTTTTTTATTTTTTATTTTTTTATTATTATAAAATTTTTACTTATGTGCTTATCCTTTGCTTTTGGTCTTTTTTGATATTATCATTATTTTCTTTTCTTTTTTTTTCCTATTGTTCAATCATCCTTTCTTTTCTCAACTGTTTTTATTTTTATTTTTATTTTGTTTTTGATTTTTTGAGAAATTTTTTTTTTTCAGTTCTTGAACTTCTTGTGCTTTATATTTTTGTTTGAATGAAGTGCTCATTCATACACAATTTTCTAATAAAATTATAATGTGTTTTGGGAAAAATGAATGGAATAGAATGGAAAGGAATGAAAAAAATAATTTTAGAATATTCTTTCATTCACTTGTTTGGGAGTTTTAATGGAGGGAATGTAAATTCCATTATAAAATTTTTAGTTATGTGCTTATCCTTTGCTTTTGGTCTTTTTTGATATTATCATTATTTTTTTTTTCTTCTCAATTGTTTTTATTTTATTTTATTTTATTTTTTGGTTTTGATTTTTTGAGAAATTTTTTTTTTTCAGTTCTTGAACTTCTTGTGCTTTATATTTTTGTTTGAATGAAGTGCTCATTCATACACAATTTTCTAATAAAATTATAATGTGTTTTGGGAAAAATGAATGGAATAGAATGGAAAGGGATGAAAAGAATAATTTTAGAATATTCTTTCATTCCCTTGTTTGGGAGTTTTAATGGAGGGAATGTAAATTCCATTCTCTTGTTTAAAGAGTTTAAGTGGGAGGGAATGAAATGGATAGGAAGGAACACTCATTCCTCTCTATTCCCTTAAAACTTCAAATTTTCATTCCCCCAAAAACTAGGAGGAATTGGAGAGAATGAAATTAGATTTAATGATTTTTTTACTAAACTCCCAAAATACCCCTATATATTCAACACTTTATTTTAAAATAGAGAGTGAATAGTAATATTGTCATAAAATGATTCAATTCATTTCCCTCTATATTACTCTCAAATAAGGTTACTTACATTTCGTTTATTTCTATTTATTTATTTTAAAACATCTAAATAAGGTTACTTAATTCCATTCCATTCATTTTCCTTACTTAAATACATTCCATTCCATTCCATTTTTATTATTCCTTTCTATTCCACTCTATTCCCTTATGAACTCCCAAACGAAGCCTAAGGTAAAGCTATGATAAAGGTCGATGCCTTGCGGCGGTTGACCACCCATCACGGCAACGCTCATGCCCTTCTGAATGGGCTCGGAGCTCGGGTGCTCTGAAAGAGGAGTGGGCCCCTGATGTGTGACTGAATTGAGTCGATTTTAACCTATTATTACCAAAGGTAAGTGAAGTTGCCACCAACAATTGGGTTTTTTTTCTAAGGTATGATTGGTCACCTAACTCTATTTGATTTTATTATTAGTTCTAGGCTAAGAAAAATGGTCATTTTTCCTAATCTAATACGGATGGTAAAAAATCTTAATTCTTGAGTTCGAAAGTCTGGTTATGTGCGGGGAAGGTATTAGGCACCCCATAACGCCTGTTTGGAGACATTCCTTTATTTTGGTAAAATCTTAATTTTCAGACATAGGCATTAAAAAACAAGCTATTGGCGTTAGCTTTTGGGGCTTTAAAGAATTAAGCTTTTGAGGTTTGATTTTGGAAGGGGGTGTGGCCTTTATCAATGCTTTGCTAGCATGTTTGGAATTGTTGCCAAATTTCCACGATGAAAATTTGGCAGCATTTCACCTTATTTTCATGGTGGAAATTTGGCAGCATTTCATCTAAAGTGCGTCATAGTACATAAAACACTATCCATACCAAGCTTTCGCTGTGAGAATACAGCAAAAAGATGCCCTATTTTGATGGAAAAAATCCAACAGAGTTTTGCGTTAGATGCACTATGGCGCATTAGTAGGGTTTCGTGCCTGTTTATATAGCGTGCTTCGGCATGTTCATACTAAGGCGAGCCGAAGCTCACCAAAACATCAAACATGTTGATGTGTGTTGTATATGCGGGGAAACGGATGTCACTAGCTGACATGGATCGAGACAATCAAACCGCGAAGATCATTCACGCAATGTAGCATGAATATGCACCTACGGTAGTTGACTTGAGTGCATACCCACATTACAAGATCACGAGCATCCATGATCACTAGAGGGTTGCTCTCCAAAACACGCGAGTCCATCACACAAAGTGTATGGCCATCTTTAACAAACAGACATATACATAAATAGCATGCATAATGCAATCACACAGAGCAGGAAAGTAAACTAGACATCGCTAACGTTCCAGGGGTATGGTCTAGCAAGGTATAGGAAAAGTAAATTAGACATTGCCATACAGAAGGAATGCGGCCCAAGCAAGGTACATGAAAGATAAAATAGACATTACCTACATCCAAAGGGTATGACCCAACAAGGCACAGAAATGTAAATTAGACATTGTCATACCCTAAGAATGAGGCCCGAGCAAGATACAAGGAAGAAAAGTCCTAATCTAGATACATGGTTCTAAAGAACAAAGGCTAAGAGAGAGAAAGAGATAACCACACGGGGAGGCTAAACCTCATAATCTACTAAACATTGCCCTTTTGGACTTGCATCTTTTTGCTTGCATTTTACTCTTTTTAGCTTGCATTTTGGAAGTTGCACCCTCGCTCTAAGCGTGTACATGCAACAAAAAGGAAAATACAGAGCCAGCAGACAAGCAAAAGAGATAACAAAGAAACAAAGGAAAGAAAGCACACAAAAGGGCAAACAAACATGTTATCAAATAAACAAGCAAGAAAAGGTGTCCTAGAAAGAAAAATGTAGGTTTGGATTGGTATTCGTAGTTCCATTAGATTGGAGTATGGATGACACCTGTGCCATCAAGTAAAGTTTCAAAACGGGACTCGGGATCTCATATACAAAGATGGGTGTGTGAGAGATCGTGAAAAATTGGGTGCTCTCGAAAAAGAGATTTTGGTGCTTTTAAGGGCACCTCTCTTTTTGGGTAAATGGTGTGGAGTCGCCACTTATTTTTTATACAAAAAAAAAGAAAAAATAAATACAAATTACATGATCAAAATATTTACATTGTCATTGATTGAATAAAGAAAAGTACAACTTTGGTAAATTAACCTTACAAGGCTTTGAGTCCTAGTTACAATCTATGCAAAAGAATACAAAGCTTTGGTCCTATTTACAATCTACCAAAATTAAAAGACAAAACACTAATCTACCTATCCAAAAATCCTAAGCTCGGGGGCTAGGTTACGAAATGGGAAGGTGTTAGTCTTCTAGACTCTAATAACCAATATACCCTTTTGTGCATGATGTTGAATGATATGTTGAACACACATGACAGACACTAGACAAAAATTAACTTAACTAAATTTGCCTTATGGATGTGCCCTCTTTCTAAAAGACAATTCATATTTGTTTTGAAAATTAAAAAAAATAAAACTTGGTTTGTAAAAAAATCAGATCTGTTTTTGTGAAAGGTTAAAAAGAAAGATTTTATCAAGAAAAATCAGATCTGTTTTTGTAAGGGGCAAAAAGAAAGATTTGATTTGTAAAAAAAAAAAAATCAGATCTGTTTTTGTTAATTAAAATAATAAGACTTTGTTAAAAAGAATCAGATCTAATTTTTTTTTTTTGTGGTGTAAAGTTAAAAAATGTGATTTTATCAAGAAAAATTAGATTTGTTGTTGGGAATAAAAAAAAAGCACTCCTGAAGGAGGATTCACATTCATGAGACAAATTTATTATGCATGCATCACATATTAAAAAAACTTTATCCTAACCTTCAAACCCTTCTTTTGAATTTCAATATTTGCAATTTTATAATAAAGAAAACCTTTCAAGAAAAAATCAGATCTGTATTTAATGAAAATACATATAAGTTTTTGTATTTAGAAAAAATCAGATCTGTATTTAATGAAAATAAAGATTAGTTTTTGTATTTAGAAAAAATCAGATCCGTATTTAATGAAAATACAAATTAGTTTTGAGTTTAGGAAAAAAATCAGATCTGTATTTAATGAAAATACAGATCAGTTTTGTGTTTTGAAAAAAAATTAGATCTGAAAATACAGATCAGTTTAGTTTTGAAAAAAAATCATAACTAAAGTTACAGATTAGTTTAGCTTTGAAAAAAATTGAATCTGAAAATACAAATCAGTTTAGCTTTGAAAAAAATCAGATTTGAAAATACAGATCAGTTTAGTGTTTTCATAAAAAAGTTTTGATAGTCATTACAGATTTTGCAGTCAAAGAGAAAGAATTGAAATAAACAATCATCTAAAGCATCTAATCATGGCAATCATATATTAAGAACAAGTTATAATAAAACATGCTAATCATATTCTTGTATCAACACAAAAACATGCTATTTAACGAAAAAAGAAAAGAAAGAAAAACAGAATACCTCTTGCATGATCTTGCTCTTCTAATGAATGAATATTTTAGAAATCAAAGAGTTTTATTCACCTCTTTGAGGTCTAAAATACTTTACTTACAAAAATGAAGTTCCTAAAGCAAAAGTCTCCAGAACATCTTTAATGTAGGGGGATTTGAAGAATCTGAAGAGAAGAGCTAGAAAGAGGGAAGTGTGTTGAATGTTGGGAGGCCTCCTCTATTTATAGAAGTTGGAATGCTTTGAAAAATTAGCTGAATGATCAGATATGAATTGGGATGCATCCTCATCTCTAAAAAATCGAAAAGGGTAGGGCTTACCTTAATCCAAGAGTCCTCGGGTCAGGCCTTGAGTTAATTTAAATTAATCATGCGTGATCGGTTCTGCCCAAACAAAATGCAGACCATGCAAACTTGATCATGTGATATCTTTCAATTCGACGGTCCGATTTGGAAATCGGACACACCGTCGCGACCGTTAGAACCTCAAGATCATTTTTATGATATGCAATAAATGAATTAATGCATGTAATGCAACTCTAAATGTCGGGTATATGAATGGACACTTTAGCCATCTTCTTTGATTAAATTATGGGTGCAAAATTGAGTGTTTACAGGGTGCAAACCCTCACAAGATTGTAGGTAGGAACTAAGTTTGATGACACAAACAAGCACACAAAAACACATGCATGAACATATAAACAAAGGTGTAAAGATGCAAACAAAACAAAGAAAGCCAAACAAGATGGCACAAAGCAAGTATAGCAAGCTTAAAGGAAGCAAATCATGTTATCATACAAAGGAGAAGGGTAAACATGTTAAAAAGGCACAAACAAAGGCTAACATAAGAAACCCTAACATGAAAAGCTAAGCAAAGGAGAGAAGGGTAAGCGGTAGGCAAACCAACATCACTAGGATGTGCTCTCACACAATATTGTTTCCAAACAAGCCATAAAAGGGGAATGGACACAACCAAACAAACAAGAAGGCCTCAAAGACCAACAAGCGCAAACCCCTAAAGGGAGAACAAATAAGAACATGGCAAAGGCCTAGATCTAAGTAAACAAGCATGGATTTAGATGTAACGACCCGAGGAAAAGCGCTAGCCACATCTGCGCTATACTTCAAAAGGACTAGTCACTATTGAGGCTCCTTGTAGTTGTTAATAAAGCCCAGATCTACTCAGTAAATACACGATATGAGACTCATCACACACCCACACACATCACACAGAATGTAACACCCGCCTAATTTAAATTGAATTTATTTGCTTCTAAAGTGAAATTGATGAATTATTTAATTTATTTTGAAGGTGATATTATTCTATATTAAGGTCACTACAAAGAAAATAAATAAAAGAAGATGTAACGTGAGAGTTATTTTTGTGGATTATTCATATTTAGCTTTTAGTCTCCTTATTAGTTAAGGAAAAGGATAAAAGATTTCCTATTTGGATTAGGAGTTTAAGTGTTATTGGAATTCTTTAGAGTTTTAGCCTATCTAAACAACCTTAATATGAGTTTTAGTGGGAATTAAAGTCTTGGAAGCTTATTTAAGTTTTAGTGGGTCTTAAACTCTAGCCCAAGTAGGAGTGTTATTCAAGAGTACTAATTGGAGTGTGATTGATATTCCTAGACTGAATTGGAGTGTTTTTTTAGAGGCACACATACTGGATCTTTTTAAGTCAGCCATGTGAAAGGGATTTTCTTGTATTTATTTTGAGAGCAGCGGCTTACTATTTCCCTAATCGCTAAGCTTCACGAGGACGAAACTGTAGAGGTAATCATTTATACGTTGAACTTGATCGTTCAGTCTATTATAGCATGATAAGTAATATACTCAATCAGCTAAGGTGGATGATTGTTAGGGATTATCATAATGGGTCCATGTCCCATTGATTTAATTCAATTGTATAGTACGTGGAATGTTTCTTTGGTTTCTATAAACACGTTTGGCATGTACTGAGGGCTGTATCATATTGATTACCTGTTGGATTTGCAAGCCTTTGGTCTAACAAAGGTTGATACAAGTATTGGATTAAATTCTAATAGTCAATACATGCTATAGAATACAAGTCCTACAGTTAGAGATTTTATGGATGCTATATATTTATTTTGGGTTCATATAATCTACAAGCATGTGATTTATTTGGAAGCCAACTTGTACTAGGAGAATTAAATAACATAGAGATTCACATATTCGGCTCATTAGAATTGTTTACTAGGTATTGATATTGGAGTACTAGATTAGCTATAGTTTCAGAATAAGTAGAGAGATATGAAATTTAAGAGTGAAATTTATATTTTGTTGCTGCCTTAGTGTATCCAATCTTATTGAGTCATCTTGTGCTTATATTAGGTTCTAGTTGATACTGTTTCAGATAGTTGAGGTGAAACTTTGTTTAACAACTAGAGGTAAGTGGACTTCAGAATATGACGTCTCTCAAGACGTGTATATTTATATATATTTTTGGTAAAAATATATTTATATATATATATATATACACACACACATAATTGCAAAAGTGAAGTTTCCAAAAACTTATACCATTGTCAATGCTATTACATACCTAAATTTTATTATTTCTTGTATATTACTTTGAAATTGTATAAGTTAAGAATGACTCAAAACTATATTTTTGAGAAAGTATTTGTTATATGATATATGATTGGTATTGACAATGATGTGTTAAAGAAAGAATGTTTTCAAATGGTTAGATAGACAGTCTGCAACTTTTGCCAACACAGGGTTAAGTGTTAGTCTTCGGCCGATGTAGTGTTATTGTAGTGTGGTGCAATGTTATCGTTTGCTCTTTGGAGCTAGTGTTGCCTCTTTGAGGTTAGTGTTATTGTTCCCGATGGGAATCACCCACCGAGTGTTTAGTGGCTTATGTCTTTGTCTGGCTAATGTTTAATATTTTCCATATCAAACTACTGTTACATTGTTATTGATCTTTATAAGTGGAAAAATTGTTTATCATTATAATATATTGTTTCCACCTATTTAGTGTAATTTTTACTAACTAAAGTGATTATTATTTTATTTAATGATTTCAGCGTTATAGTTAAATGTTTTATTCTTGACAATTTTACAAAGTATATTATATTACTGTTAAAACTATTTGTAAATGTTTTGTAAATCTTATTTTTTATCAATGATACTAATGTTTTGTTTTGGAAGACATCCTCATGTTATGTAGTCTTTTATTGGGTTTCTAGCTCACCCCCCTTTCTCCACTCTTTCAGATTAGAGCAGTGGAATATCTTTTGGTGATAGATCATTGGAGACATAGATTGAAGACTTCTTTTGGAGCTATGTTAGTTGATAGACTGTTTTAGTATATTTTCTTAGGATAGTGAGTTTGGCTTTTGTGGAACTATTTGAGATTGTATTTGGAGACTTTATTGTTAAAGTTTTTGTTTTATGGATTTCATAGGAAAGATTTTGATGGGTTGAAGTTTATTCGTGGATATTTAATTACGCTCTTTTCCATTACATTAGTGTTGATTATTTTTTAAGACAGGTTATGCATCTAAATCCTTGGTATGGGTTTGGGATGTTACACTAGAGGTAAAAGCAAGGATCTGAGCATAAAACACCCAAACATGGCATCACATGAACATATTTGATAAAAGGAACTCACAAAAGCGTGTAAAAAGGGGCAAACAAAGTATAAACATGCAGATAGGAACAAATTCAAACCCTTTATTGAACTTGGGTGCATGGATGTAGGCCTAGATCATTAGATCTAGATCTACACCCTACCTAAAAGCCAAAACACAAGAAAGAAGCTTAAACAAGATGGAAAAAGTTATAAAAGCACAAGGCATAGCATCCAAACAAGTAAATCTAAACACATAAACATGGAGAAGAGCACTTAAACATGGAAAGAACACAAACAAAAAATAAGGCGTATATTAGCCCAAGAAGGCTAGACCAACAACATTAAAGCAATAAAACATGTGAGAAAGCAAGTAGACATGCTAGGAAAGCTACAAAACATGTTAGAAAGCAAATAGACATGCTAAGAAAGTTATAAAACATGTTAGAAAACAATAAACGAGCTAGGAATTAAATAGTTGTAGATTGTAGCTAAAAAGCTACATCTACACCCCTAAACCTCAATTATGATGAATGGAAAGTATTAACCTTTAGGAAAAAAAAAGAGGACCCTTTGTATGGAGGGTTTTTCTCCATTTAGGGGTCTTAAGCTATTTACCTAAATGACTTAAGGGTTGAGTTGCCACGATGAGGACCAAAATAAAACCACTAAAAAAAAAAAGGATTAAAAACATATTTCAATCCAATTTTTTTTTTTTAATCTTTTATTTGGTTTCTAAAGACAAATTGTTGACTCTGTGACTAATAAAGTCATGTCATAACTCTAGCGTGGCTACTACAAAACCACCACAATGTTCAGAGGGTCTCACATTTGAGCGATTCAGGGCGCAATAGATATATATAATCACTACTCTTATCACCACCAACATCTACTCCCAATGGATATATACTACTGTCAGTTTCTTTAGGATCTTCTCTCCCTTTCCTCTTGTGTGTTAAAATACTTAGTATCTTCTCAAAAAAAAAAAAAAAAAGAATCTACTCTCAATTTTTGCCATTGCTACCTCCATAAAATTACATAGATATTAACACTGCTATCATTTTTGTTTTGGAGTTGCAACTAAAAAAGTGTTCATGTTTTTCGACTCATGAACTTGAAAATTATTCAGGAACCCAAAATAAATGGAGTTGGGAGTTGTGTGGGTGAGCATAACAACTGAACCCATAAACCCAAAACCTTTGGGTTTGGAATTGCTGATGTATTAGGGCTCCGTTTGTTTTGGCTTCAAACTGATTCCGGAAATGATTTTCCGGAAAATGCGGTGTTTGGTTCTTACGGAAAATACAGTCAACGGAAAAAACGATTCACATTGACCGGAAAATAAGGCATTTTGAACGGAAATCAATTTACGCTCTTATTTTACCTTCAAAGCATTTCCGGAAAATACACCCGAAGAGAGAGAGTGAGAGAGAGCCCAAGCACACTCCACCTGAAGCACGTCCTCGCCGGTCAGATCGCCATCCTCGTCGCCGTCACCTCCTTTGTCCTTGATCTCGTCGCCTACTTCGTCTCCAATCTCGTCGCCTCCTTCGTCCGAGATCGCGCCAAGATCGTGCCGCCCTCTCGATTGCGCCGAGATCGCAATCACGGAGCCTTCGCCGGCGTTCACGAGCCTTCGACTTCGCCGGCGCCATCGCCGGGCTCGCACCTCGCCATCGCACCGCGCCGATCGCGCCATCGCACCATCGCCATCGCACCTCGATCGCGCCATCGCACCATCGCCATCGCGCCGCGCCATCGCACCTCGATTGCACCTCGATCTCCCAGTTTTTTTTTTAATTTGATTGTTGTTGTTTTTTTTTTTTTA
Organism: Quercus ilex subsp. ballota; assembly: GCA_032727855.1. NCBI lineage: Eukaryota > Viridiplantae > Streptophyta > Magnoliopsida > Fagales > Fagaceae > Quercus > Quercus ilex. Next base: position 9,683,726 of record CM064918.1, read on the forward strand.
ATTTGATTGTTGTTGTTGTTTTTTTTTTTGATGAACCGATTGGTGTTGTTGTTGTTGCTACCGGAATTTGCTGCTTCTGTTGTTGTTGTTGTTGTTGTTGTTGTTGTGTTGTTGCCGGAATTTGCTGCCGGAAAATAGCATTTTCCTAATAGAACCAAACACATGAAAATATTTTTCACAACAATTTTCATAATTCAACCAAACACTTAAAAATATTTTCCTTTTCCGGAAAATAGCATTTTCGGAAAATACATATTTTCCTGAAAACGTTTTACACGAAACAAACACAGCCTAGCATAAATTACTTTTCATGTGGGCTGGACTGCTTAAACCACATTAGGCCACTGGGTATTGACCTATTGGGCTTTCTTTAAACTATTAGTCCAAAGTCCTAACTACTCCAGATGTAATGGGCTTGAAATCATGCATCACATCGCATGATTTTTTTTTTTTGTTTGTTTGTTTGTTTGTTTATTTGTTTGTTTTTGTTTTGAGAGAGAGAGATTGTCCACTTTCAATCGTAAAGAGAATTGGGATTCAAATCCTACATCTCCATTGTTGTAATTATCTAATTATGAAATAAAAAAAAAGTTTCAGGCACAAACTGATATGAAATTTTTAGTAAAATATAAATGCTTCTATTGTAGAGCTATGAAACTTTCTTTCATGTATTTTGTTTGGAAAATAATTGAATACTCCAGAAGTATTATAAATACGTACTCTCCCCTTTTACATGAATTGTAAATCTTACTATGAATTTAATTAGTGAGATTCATAATTATGTGAGATGGGGAAGTATGCATTTATGCTACTTCAAGAGTATTCTATAATTACCTGTTTGTTCAATTGTCTAGGAGTAAGGCACAATGATCATTTCTTAACTGCACACATATAAATAAATAAGGCACATAAATTTTTTCCCAAGAACACGAGCCTAAGCATTTCACATCATTTATGCCAAAGAATATCATATCCTTCATGATATCTAAACTTATGCATTAAATTTCTATTTTTCCCCTTGGTTAGGCACATACATGCAAACGTGTACCCGTAGGTTTGTAAATTGTAACCAATAAGGCGGCATGTTTTGTACACATTGGGTGTATATTTAAGTTTATACATACTTGTGTGAATTTGACCGATACATAAAAACATTTTATGTTGAAAGTTTTTGTTTTTAATTATTGAATTTTGAGCTTGGCTTACCTCTATTATTTTTTTAACTAGAATCTCCTTTTATTTTTAATGAGAAATTGTCACATCATCCACTAACTAAATAAAATGTGGAGATTAAAACCCATTACCACTTGTTATTGTGTATTTAAAATAAAAGAACACCTTCAGTTTAAAAAAGTACTGGAGGTAAGCCAAACTCTTGATTTTTAATACAATATGTCCATTTTGATACTTTAATAGTTAGGATTAGGTGTGACTTGTGAGGGGATAGTTAAGTCTGGAACTTATACCAATGAGTCATCCTTTGACTATTACTGTTTTGCTTCCCTTTTAACCAAAAAAAAAAAATCTAATTAGTAAGTAAACTAAGATAAAGCCTAAAGGATGATTTAGAAAAGGAACTTGGTAATATAGGGAAAGAATAAAGATAGAACTTTTCCTTTATCGGGGTAGTTTGATCATAAAGCATCCAACAACGTACAACATTAAAAAAATTTCAAAGAGTGCAACATGCTTAAATGGACATGTCCAATAATGTTAAATGAACATGCTTAGCAAAGTAATGTAAAAAAAAATTGTGGGTTCCAGTTAGCTCAATTAGTAAAGCCTTTGATGGTTAAATAAAAGATTTGAGATTCAATCCCCACTTATACCAAAAACTGATTAGTATCTTGGTCTGATGATAAAGATCTATCATTAAAAATGGACGCTATAAGTTGAAACTCTATAAAAAAAAATTAGCAAAGTTATGTATTTCTCATAGTCAAATAATTAAAAAAAAGAAGTGTCTCATCATTTTTTTTGAGAAACAAACACACTCGCATATAAAGGAGATGGAAAAAGGTTTTTATACAAAGTCACATCACAAATTTCACTCAAAAGCCATAGTAAGCGCCCATGGGCCCAATGGATTAGCAAAAAGCCCATCCCATGTAAAAGAAGTCCCTGACTTGAGCTTAAGACATGTTTTAGCCGAATCTCTTGTACTGTGAGTCCTCCAAATAGGCATTAGGAAAAAAAAAAAAAAAAGAGAGGCCCCATGTGGCCCCAAAAAAATAATCTGATCATGGGCCTACTACCCTTAAAAAGTTTTGAATGGGCCGCTTGTAATTGCACAAAAGTATTGGCAATCCTCAGGGATAGCAGTGGGCATTGGGTCAAGGGTTTTGCGAGATCCATTGGTTTTGCCACTAGTGTCACGGCAGAATTTTGGGCTTTAAGGGACGGGTTGAAGTTGGCTTTGAGTGAAGGAATTCAAAATTTGATTGTGGAGTTAGATGCAAGAGTGGTGGTTGATCTTATTAGCTCTAATGTGGATTCTGCTAAACCATATTCTCCTTTACTGTGTGACTGCAGGTACTTGTTAAGAAGGTTTCCTCGGGTTCAAGTGAAGCATGTTTATAGGGAAGGAAATCGTTGCGCTGATGCGCTTGCAAGATGGGGATGTTCAATGGATGATGCTTTTGTTGTATTTAGTTATCTGCCAAGTACTGGTGTTTTGTGTTTAGTTAATTCAGACTTGGTTGGCATGTATAATAATAGAACTGTTAGTGCTGGTCTCACCTCTAGTGTGGGAAACTCTTGTCTGGTTTATGTAGTTCCTGGTAACCAAAAAAAAAAAAAAAAAGAATTGGCAATCCTGGTTTAAAGAAGGTGAGCTAATTTTCAATTTCGGGACAAATACAAAATGATAATAATAATAATAATAACTACTTATGCTTCTAAAAAAAAAAAAAAAAAAATTAACTACTTACACAACTTGTTTAATCTACATATTAAAATGTTAACAAATTTGCTATAAGATAGGATTTCACAAATTACATATAAGCATAAGTTGTTAAGCACAAATTTTGGATGTTCTATCAGGATTACAAGTTGAGGATCAAGTTCATAGAGCCAGAAAATTGATCCAAGATTAGAGAAAGTCACTTACTCTTAGTCAAATCTAAATTTAGAAGTCACCTTGGGGTACTTTCCTTTCTTCTATTTTCCATGACTTGGCAAGACTTCTTTATTCCATTTGCTTTTTATAGACTTGAAGGCTGTGAAGTAACAAGAATTGTGCAATGTGTTTAGTTTTCTACAAAACATGAGTTGCTGGAAAATAATGTACTATGTATCATTCAAAAATATACATACACAATCTTAAGCCAAAGCACACAAACAGAACACAATCAGACAAAAAAAGGACCTTATTCATAGAGAAACAAGACACAAGGTGGTCCCTACATGAGCTCTAAATTAAATAAATGATACTTAAAATGTTACATAGAAACATAAAAATGCTATGAATTCCAATTAACTCAATTGGAGAAAATTTTTTTGTTATCGGAATAAGAGATTTGGAGTTTAATCTCTGTCTACACTAAAAATCAATTGGTATAATAATAAAGAGCAATCATCATAAAGTGGGTGTTATAAGTTAAAAAAAGCAAGAGACAAAATCTCTTCCCTAGTGTGTGGTTTACTTTGATTTTTTAATTTTTATCCATTGGATCAAACCTAACCCAAGTTTAGTTAACAAGTATTTTTTTTTTCACTTTTAGTTCATTTTAGGGGAAATTATATTTTTTTCCACCCTAAACAATACTTCATTTTACACTTAGCCTTTGAACTACAAGAATGTGCGATCGGCCTTTAAACTGAAACCTGTGTAACACTTTATCTCCTCCCATCACTTTCTCAATTAAGTCTAATAAAATGTAGAATTAAAAGATCAAATTACCCTCTAAAAAAGCAGGAAATGTCATAGAATTATAACTGTGGTTTGTTATATCATCTATACATGGATGGCTAAAAGAAGAAGCACCGAGAGAGCATGCTTGGGAAGAAGCTAAACTGCCCTTTTGATGGTTTCAAAAATAAAGCATCTTGGAGCATTTGCATCTATCAATGCAAAATAGGAAAAATGTATCAATTTTACACATTCAACCCCCAAAATCACTCACATCAATCAAGTTAAAAATGTGTAAATTTACAAAATTGCTACAGTAATTGTGTAAATTTATACCGACACTATTTATTTTGTATATTTTTTATTATTTCTTTAAGTATCTCGAGTCTAAAGGAAGAGAGTAGATGGTGGTTATTGAATATGAAGAAAGAAAAACAATTTAAAAAAATCAAGAAAAATTGATATTTTAATGTAATGTAGTGTAAAATAGATAATATAAAGTGTTTTAAAAAGTGAGTATATAAAATAGAAAAGTAAGTTCTTATGCTAAAATAAGCAAAAATTTGTGCATGAACTAATGTGAATGCTCTTATGCTCTCCAACATCATTGCTTAATTTAGTTAAAATAAAATGACAAATAAAAAAGAAAAAAGATCCACCCCTTATTGTAAACCAAGCTATATCTCTCACTCGCTTCTTTCTTCTTCTTTTTTTGGTTTTGAGAATCAACCAAACTATAATCTGTGCAAACCATGATGGCTAACAACTCTTTTCTTTTTGTAATTAGAGAATTAATAATAAGAAAAAAAGATTGGATTTTTACAGGCACTGGATGCAGATTCATTACAAATGGTATTCTAATTTAAAATTCTCCAAATAAAGAAAGTATTCTAAACCTTAAGGGCAAAAACAAATTAGAGTGTTCTAAATTCTAAGGTCACGTTTGATATAATAAATGGAGATTACAGCATATATGGTAATCATTATTATTGGGAATAAAAGGTTGTCTAGGACATTTTGCAACAAGAGCCAAAAATGCAAGATCGGCCTAAATCTCCCTTGGCAAATGTTTATTTATGGGGAGTCAAGCCAAAAATTCCAAATATATGTGTCATGCTCAAAACTCAAAAGTACCTAAAGCATGAGATATCAAACCTTCAAGATAAACTATAAGGATATATATATATATATATATTCCCCCCCCCCCCCCCCCCCCCCTCAAGTAAATAATATATCTACATGTTAAAATATTAAAAAATTGCTAAAATCTCAACAATATAAGTGAGAGCTCTATAACACATTTACAAACAATAAATCACATCTCTCCAAATACACATGAATTTTCAAAGCTTCAAATGAAACAACACAAGGTCAAGATCCTCCTTAGGATACACTACCTCAACAGCAAAATCAAGGCCTGCCATGCCCAAGGCTAACATAAACCTCAAGAGCCCAACCTCCAATAGGATTAATTGTGGCCTCGTTAAATTTAGCTAGTTAAGTCACCGAACATTTATAGCATAAATCTCTCAATTTAGCATAGTACTCTAATCACCACCAATAAAGTAAGCTCCATGCCCAAGATATGGTTAATTGATTTGTAAAACTGTTAAAGAGTGGGATGAGCTAAAAACCAATAAATAGCATAATTAATGGGGGTGGGGAAAATACAAGTTTCATGATTATAGGCATTTTACAAAACATGCCATAATTTGGAAATTTCCAATTGGATACTACAAAATCAATTTCATTTATAAGATGACAAGAATGATTATACAAAATAGCACAAAACTTATAAAAATAATTTTCATGAAAATAACACATTTCCAAAACCAAAAACCAGGAAATCAAACAAAGGCAAACTGTCACAAAGAGACTATGCTACCACATAGATATTGTCATGATATCACAATTGACATGATATTGTCTTCTCTGGAATGTAGTCTTTTGGCCCTATGGGCAACAGCCTCACCCATACCATTAAGGTTATGCCTCCCCCCCTCCCCTCCCCAATTGGCAGCGAGGAAGGATGCGTCATCCAAAGTGAAAAGACTCTGACCTTGATCTTATACCGTTGTCACAAAAACTACAGAAATCAAATCAAGTGATCACCGACCAATCACACATGTCATGGCATAAGATTAAAACAATATAAAGCTCACAAGTTACATGTACTTTGAAATACATAGTTTATTTCCAAGTAGTTTTAGAAAAACCTTAAATAATCACAATTTCCATAAAGTTTGTAAGGTTTTCAAATTCATTCTTTGTTAACAAGATTTTCTATTGATTTCTATCGATTAAGATAAAACATCTTTAGTATTTCCAAATAATATCATAAATCCATGAAATCCATTATCAAATGAATTCAAAGATGCTTGTCTTTTCCATGACAAATATTCATGCATTTCCCTATATGCAATATCAAACATGATGCGCTTTTCATATATAATAATATATAATAGGATAACAACACAACACTTTTTAGTAAAATACAGTTCCATAAATAATTTTTCAAAATGTGTTTAACCCAAAAACAATGTTTCATGTTATGTGATTATTTTTTTAAAACCCTATTAAGAAGCCACTTACCTTGAAAGGCCAACCAATTTTACCTCAACTTTGCACCACCAAATCAAGCAATCCAATCACTAGGTCCATCACCAAAAATCTCGGAACCTAGAAATACGAGGACCAAGCCTATCAATAATAAGGCCCATTGCAAAGTTTACCATCACATTTGTCTCCAAAATAAAGGATCCCCTAAAATCAGCCAAGGGCATGCACTAAACCCTATCTTGACCATCCTAAAACAAGTATCCCTTCCCAAACAAGAACCAAACAAGCATTCAAGAACTCATAATGCCTTAACACAAAACTAAAGCATTTTAATTCTCTACTGCAAGCAATGTGCATATATAAGCATAACATTAAACACGCCACTTCAAAATAAAGGTAGCATATCTCATGAGTTTCCCTTTGGGTACTAAATGATTGAACCAAACTACAATTACAATCATCTAAGTAAAACACATGTCAATGAAAACACATGAAATTACAAGCTAATCCACTTAACAAAGTTTTGAAGTAAATTCCACAAAATCTCAACATAATCGTTGAGCTTTCAGATTCTTAGATTCATTACACAACAGGTCAGCTCTTTTGTAAAATTTGTTTAGTCCATGAAAAGTTATTCTGGTTAATTCAAAGGGAACGTACCCCCATATCTATACAATGCACCACAGACAAATTCGGCTTAAAAAGATTTTTCTATAATTTATTAAAAATTACATACTACAATTGACTCAAATCTATCATTGACAGATTTAGGATCCCAATAGAAAATTCATTATAATTTTAATACTAATTCAAATACTCTAAAACTTGATTCACATAAAGGATAAATGTATTAGCTTTCCTTAAAACCATCTTAGACTTCCAAATTAAGTCTATGGCAAAAATTAGGAATTCCCAATTACAAAATGTGTAGAGTTTATTAGTTTGATAGCATGGCATAATAATTTTGTATATTAGTTAAATATGGCCAAACGACACCATTTTGACATGAGATTTGGTATGCGCATGCTAAACACTTCAAAGTGTCAAGAATCAATCCCAACGCCATCAATTTAACATTTAACTCATAAATTAGTAGTAGAATTATTTATTTTTATAACTAAAAATGCAATAGCAAGAAATCTATTTCACTCAAGGAAACCCTACACACCTCACAACACCAGATATAACACACCCACTCCAAATCCAAACCAAAAACTTCAAACCCATTTCAAGAACTCCAAAATAGATCTTAAACAATTCAAGAGCAAGGAAGAAGGTGACCAAAACGTGAGGGAATCATAGATAGTGAGATTGGATTTCATATGTGCTCCAATCCTATTCGAAACTAAAACTTCTCCTTTTTTTTTTCTTCTTCTTCTGTTAAGAACACATAACATTTCAGCCCACGAACACTATTTCTACCCCCATGCTTCCAACCCAAAACAAAAGGAGGATTTACCTCTAAGGGATGGTTGGCTAAAAGTCAAGAGCTTCCTCCTCCATGAACTGTCACTAACAGAGGCAGAAACTCAGAAGGATGGAAGCTATGGGTGCCAATGAGAACGTGGAGAGGAGTGTCCGTTTGTGTGTGTGACGGAGGACGGAGAGAGAGAGAGAGAGAGGGAGAGAGAGAGAGCTGGTGGCTCAAAAATGAAGGGCGTCAAAACAACATGTCAGAGGAAGTAGGGATGGTGTGGGTGTGACCGTGTGGGTGTGGGGCTTAATTACTAAAATAGCTCCACTTAAAATTTGATTGCCAGTACTTTTTTTAATGGGTTTTACTAATGAATAATTTTAGGATACACATTAGTAAAATTATTTTTGAAAATTTTTATGGACTGACTTTTCTAATAGTTTTTTCAATATTTTATAAAAAATTTCATAAAATTCGGTTAACATATGTTTTAAAGGCACATATTGACCGTACCATTTTTTACTATATATATATATATATATATATATTTGGGGTGTTATTTAAAGAGAGAAATAAAAAATGCAAAAAATGCTTAAAATAACTGGAGTTTGGTCCACTAGATTTTGGTAAAAATTAGGAATTTGGTGTACTAGACTTAATGCATTAAAATTTAATAAGATAGTACGCCTTAAATTTAGAGGAGACGAAGGATGAACGCCCGAAAATATTCAAAAATTGGACACAATCCCGTGCAAAAGGCATTGGATATAAGTTTCATCCCGTAGAGACACGTTGAATATTAATTGAATTCTATAATTGGAGGAAAAGATGACATAGATAATGTCATGCACAATTTAAGCACTTTTACCCAGCTCAACATGGCAGCTGCTCATTAAAACTTTGAGCCAGATCTAGAAACAGAGCATGTACAATAATATTTAATGGACGTCACAGGAAAGCTCACTGGCAGGAACAAACTCGTACTGAGGATATGCAGTTCCTTCAGCAGCAAGGTTTAACTATGTCTATTCTGTATGTAAGGCAGTCCCTTTTTTTTGTGTGTTTTTGTTGGTGGCGTCTTGGCTTCTATAAAGTTTATCCTTTCATCCAAAAAAAAAAAAAAAAAAACACTCTTACGGTCGAATTACCATCAAAACTGTTCCTAAGTATATTTTGTCTAATGTATTTGATGCGGTCAATGATGCTTCTAAGCAGTCTGTTCACCACAGCTGGGTTACACCAGTAGTTTTGTAACGCTTCTAATCAGACTGTTCTAGGAATTTTTTTCAATGGGTCATTAAAAGACTTAAATTAAACAAAATTTAATAAAAAGAGAACTTAAATATAACAAGTTTTCAACAAAAAAGAAGAAGACAAATACATGATGTTTTACAATTTTCTTTTACAAGTTTTCATATTTTGAAATTAATACAAGTTAGTTCATTATCAATTGTCATTATTTATTGTTAATGTGGGTAGATGTGACAATTTTATTTTGTTAAGTTTATATAATATAATATTTTTATGCTTTTGTCATTATTTCCATAAAAAATATTTTAAACTTTTTTTAAGAGAGAAATAAAAATATTTTAAACTAAATGACAAAACTCAACTCACATTAAATTGGCCCACATAGTCACATTTATATCTATACTAAGTGTCTACTTAACCAATTAAATATATTTTTCTCTTTGCTATTAACCAATAAAATATTTAAACAATTACTAACTTTACTATTTTTTTCTTATAACTTTATAACAAAAAGTTATTATAACATGATAACAACACACACATACATGTAATAAATTCTCTGTATTTTTTTAATTATTAAATTATATAAAGTTATATTATATTTATACTATACACATGCACATTCACATAAATAACATTATAACCAAAAAATAAAAACACACACACACACACATACACTCACACATATAATAGAAATTTATAAAGAGAGACACTCATAACTCACAAATACTCACTTTTTACTCTTATAGTTGGAGATGACGAGATCGTCAGATAGAGATAAGGGATAAGATGAGATTCATGAGGTAAAAGATCAGAGAGAGAGAGAGAGAGAGAGAGAGAGAGAGGTTTGTGATTTGTATTGTTGTTTGGTTAATTTTGGGATGGGCTAATTTGTTTTGTTGTTTGGCTTCAGGCTAAGTTGACATATGATTAGGGTGTGCAGAAATAATTTTAGTAAATTAAACTAATAAAAAAATATTATATATATATTTAAAAAAATTCAAGTCAAGGGGTTCAATTGAACCCCAAAACATAAGCTAGCACTGCCCTTGACTTTAACCCTAATTTATTAAAAAGAATTAAACACGAGATATAAGAACAATTTACTCATTATTGAAAATTCATTTTATATAAGATGCTAAACTTTTTAAACTATATTCATGTTTTACTCTTTCATACGCATAACTTTACAAACGGGTAAATTTAAAATTTTTTTTTTGGGTATATTACATAAAAATCAAGGCATAGAAAATTTAATTAAAATTCAAATTAAATTTCAATTGGATTCTAATTTTGTGTCGTGTTAAATTTAATTTTTTAATTTTGATGCATCTATTTACCATATTGCAAAAATCGAGGAATCCATTTTTTATTAATGAATACAAAGTATTTTATTAACCAATAGGAATGGATAGCTAGGTACGCTTCTTTCTCTACAAAGATAACATCAACAAACCCAAAGGGCCAATTATATTAAAATTACATTAGTAACCACTTCCAATCCATTTAAAACTAATTTAGATTTTCTTAAAAGAAAAATATATGATTGGTTCAAACAAAAATTTCAGTGAAAAATTTGATCATGATCTCAAAAATTGGTTGTTCATATCTTATTTGAAAAATGTAAACATGAAATAAATTTATTGCATAACAATAACGGAAATTATGTTAAAAAGCATCAAAATATTTATTTTTTGTGTAAAAAAAACCATATATAGGGAAAGAAAGAACTTTTCCTTTATCGGGGTAGTTTGATCATAAAGCATCCAACGACAACATTAAAAGATTCAAAGGGTGGAACATGCTTAAATTTAGCAAAGTTATGTATTTCTCATAGTCAAATAATTAAAAAAAAAGAAGTGTCTTATAAGGTCAATTGGAAGAGATTGGAAATAAGTATCTACAATAAAATTCTATAAACATGATTATTTCTCCAAAAAAAAAAAAAAAAAAAAAAAAAAACTATAAACATGATCAATATATCAAAGTAAGGACAAAATGGGCTTTTGCCCTTTTTAAAAAAACAATCCAGCATTTTGTCCCATTTCTTAAACTAATTAGGGAAATGCCTCTCTTTTGAAACTTGATTTATGATAAATCGAGTTAGGCCTTATAGCGACGTTTTTAAGGAGCCTATAGCGATGTTTTTAGAACCTATAGTGGCGTTTTATAACTCGACTTTTATGATATTGAGTTATAGGTAAAAAAAAAAAAATTTGCCTATAACTCGATTTCTTGGAGGTTAAGTTACAAAACGCTACTATAGGTCCTAAAAACGTTGCTATAGGTACTTAAAAACGCCGCTATAGGGCTCCAGAAATTATTTTTTTTATAACTCGATTTATCATAAATCGAGTTACAAAAGAGGGACATTTTCCTAATTAGTTTGAGAAAAAAGGCAAAATGCTGGATTGTTTTTTTAAAAAGGGTAAAAGCCAATTTTTTCCATCAAAGTAAAGCTAATAAATGAAAATCATGTAGTCAAAAGGCAGAGACTAGAGAGGAAAGTTAGCTAAGGATGTAATTTTGGGTAGTACATATCAACAACGGTTAAGTTGCTCTGTCCTTTCCTTTGTATTGTAGGAATTGTATTCCGTTCGGTTGAATTTTGGTTGTTGTCCATTTACTAAACGTGAAGTTCTGGTTTTGCTAGATGAATGAATAATGTTCACACACAGTTTATTTTTTGAATGATTCTGTTCCTTTATTCTCATATTTGTAGCCAATTATAGGCAAACCTTGAGTGATTTCCTGAGATCTCCTCAATTGCCATGTCCAAGGAATGAGCCTTGTTTGTACTTTGTGACAAAAACACTGATGTGCTTGGGGATGGATCAATTTTTTTATTTTTTTATTTTTTATACAAGATAAAAACTCTACTCTGGCCTAATTTAAGTATATATGTGTGTGAAACTCTCTTCTGGAAACTTAAATCTCCGCCCTTGGCCCCCACACCCTACAATTGCCATGTCCAAGGAATGAGCCTTGTTTGTACTTTGTGACAAAAACACTAATGTGCTTGGGGATGGATCAAAATTTTTTTTTTTTTGATACAAGATAAAAACTCTACTCTGGCCTAATTTAAGTATATATGTGTGTGAAACTCTCTTCTGAAAACTTAAATCTCGACCCTTGCCTCTCACACCCTACAAGCACTTATACTTGTGAAGTGACTATCGCATCAAGGATGTGCGGTGGTGGGGATGGATCAAATTAATGATGCTTATATTGGTTGTTTGCTCTTTCCTCTGTGACTATACCTGAAAGTTGAATTTACTTTATTCAAATTTTAAATGTGCAATGCCAGAAATATACTTTGATATTGAGGTTTGTAGTTGTTTTCTAAACTGCCCTTTTGAGGAGGGTAAGACTTTTTGGTTGATGAGTACGTCTAACACGCAACTTGTAATGCAAGGAGCATAGCGAGAATCAAGGTTGATGGATTTTACGATGGCAGTGATTATGAAATTGGTTAGAAATGGAAAAGTGGAGGGATAAAAAAAATGAGTTTGTATAAATTTACACACATATCATTGTTTTTTTTTTTTTTTTTTTTTGTGCAAACACACATATCATTGTTAAAAAATGATGCCCAATAAAATAAAAAAGTGACAGAGAAAATAAAAGTCATGTCAAGAAAAAAAAAATCACGTCTAGTTAAACCAAAAAAAAAAAAAAAAAAAAAATCACTGTCACCTCCACAACCTAGGAAATCAAAAGAAATAAAAAAAGGATGAGGCAAAGTGTCCCATGAAAAAGAGCCAACGTTTGATAAAAAATAGAAAAAAACAAAAAAAAAAGCCAACGTTGCCCACACCTAGACATGGCAAAACGGGCGGGTCGGGTCGAGTTCGGGTCGGGTCAATTGGGTTGCGGGTCAAACGGGTCATTTTAAGCGGGTCAAAATCAGGTTTAGGTCAATCGGGTTGCGGGTTGGGTCGGGTTGACCCGTATTTTTCACATGAATTTTTTTTTATTTTTTTATTTTTATATTGAAAACAACATGTATCTGTCATTTGGAAAGTTATGCAACAAATTACTTAATGTAAAATGCATTATTTTGAATTCACCACTTATATTAAGAATGAACTCAGTTAAACTTATTAATACTTATTCAACAATTTTAAAATTATACAAATCCTAACATTACTATTTAAAACAAAATAACACAAAGATAAGTAAAACAAATACACAAGTTTTATTTTTACACAATATCAACATTCCAAATATAAAATAAAATTACAAATGACTTATTGGATAACTCATTTGATAAATAATAAAAATATATAAGAAATTTACAATCTTGAAAATTAATTTTATAATCTATTATTAGTTGTGGTTGACACTCTATTTTAATTTGAGATATACTTTAAAATTTGATTGCTTACTTATTTATACATGATCTCTTTTTATGAATATCATATTATTGTTAAGCAACACACACTCTAGGAAATATCATAATTTATTTTGAAAAACTGTTTATTTTGGACATAAATTATTAAAAAATAGGTCTAAGTATTCATAATTTATGCTAATTTGATACTTTAGCTTCACTATTTTCACACTTGTGAATATTTCTCACATGTCTACAATTTTAAATCTATATTTTTAACTCTACTGTAACCAGATTATCTTGGCATGTACTTTGCTATTTGATATCTAAAAATATTTACTCATTACAGAATGTTCAACCATTTATCTTTCTATTAATTTGCATATAGTTATGTAAATGTATTAATTGTTTGCTTAAAGTTCACAATAAACAATTAAACTAATATTGTCTTAGTTTTACTATTTTTTTACCAAAAAAAAAAGTTTTAAAAAAAATGGTTCGGGTTCGGGTCGGGTCAGGTTGACCCGCAAAAAACACGGGTTGGGTCACGGGTCAACCTGTTTTTACTTCGAGTCAAAAAAATCGAGTTCGGGTCGGGTATTTTTCGGGTCGGGTTGGGTCGGGTCAGGAAATTCTGACCCGTTTTGCCATGTCTACCCACACCCCAGGAAATCAAAAGAAAAAATGGGAAGAGGCAAAAGAATCCAAAATAAACAAAAGAAAAAAAATGCCAACGTTGACCAAGAAAGCAACTGGGGTCATTTTTGTCCATCTAACAAATTATACTCTCTTTCTAAGTTTTTTTTTTTCCCCCATATTGGAGAGAAAACATTTTGGTGAGTCCGGAGAGAAAACACTTAGGTATCACCACATTTTTTTCCTTTCTTCCTCCCAACCAAACACCCTCAAAAAAATTTTCCCTCCTCAATTTCTCTTTATTTATTTATTATTTATTTTTTTCATCTTTCCTAAAATCTACTATACCAAACACACCCTTACTTGTAAGGGATTTAATTAGAATGCACTAATAAAGTGGGATTCACCATTTCTACCAGTAGAGTAATGCTAGGACACCAACTTTGTGCAATAACTCGCCACATGACAAGTTGTGACTGGTAAGAGTGTGTCCCCACATGACTCACTGACGCATTCTTACCAATCATAACTCGTCATGTGGCGAGTTGTGACACAAAATTGTGTCAAAGTTGGTGTCTCCAGCATCACTCCGCCTACATTTTTGAGCAACACGCTATGGACGCGTTTTAAATAGTACTTGCCACTTGCAAAAAATTAAAAAAAAAAAAAAAATGTAGTACTTGCTCTACATTTTCTTCTCTGAAAGATTCAGCCCGTGCTGGCCTCTTATGTTTTTTTCATCATCTTTACCTATTTGACTTCAATAAACACTTGGCCAGATTGGGTACCAAACTAGTGGCTAATTAAGGATGAAATTTCAATATACTAATCAGGAACACAAAATAACACAGTATACATTTTCTTTTTGAACCCTAAATACTATTATATTCCAATTAGAATTAAATAGAGATTCTCTTGAAAAACATCCTTACATAAGAGGTTACACTGTATACATCTTCTTTTTGATGAGTGATTACATTATACATACACATACATAGCTTTCTTATGCATATTAATGACAATTATTGTATGTTTGGATTTTGATTATAAGTCAGCTTATTGCATTTTTCCCTCCTACAATCTGCAGGTCCCACGTAAGTCCTCTACTTATTTTATCTAGTGTTTACCTTTTATTTACAGTAATTTCAATAAAAAACTTTTAGTAAAAAGTTATATAAATTGTTCTCAAATGGATACTTCATTTGAACCATATTTTAATAATTATTAGGATAAACCTAATGTCATTACCATGATATTTTGCTATTAATCTAAAATCGAATTCCATTTGGAAAGGACATTCTGGTAATTCTGTCACACAAGGATGTCTTGAAAGTTCAATATGGGTATGAAATACCCTTGAACGTTTAGACCCCAAATTACAAAATTATCAATTCAAGCTTAATATCAAACGATTAACGTGTGGAACATGAATATAAGCTAAACACAGAATTGATAAACAATCTAAGCCAAATATAAACACATCCACAGCAGTAAATATAAGGCAAAAATAAAGGGAAGGAAGATGCAAACACACGGACAACACACGATGTGTTATCGAAGAGGAAACCGAAGTCCTCGGCGAAAAACCTCTTCGCCGCCCTCCAAGCGGTCAAATAATCCACTAAAGAATGTAGTTGGGATACATGAACAGCAGAAGACCCTTCAAGCCTAATCTACCCAAGTACCTAAGCCCTCCAAACTTCTTACTCCAATGAGGTTACGCCGAACCTATTTCTTCTTTAGCTTCCCGGATTCCGCTATAGCCCATAGCATCAACCAATTAGATTGGTTCCTTCCTAACTGCTTCCCAAAGCACCAAATAAACCTTCTCACGGATATGGGTATGGTGAGAGAAGGATTTGGCTATGAACCTCTCAAGGGTATAACAATGGAGAGGGAGAGAGTAGAGGAATTTGTAGAGACTCTAAGGTAAAGATTGGGGATGAGACAATCTTGTTTTTCTCTAGGGTTTTCTCTCACAAAATTCTCTCTAGAAGCTCTCTCAATTTAGTGGGTATAAGGGTGTATATATAGTAGGGTGAGAAGGGAATGCAAAACGTCAGTTTTTGCCAAACAGGGTTAACTCGCGGCTTGACCTCGCGGCTTGTCCAAGTCGCGAGTTCCAGTCGCGACGTAACGGCCTGGACAGCCTGGAACTTTTGTCCTGTAACGTGACAGCTGGCGCGACCCTTCAGCTTTCCAGTGTGCCTCTCATGTGCCAGAGTTTGGCGACTTGTCAGTCGCAATCCACCCGCGAGCCCTAGTCGCGAACCTCTGTTTTTCTTGCACACTCTTGAGCTTTTCTTCACATCTTCTCACACACTACCCTTACAATTTTCCCACCTAAATACAGGGTTACTAAGTGCTAAATTACAAGCAAAATGGTCACGGAATAAAGCCAATTAGATGGTTGATTAAATTCAACCTTATATGTCTATATATGGACCCCAGTGTGCAATTGATAATATCCCTAGATTTAACAAAAAGTTTGCCAAATAGCTTCCTAGTGTAGTAGAGGAAGGAAAATCCTCCTTTCTTCACAGCCTTCTAGTTGAGGAAGGTAAAATGCTTTGCAATCATTTTCATTTGCATATATAGAGCCTAGCTAGCTATTCCACTACTGAATTTTCAATTGCTCGAGGCATGAACGTGGGTGACAAATTATTATAGAATGGTCATTAGTCTCTTTAATCATTTTACTACTTTGAATGAAAAAAAAACATTTTACTTCTTTTTCATTGTAAAGACCCTAGCTTATTAGTCTCTAACATTGAAAGACTATTTATAACTTGGGGATAAATATTCTAACCTATTCATGATCTATAAATAGACACAGACACATACCTAAGTTTCACACACTTTTCACCAAACCAAGCCCTATAATCATAGTTCATTAATTAGCATAGATATATTCTTTGTATCAGAGCATAATAACATATGTTGTGGTTGAAGATAATATGGACTAGTTTTGATCGTTTTATCATGAATTTTCTTTCCAGTTTTCGGAGTCTGAAACAATGTGGAAGCTGAAGCTTAGTAAGGGCAATGATGTGAGGCTTGAAAGCGCAAATAATCATATTGGAACTTGGAAGGCAATATTGGGAGTTTGACCCGAATCTCGGAACACCCCAAGAGCAAGCTCAAGTGGAGAAAGCCCGTGAAGAATTTAAGAAGAATCGGTTTCATGATAGACAAAGTTCTGATCTCCTAATGAGACTTCAGGTGAAACTAAGCGCTCCTTTAATCCATTGAGATTTTTTTCTTCTTTTCTGAGAAGAAAGTAGTTTAGCTTTAAAAGTCCTTTCTTTATTTCTTTGACTAATTATTCATCGTTTTTATACAATATTGTACAGTTTTTCCTTCCTGTAATTTTAACAAAATACAACTAAGTTAATTTTCCTGTTATCAGATTAATGCGGTTTAAATTTAAATTGCTCTTTATTTTGATTTTGATTTTTCTTCTTCTTTTTAAATATTTTCTTGGTGGTAAGTATCCTTGTAGTATTTCAATTTTTCTTCTGATTCATATGAATGCTAGAAAACATCAACCTTTACATTTCTTTTGGTAATTATATAAGTCTATGTGTACATATGTGTGTGTATATATGTGTATATATATATATATATATATATATATATATTTTTGGAGAAGAACATGTGTGTATATTTGTTTATAAAGAAAAAGGAATGCAGTGGTTAATATCAAATAGTTTAAATCATTGAAGATGAAAAATTTTCTTTCTTTTTTTCTTTATGTTTCCCTTGTTATAGATAGAAAAGGGAATGTAGATCTGGATGAAAATATAAATAGAAATTAGGCATGTTCATCTTTTGATGTTAGGTCAAGACACCATTTATATATTTCACCAATATGGGATTATTTTTTCCCAGTTAGAAGTCAGAATGAAAATTCAAATAGCGTGTAAAACACTATGAATGTTTAGACTCTCAATTTACAAATTACCAATTTAAGTTTAATATCAAATAATGTATGTGCAGAAAATGAATATAAGCTTATAACAGAATTGATAAACAATCTAAATCAAATAAAATCATATCCACAGCAGAAATTAAATGACAAAGATTAAGGGAAGAAAGATGCAAACACAAAGACAATACAACGATGTGTTATCGAAGAGGAAATCGAAACTCTCGGCGTAAAACCTCTCCGTTGCCCTCCAAGCGATCAATAATCTATTAAATAATGAAGTTAGGATACATGAACAGCAGAAGACACTTCAAGCCTAATCTACCCTGTGTACCTAAGCCCTCCAAACTTCTTGCTCTAACGAGGTTGCGCTGAACCTTTGTCTTCTTTAGTTTACTGGATTCCGCTATAACCCATAGCATTAACCAATATCCATTGTTCCCTTCCTAATTACTTCCCAAGTACCAAAAAGCCTTCTCACAGATATGGGTATGGTGAGAAAAAGATTTGGGTAATGAACCTTTCAAGGATGTAACAATGGAGAGGGTGAGAGTAGATGAATTTGAAGAGTCACTATGTAAAGATTGTGGATGAGTCAATCTTATTTTTCTTGGTCCCTTCCTAATTACTTCTCAAGCACCAAAAAGTCTTCTCACAGATATGGGTATGGTGAGAAAAAGATTTGGGTAATGAACCTTTCAAGGATGTAACAATGGAGAGGGTGAGAGTAAAGGAATTTGAAGAGTCACTATGTAAAGATTGTGGATGAGTCAATCTTATTTTTCTCTAGGGTTTTTCTCTCAAAATTCTCTCTGGAAGCTCTCTACATTTCGTGGGTATAAGGGGTATTTACACTGGAGTGAGAATGGAATGTGAAGAGTCAGTTTTTCTAAAACAGAGTGGACTGGCGACATAGCCTCGCGACTTGATTGAGTTGCGAGTTTAAGCCGCGATCTAACTGAATGGCCAGTCTAGACTTTTTGTCATGTAGTGCTCCAGCTAGCGTGACTGTTCAGCTCCTCTGCATGCTCCACACGTGTGCTACTTTTGGTGACTTGTAAGCCGCGAGATCCAGTCGCGAGCCACTTGTTGAGTGCACAAACTTGAGCTTATCTTCACACTCTCTCACACATTACCCTTACACGATTCCCACCTAAATACAGGGTTTTTAAATGTTGAATTACAAGCAAATTTGGCACAGAATAAAGCCAACAAGATGGTTGATAAAATTCAACCTTACACAGAACCAACATGATATGAAGTGTTGGAGCATTTTAATATTAAATAAGTAAAATGAATAAATGTAATAACATAAATGTAAAGATGTGAGAGTGAATATGGAAGATGAGGAGTTAGTGAAAATATTTAATCCCACATTGAAAAGGAGAGAGACTATTTTATTCTTTTTAATTGTGGTGATTAATGGGCTAAAATGTATTGACTCAGATATTGGGTTAGATACGTGTGCAAGGGGGAGGTGAAGAGTGGAGGTATCAAAATTGGAAATAAATCAGCCTCTTGGATCCTCTTACTTGACAGCCCATTCAGAGCAATTACCATATCCGTTGGTGAGTAAATGGCCCGAATTAATACTCCATTTTTACTATGGAAAATAAAGAGCCATTAACCCACTTAATGGATAAAGAGATTCTTGTCAAAGAAGGGTGTTCTTTCTGGTGGAGCTTTGGGCTTGAACACTTTGTGCAGAAGTTGTTCTACCCATACGACACTTGTTGGGCTGTTGTATCCTGGGGGAGGCAAGTCAAAGAAGGTCTGCACCGGTTACAAAGTTTAGCCAACCAAGGGCTTGAATCTCCTTAAAGAGAGCGAGTGCCGCGCCTCAGTCCAACAATTTTAAGGAGATTCATCACATGGAGCCTACACAAGAGAAACCAAATGAGCCTGTTGGAGATCTTAACAAGCCCTTTCGCTTTAAGGGAACCCACTTCAAGAGGTGGAAAGGAAAGGTCCTCTTCTATTTGAGCCTTCTCAAAGTCTCCTACATCCTCACTGACAAGAATCCATCAAAAGTTCCTACCGATGAGATGAGTGATGAAGAATATATTCTCCATCAAGAAAAAATAGATAAGTATACAAAAGATGAGTATAACTGTCGCTCTTATCTATTGAATTGTCTTGCCGATCATTTCTATGATTATTATGATACAACTTACAATTCTGCTAAGAAAATTTGGAAAGCTTTACAAAGCAAATATGATACCGAGGAGGCAGGTGCAAAGAAGTATGCTGCTAGCAAATTTTTCCGTTACCAAATGGTGGATGGAAAATCGGTGGTGGATCAAGTATAAGACTTCCAAATGATTGTGGCAGAATTGAGATTCGAATGCATAAAGATTGGAGACAATTTGGTGGTAGCTGGCATAATTGACAAACTACCACAATCTTGGAGGGAGTTCCAAAAGACTTTGCGGCACAAACAAAAGGAGACATCCTTGGAGACTTTGATCACACGCATCCGTGTAGAGGAGGAGGCTAGAGGACAAGATGCACTCATGACACAAGAGAGCAATGGTAATTCCACCACAAAGGTAAACCTTATTTCAGCCAATAATAATATGCCTAAAAATCATTTTCCTAGAAATAGTCAATTGAAGCCTAAAAAGAGAGCCTTTAAAAATAATAATAGACCTCAAGGAAGGGGAAACCCGAATAAAAATTACAATAAGAACCAAGGACCCCCTTCACAAGATCAATTTAATAGATCCTGTTTTGTCTGTGGCAAGAGTGGGCATATTGCTCGATTTTGCAAATTTCGGAAACGTGAATCTGTCCCGCAGGCTAACGTAACCGAAGAGCCTTTAGTGGCTATGATTACAGACATTAATATGGTGCAATATGTTGAAGGGTGGTGGGCAGATTCTAGTGCTAATAGGCATGTCTGCTATGACAAAAATTGGTTCAAGTTGTACACTCCTTTTGAAGAAGAAAAAACTGTTATGCTTGGTGACTCTAGCAAATCCAAGGTTCTTGGGAGTGGTGAGGTTGAATTGAAATTCACTTCTGGACGCGTGCTAACATTGAAAGATGTTCTTTACACTCCGTCCATGAGGAAGAATTTGATGTCAAGTTTTTTGCTTAACAAGGCTGGCTTCAAGCAAACTATGGAATCTGATAATTATGAAATCACTAAAAAGGGATTATTTGTGGGCAAGGGTTATGCTTGTGATGGAATGTTTAAATTAAATATTGAGAATAATAAAACATCTACCAATTCAGTTTATATGCTTTCTTCTATTAATTTTTGGCATGCTCGTTTGTGTCATATAAATAGTAGATATGTGGGAATCATGAGTAGTTTAGGATTAATTCCAAGACTGTCAAAAGAGTTTGAAAAATGTGAAACTTGTAGTCAAGCTAAGATTACAAAAAGGCCTCATAAAAATGTTGTAAGAAATACCGAATTGCTTGAGTTAATTCACTCTGATTTATGTGAATTTGAGGGAATTTTAACTCGTGGAGGAAATAGATATATTATCACTTTTGTTGATGATTTCTCAAAATATACAACTATTTATTTGTTGAAAAATAAAAGTGATGCTTTTGAAAAATTTCAAGATTTTTTAAAAAAAGTTGAAAATCAATTCGGTAGAAAAATAAAAAGAATAAGAAGTGATAGAGGCCGTGAGTATGAATCAAGTGCATTCAACTCATTTGTTCAGTCTTTGGGAATTATCCATGAAACTACTGCGCCATATTCACCCGCTTTTAATGGTGTGGCTGAAAGGAAAAATAGAACTCTAATTGAGTTAACAAATGCCATGTTAATTGAATCTGGTGCACCTTTGCATTTTTGGGGTGAAGCTATTTTAACTGCATGTCATGTTTTGAATAGGGTGCCACATAAAAAGTCACACACCACACCTTTTGAGATGTGGAAAGGACATAAGCCAAATTTGGGATATTTAAGAGTATGGGGTTGTCTTGCTTATGTAAGGCTTACTGACCCTAAAATGCCTAAATTGGGAATTAGAGCTACTACCTGTGCTTTTCTTGGTTATGCAATTAATAATACAGCCTATAGATTTTTTGATCTTGAACACAAAATAATTTTTGAATCTGGTGATGCAATTTTTCATGAAGAAAAATTTCCTTTTAAATTGAAAAATAGTGGGGGTAAAGAAAATATTTTGTCATAACCTAGTTCTTCTACTTCACATTTACAAAGCCAAGAAAATTTTGAAATGAAACCTAGAAGGTGTAAAAGAGCTAGAGTTGAAAAGGATTTTGGTCCTGATTATTATGTTTTTAACATTGAGGAAAATTCCCAAAATTTAAAAGAGGCTTTAACATCACCTGATGCTATATTTTGGAAAGAGGCTGTAAATGATGAGATGGAATCTCTAATTTCTAATAGAACTTGGAAATTAGTAGATCTTCCACCGGGTTGTAAGACCATAGGTTGTAAATGGGTCCTTAGAAAAAAGTTGAAACCGGATGGATCAATAGATAAGTTTAAAGCTAGACTTGTTGCAAAAGGCTTTAAACAAAAAGTTGATCTTGATTTCTTTGATACTTTTTCTCTGGTAACAAGAATTACATCTATTAGATTGTTAATTGCTATTGCTGCAATTTTTTATTTGAAAATTCATCAAATGGATGTAAAAACTGCTTTTCTAAATGGGGACCTAGAGGAAGAGATTTATATGGATCAACCCGAAGGCTTTGTAGAGCCTGGACAAGAAAGCAAGGTATGTAAGCTAACTAAATCCCTATATGGCTTAAAACAAGCACCTAAGCAATGACATGAAAAGTTTGATTCCTGCATGATTGAGAATGGTTATAAATCAAATGAATGTGATAAATGTATTTATTCTAAATCATGGAATAATTTACATGCTATTATTAGCCTCTATGTGGATGACATGTTGATTTTTGGCTCAAATATGCATGTTATAAATGAGACAAAAAATATGCTTAAAAGCCATTTTGATATGAAAGATCTTGGTGAGGCTAATTTTATTTTGGGCATGAAAATTACAAAAGTATGTGATGGAATATATCTTGATCAATCACATTATGTTGAAAAAATATTGAGAAAATATAATTTTCATGATCACAAAAATGTAGCTACTCCTTTTGATTCTAGTGTTCATTTATTTCCCGTGAATAATGATGATGAGATTTTTAATCAAAAGGATTATGCTAGTATCATTGGTAGTTTGCGTTATGCTACTGATTGTACTAGGCCTGACATTGCATATGCAGTAGGAATGCTTAGCAGATTTACTAGCAAGCCTAGTAAAGATCATTGGCTAGCTATTGAGCGAGTCATGAGATATTTAATTGGTACAAAAAACTATGGCTTATTATATAAAAAGTACCCTGCTGTGATTGAAGGTTTTAGTGATGCCGATTGGAATACTTTGTCAGGTGATTCTCTCTCTACCACTGGTTATATTTTTACCTTAGGTAGTTGTGCTATTTGTTGGAAATTTAAAAAGCAAACAATAATTGCTAATTCAACGATGGAAGCTGAATTAATAGCATTAGCTTCAGCTAGTGAAGAGGCAAATTGGCTTAGAGATTTGTTATTTGAAATTCCACTATGGGAAAAGCCAATTCCACCTATATTAATTCATTGTGATAGCACTGCCGCAATTGGTAGAGTTAAAAACCGTTACTATAACGGTAAATCCAAACCTATAAGAAGAAAGCACAGTACCGTGCGATCTTATTTGAGTGGTGGCATCATAACTGTGGATTATATTAAATCTAATGATAATCTTGCAGATCCATTTACCAAGGCCTTGGCAAAAGATAGAGTCTGGAATATATCGAGGGGGATGGGACTAAAGTCCATAGAATTATGAGCCGTGTATGAGGATACCCAACCCAAGGACCAGAGATCCTGAGAATTGGGTTCAATGGGAAAAACGAATCATACGATGGTCGTAAGAAATGCACAATTTTATTCATTTATTATTTATTTTGTAAATAATTATTTAATTGTTCATCCCTATGATGTAAGTGCTTTTTTCCTGTAATGTGAAGAGGTTGAGTAAAAAACTCTTAATGAAATTTGTAGCTCGTATGAGTGGGGTGTCAAAATTACAGGAGCACCCTTGACAAATTTCACCTATGTGAGTGTGGGGGTGGGGCCGCTCCCTATGAGATTTGGACTTAATCTCAAATACACTCATGAAACCGGGATCAGCACACAGCCGTAAAGTGCTAGCTATAAAAGCTCATGTCAACACCTGGGTTGTTGTGTGTAAGTAGTGACGCTTAATTTCCCTAAAGCAGTCCTAGTTCAAGTCGGAGACCACTACGACTCTGGAGTTGAGATCGCTGTTTTACTAAGTGAAGGTTCAATGCAGAGCACACCTTCATGATGCATAGTGATCTGTCTTTGCCTGGTAATCTCTCTTTAACTAAAAATTTAATATTAAAATGAGTGGGGGACTGTTGGAGCATTTTAATATTAAATAAATAAAATGAATAAATGTAATAACATAAATGTAAAGATGTGAGAGTGAATATGGAAGATGAGGAGTTAGTGAAAATGTTTAATCATACATTGAAAAGGAGAGAGACTATTTTATTCTTTTTAATTGTGGTGATTAATGAGCTAAAATGTATTGACTCAGATATTGTGCTAGATACTTGCGCAAGGGGGAGGTGAAGAGTGGAGGTATCAAAATTGGAAATAAATCAGCCTCTTGGATCCTCCTACTTGACAGCTCATTCAGAGCAATTACCATATCCGTTGGTGAGTAAATGGCCCGAATTAATACTCCATTTTTACTATGGAAAATAAAGAGCCATTAACCCACTTAATGGACTATCCGTTTGGGCCTTTTCATTCTTCAGAAACTCCTTATCAGACCATTAATTGTGTAACTCCAGCCCATCAGATTAATATCCAATAATTAATCTTGTAACACCCACTACATCAGAATAATGGACCTAATTAATAAGAATAAATTGGGTAATAATTTCGTGAGGCCCATTGAGCCTATAAATAGACTCATTCAGACTCAATCTAAGTTACTGCAAATACAACATACACAAAAAATAGAGAGATTCTTGTCAAATAAGGGTGTTCTTTCTGGTGGAGCTTTGGGCTTGAACACTTTGTGCAGAAGTTGTTCTAATCATACGACACTTGTTGGGCTGTTGTATCCTGGGGGAGACAAGTCAGATAAGGTTTGCACCGGTTACAAAGTTTAGCCGACCAAGGGCTTGAATCTACTTAAAGAGAGCGAGTGCCGCGCCTTAGTCCAAATAGTGTTGTGTAATTTCTCTCTTTAAATTAATAATATTCAGCGTACTATTCAGTTTCTCTTTGTATTATTTCTATTATCATTGTATTTGCACCAACATGAAGTATTCAGAAATTGCAAGCTATATATTTGAATTCCCAAATGTCAAATTTATGCCTAAGCCAAAAAAGAAAAAGAAAAAAAAGAGAGAGTCAAATTTATGCAAAAGCTTTATAGTCATATTATATATTTCACTAATATGGGATTATTTTTTCCCAGTCAGAAGTCAGAACCAACATGGTATGGATAATAAAGTACTCAGAAAGTTGATTTCCCAATTATCAAATTTATGCTTCGGCAATAAAAAAAGGGTCAAATTTATGCGACAGCTCTTCGGGTTGGAGGAGTACTCTAGAGACTAGATTTAATAATTAATAATTAGACCGACAGTACTGGTGAGTGCTACTGCTACACATAAGCACCATATTTGAGAAGTTTGTGAGGATATATGTATCCATTTAAAAAGAAAATGAATCTTGAATTTGATTTAGAATATTATGCGCACGTGTAAGTGTTCTATACAACCTGCCCTTTATTCTATATAAATTTGAAGCCAGCTCAAAACTCAAAAGCATTGTTTTGATGAAGAGAGAGACTTTTTACAAAACATGTCTTACATGAACATATGTTTTCATTTACACTTATTATATTCGGGGATGTAGCCAGGAGTTTAGCTTAGGGGAACTAAAGTATAATTGATTTTTTAAAATTAGTATTAATAAAATATCAACAAGAAAAATGATAAAGTTGCTACTAATTATAATAAAAGCTTACAAACTGATGTGATAGTTATACTCACATCAATATCATAATAAATAAATAAATAAATAAATAGATAAATAAAATTACAAAACTATTATCAATTTTACTACTAAATATTTTCAAATTGATATGACAATGAATGTGTTCCATCCCTGATTATATTTCTCAATATTAATTTATAGTTTGCAAGGGAGAATCCATGTGAAATGGAGCTACTTTAGGTGAAAGTGAAAACTGAGAAAAAAAATTTGAGGAGGCAATGGCAACCACATTGAGAAGGGCCTTGAGGTTCTACTTAACTCTGCACTGAAGATGGGTTCTGGCCAGGTGACTATGGTGGCCCCTTATTTCTCTTACTTGGCTTGGTAAGCTCCTATTGTGCTTGCCTTCTTTCCTTAAAGTAAAACTAAGATCAGCTACCACCGAGGAGTGTGGTCTAGTAGTGTTGGGTGGGGCACAGGATGAGCCAAGGGTGAGATCCCATGTTCGAGTTCGAATATGGACCTGCGTGGGGTTGCCTCCCTTGGCAGCCCAGGATCACTAGTGTTCTTTGTGGAGCTGGAAAGCTATGGCTCACTGCGTTCCCCTGCACCCTAGCAGGGTCCGGACCCAGCGGGTAGTGTGCTACTATGGTCACGCCCAGGTAGGATTGCCACGTTGGTCGCCCCCAACCCATTTTTGATTATCAAAAAAAAAAAAAAAAACTAAAATCAGCTATCATGTAATGTATGCCTTTCACATTAGTCTAATACTTAGCAAAACACATATTGGTGAACTTCAGAAACTTGCAGGATATACTTCAAAATAGGTTTTCGTTTTTATTCTCTTTATTATTTTTATTTTATGAACCAGTAATGGTAATCTACAGTTATAGTAGACTTCTCCCTTAAATCCTTATTTTTCCATACATATTGAAGTCAAAGCCCTTCCCTTTTTAAAAGGAAAGAGGTGTCTTTTAACCCCAAAAAAAAATAAAAAGGTCAGTTTTAAAGTAGTCGATTAACTTTTTATTGAGATTTTATTTTTTGGAGAAGGTCAATTTTACGGTTATTTTTTTTATCCGATGGTTTATAGAGTGTCATATCATTTAAAAATTTTAAATGACGTGACATTATTGGATAGATTTGTATTTGTAGTATTTGACTTGAACTATAGATTGAATTTCAAATATATATAGAGAATCCTATCCCACGATGTTAACTTCATAGATATCTTTTTCCCTAATTTTTAGATCACTATTTTAATTTTATTGTAAAGTAAAAAAATCTCAAATTATTATTAATTTTTTTTTGAGAATCAAAATTGTAAATTATTAGTGAAGCTAGACTTTTTATTATTATTTTTTTATTATGGAAAGACTAGAGTTTTTATTAAATCAGATTCATATCTTTCTATAAATAACAACAACAACAACAAATATGGGAATTACATCTCTCTTTTATCAAAACATTAGCAATTAACATGACTATATAAAGAACTAACATAATTAAAATAGATATCTTTTAGTGGCTCAATTCCAAAATGTACATATGCTGGAAAAATTCATTAGATAATGAACTATTAGTTATAAGCCATCCTCGGCGACATATATTCTTCGGAAGGGTTAATTTCAAATTCCCTAGGATTGTGTTTGGAAACTTGAATTTGGACTTGGATTTTAAATCAAAAGGTTTAAATTGCTTTGATTTCTCATTGTAATAACTCGGTGTGTGTGGGATAGAGGGAATGTACATGCATAAGGGAATAATCAAATACTCGAAAAGTTACAAATACCCTTGTTTACTAAAAGAAAAAAAAATCCATTAATTTTTTAGATATTATTTCAAATTCAAGGTTTAAAATATTTTGTGGATTTTGTCAAATCCAAATCCTTGATCTTTTAAACTTATTTAAACAAGATATTTGGATTTTAATTACTCAAGTCCAAATCTTGCTACTCAAACGCACTATATAGAGGAAGATTATGTAATATCAACTTTTTTTGGAAACGGGACTTAGAATTGTTTTTGCTCAACAGAAAATAAGGGGTGTGGTGGTAATCCTTTTCAATTTATAATTGAATATGTAATAACCCCCTAAACCACAAATCCTAAACCACATTGAAAGGAAGAAACAGACTATAAGGCGATTAGATGGTTACTTTGCCTACATTCTAATCTATCATATCAGATAAATGTGAACTATGGACTACATAAAAATGACATGGTCAGTATTTTCCTTTGAAGGGTACGTCGACCAAAAAGAATTTTACATACTGCAAATGCCGAATGAATAATGATGCAATATTCATATCAATTCACCGTAACAAAAGTACTAATTTCAATTATCTAAAGAAAATTTTCATTGAATTAGCATTCTATTGCCAAAGCAACTAATTGGCTCTCCTATAGTCGTTTATGCATAGAGGGGGGGGGAAAAAAAAAATCAAAGACAGGCCAAGAAGACATTTGAACTAACTCTTTATGCTTTGTTTTATTTTATGGATATAGCTAAATACATTTTAATTTTATAAATTGACGCCACACTTCAATATCTCAAACTATAATTGCATAACAGCTTACATTTCATGACATCTCACAACTTTTTCTTCTATTTCACACTTACCCTCATCTCACATGAATGATAAATCGCATTATAAATCTAATTAGTAATTCACTATTATGAAAGATAAGATGTTATTCTCAGAATACTAATTAATTATTTTGCTTTCTCTTAACTTTGAGGGGGCAACATAGAAAAAAAACATAAAACTGTTGAAGACTTACTATAAATGCTATCTATTATTTCCCCCAAATTTCAGATGAGGCAATTGTGTCCTACTCAACTATACGTAAGATTTCACTTAACTGATGCATCTTGAAAGATTAAGAGAACATAAAACATCATATATGCATAAATAAAACTTGTAAACAAGTCATTACTTCCCAGCTCATCTTTAAAAAAAAATGTAAAAATTACTTATGTTTATTGAATGTTCTTCTCTTGTACGGGAAAAAGAGAGACATATCTTTTAAATCTTTTATAAAAATATATTGATGGAGATGATGCTTTGACAAAGATTGAACGTAGAGATTATAAATGAAAGTTCAAAAAGGGTATAAAACACCTTTGAACGTTTAGACCCCAAATTACAATAATACCAATTCAAGCTTTATATCAAACAATTAACGTGCGGAATATGATAACAAGCTTATAACAGAATTGATAGAACAATCTAAGCCAAATATAAACACATCCACAGCAGTAAATATAAGGCAAAGATAAAGGAAAGAAAGATGCAAACACACGGACAACACACGATGTGTTATCGAAGAGGAAACCGAAGTCCTCGGCGTAAAACCTCTCTGCCGCTCTTCAAGCGGTGATAAAATCCACTAAAGAATATAGTTGGGATACATGACCAGCAGAAGATCCTCCAAACCTAATCTACCCAAGTACCTAAGCCCTCCAAGCTTCTTGCTTCAACGAGGTTGCGCCGAACCTATTTCTTCTTTAGCTTCCCGGATTCCGCTACTTGACCATAGGATCCACCAATGTATATTGGTTCCTTCCCAAACTGCTTCCCTAAGCACCAAATGAACCTTCTCACAGACGTGGGTGTGATGAGATAAAGATTTGGTAAAAGGCCTCTCAAGGGTATGACAATGGAGAGGAAGAGAGTAGAGGAATTTGAATAGTCTCTAAGGTAAAGATTGGGAATGAGGCAATCTTGTTTTTCTCTAAGGTTTCTCTCACAAAATTCTCTCTGGAAGCTCTCTCAATTTAGAGGGTATAAGGGTGTATATATAGTAGGGTGAAAAGGGAATGCAAAACGTCAGTTTTTGCCAAACAGGGTTAACTCGCGGCTTGACCTCGCGGCTTGTCCAAGGCGCGAGTTCCAGTCGCGACGTAACGGCCTGGCCAGCCTGGAACTTTTGTCCTGTAGCGTGACAACTAGCGCGACCCTTCAGCTTCCCAGTGTGCCTCTCACGTGCCTGCCTTTCGCGGCTTGCCAGTAGCGATCCACCCGCGAGCCCTAACTGCGAGACTCTGTTTTTCTTGCACACTCTTGAACTTTTCTTCACATCTTCTCACACACTACCCTTACAATTTTCCCACCTAAATACAGGGTTACTAAGTGCTAAATTACAAGCAAATTGGTCATGGAATAAAGCTAATTAGATGGTTGATTAAATTCAACCTTACAATCTCCCCCTTTGGCTATTCCGTGACAAAACCCTACAACAGACTCTAGACTTAAACGTGAGTTGGAAACAGTTGGAAAACTCACTCACACCTAACTCTAGATTCTGTAAAGCTCTTGAACATATGAATAAGTAACTCCTAAAACACAATAACATAGCAATATCATTGTATGCAGAAAACTTAATATGCATATGGAGCAAAATAAGCATGATCAAGCACAAATGAACATAGGCATAAAAGCAATAATTCATGGCAAGATCAAAACCAGTAGTCACTAAGCAAAAGTGATTACTATGTTCATTCATATAAGGAATGAACATCCGGACATGCAAAAATGATAAACTCAATTGAAGAGTACCATTTGCAAGTCCAACACTCAACCAATGCATACAAACAAATATGCATCTAGGAACAATCCTACAAGGGCATAAGAGTGTTGTACTTAAGATAATGCAAAGCATTAACAAGTACCAAAACACAAAGCATAAAGGCTGCATAAGCAAAGATTTGCAAATACATGGCACAAACCATAAAAGCCTACAAACATGCAAAAGTGCTAGAAACAACCCTCAAAACTTACAAAAGCAACAATGGGTATTGAGTAACAACTTAAAGTACTACAGCTGAAAAACATCATACTATATATATACTGAAATAAACAACTACTACAAAAAATTCACATATTAAGAGTTTTAAACAAACTTAAACCAGAGTATCAAACCAAAAGAAACACATATTTAAAACTCCCCCTCGAACTAGGCACTCCCCCTCAAGAGCTGCCTCAAAAATTCTCCCCATTTTTGACCGGAATGGCCAAGGGGTCAGTGATCCTGGCTGGTATGAATGCTGTCAAACTTGGCAGAGAGTACATCAAGCTGGTCCTGCATTGCTGTCATCCTCTTAGTCTGTTGATTCTGAACATCTCGGATTGTATCAAGTCTCTCCAGGATAATTTGAAAGGCATCAGGAGGTACAGATGATGAGGTGGAAGGTCTACTCCTCTTGACTCGTACTCTAGGTGTGGAAACTGGTCCTGCACCTTCTGCTTCAGTCTCCATAGGATCACCTTCTTCATGGACACCCTCTTCTTCTTCACCTGGAAGACGACTCTGTATCCGTATGAAAGTAAATTTGTTGATAGCTGATAAAGGAGGCATGAGACTGATATCTTGTGGGATTGCAACACCCTTTTCTTTGAAAATTCTCATGAGAAGACTTGGGAACACCAGCTTGGGCCTCGAGGTGGTTTTAGTTTCTTCCATGATAGTAGCAAAAATGTGGAAACTGATGTCAATAGGGGTGTTTTCCTTAAGTTCCATAAGAAAGATAGCTCTGGCATTTGTCAATGTAGTCATCTTCCTTATAGGGTACAGATTGTACATCATTATCGTTGTTAAACACCTCATGTCTTTAGGGAAGTCAGAAGTGTTGAGACACCTCTTTTCTAAAACCCCACCAATCTTTCTCTGGACAGCTTCTAGGGAGACCATTCTGTCCTTGTAGTTTGTGAACTCATACTTATCTAACCCCTCCAACCTTAAAACTTTATCAATGTCATGAGCATCTAGGGTAAACTCCTTTCTCCTTACCCAACAATTCAACTCCTCGTCTTTTATCACAACATTTGCATAGAATTCTCTGATTTGTGGTTCACACCATGGTTTAAAAAACCGGTACGGTGAAAGAACCGGAATAAGGAGTGTTTACTGGTTTTATGGTCCGACCGGGGTCCGACCGGTGGTCGAACCAATGATGTTATAAATAATAAATAAATAATTATTAATTATAAAAATAAATAAATAATTTTATAACTAGTCATTTTAACTAAAAAATTTAATAACAGTAAAACATTAAATATTAACTTACCAAGTTTTGGACACCACTTAACAAAATTCAACAAAAAAAAAACCATAAAAAGGTAAAGTGTAACAATTACCAAACATTTTTAGCTATTTTTTAATTTGTCAAATAACCAAAAGAAAATCACCTATGGGTAACAATATATTTACCCACATGATACTTTTTTCCCACCTATCCTACACTCACACGTTTATATCACACCCACCACACATTTATTCAAACTTCAATCATCTCACTGGACTACAAAAGTTTCTTTCCTATTCCACTTTTTGCTTAAGTCTCATTTCCAGATTTCCCTCTTCAATATTCATTCTCTCCCTCTCTTTGTCTCTTTGTCTTTTTGACTTCTCCCCTTCTCTATTTTCCTATCTTTCTTTTCATCTTTTCGTTTTCCCCACTTTCTCTGCTTTGTCAGTTTGTCTTCCTCATGAGAAATAAGGAAGTTTCCGCCTGAAACTTCAGCATTTTCTGAGCAATATTCATGAGTTTTTTTCTCCTGTACAATTTTTGGCCTCCATTTGCTTGGTTTTTTAGGCATACGGCGTACCTGTACAGGTTTGTGCGTGCATTTCCTTTATATTAGTAGTATTTTAGGTGAACTTGTACTGTTTTTTTTTTTTTTTTTTTTTTTTGAGAAGTAGTACTGGTTTTTCTTTGAGATAGGGAGAAATACAGCAAAACCGATTCGACCTCCGGTTTTTTCGGTTCTCAGATTGAACCGGCCGGTTATTACTGTTTACCGGGTTTTAAGCTATTTACGGTTTTTTATCATAACGGACCGGATTTGATGCCGGTTCCCGGTTGAACCGGTCGGACCGGCCGGTCCGGTCCGGTTTTTAAAACTATGGTTCACACACCAAAGGTAAGTCACCCAGAAGTTTTTCCCAGCCTCTGCCTTCAAAGCATTTTGGAATGAATGTATCCCTCAAGTCATGTAAATCCACAAATCTCTCCTGGATAATGGTTCCCTTTACGAAGGAATCTCTGTATCTTTCAAAATGCTTGACTGACCTAAACAGGTTGTTGTCCATTTTCAATCTTTTATCAGCCTTCTTAGCAGGAGTCTTCTTCTTAGATGATGTGGAAGCCATCTGTGAACAATCAGAAAAGGCCACAACAAGACATAGCACAAAGTAGGGAAATGCACACACATTAGTAACAAATGAGTTACACAGTGATAAAACAGACACATACTAAGCATAGTTGATAACCAAACATTGGATATAACAAGTTCACCAAGTTTAAACTGAAGAATGCAAACAAATTCAGAGCAAGACCCATTTGGACTGAATAGAGCAACAACATAAATGTATCAACATCTTCAAGAGCATGATAGCCATAATCTCCAAAAACAACAACACAACCAATCAGATAAATGTAGGACTACAATACAAGATTGCAGAAAAACCCCATACCCATATGCCCAAAACTAAACAGACAAATATCAAAGCTCAGACAGAGGAAAAATGACCTGAAGTAAGCAACTAATCCTAAACAATCAAAGCAGCAAGGGCAAGTATCAGCACACACACCCAATCTCAACAAAAATGTAAACCCATGTTCAAACAAAAAAAAACAAACAACACAACATTCAGATTCAAAAGAGCAACAGTGAAATCATGATGAATGAGGTGAAGTTTTGAAAACCCATACCTTTTTCGTGATGTTTGATGAAGATATGATGCAGAAATTTAGAGCTTTTTCAAAAGAACACGGAGTGTTGAGAGAGGGATTTTGAGAAGAAGATGAACAGTCACTGAAAATCGAGGCAAAACTGAAAATCAATTTTAAAAACTGTCTTCAAAAACTCAAACACGCATTTTTCGCGACTTGTCCAAGTCGCCACTAAGTCGCTAGATCAAGCCGCGAAACACTGTGAAGGTAAGATTCTAGAAAAATCTTCTAAGTGTTTTTTGTGACTGGAAGATTTAGTCGCGAAGGAGTCGCGAGCTGAGCCGCGAAAATCTCTGAGTAAACCTTGCGATTGTACCTTCCACCCGCGAACAAGCTGCCAAAATGAGTCGCGAAAAGAGCAAAACTCAAATTTTTCAAAAATTTTCTAAGTCTTTTTTGCGACTAGAGTACTGACTCGCCAGTAAGCCGCGAAAAATCTCTGACTGAGCTCGCGACTGGGGCTTGCGACTGTGCTGACCCGCGACTTAGTCGCCAAAACAGGGCAACACTGTTTTTGAAATTTTTGACATTTTGCGAAAACAAAGCACTTTCCAAAAACAAAACAAAACACTCAAAAATCTTTTTGTGTTTGATCAACAAAGATTGAGCATGTGAAAATACATTTAATCAAGTACAATCACTCAAATGAATATGACATTTATTGAACATAGACTTGTGTGTTGTGTGTGGATATCGAAAATGAGATAGTCCTTAGTCCAATGTGAAGTTTCAATGATCAATTCAATCAAGGCATACACAACTAGCACTAGATAATGTGACCTATCACAATTATAGAAACATGCATATATGACCTCCTACAAGTACTTGATAACAATTCTTTGAAGCTTTTCATTTGGCTCTATATTCAACATATCGTTTGCAACATTTGAGCAAAGAGAATCTCATTGTGAGATAGATGCCTGAAATTTTTGATGTTTCAATTGGTGAGTTAGCCTTTGGCTTTTTGAGCATCATACATTTTATTTTGGTCGCTTTCCCTTTTTCCTAGTCAAATACTAGTATATGCGACAGGCTTTTACAGCTCTATATCTCTTTTCATTTGGAGATTTACATTTAGAGAGCTCTTTTAAAGCATAAAAATAAAAAAAGTGGGAAGATATATAGGCATGAGTCTATGCATGTCTCAAGATCAACAAAATCATTCACTAATCATTCATGACAAGGTTGAAGATCTATTTACAACAATCACATAGATTTCAGAATTTCTTCCGCAAAGATATGAGTGCATGAGATACAAGTTAAGCTCGTTAAATGCACAAAGCCATAAGTACAAAGGTACAGGGCAAAACATGCTTGGAGACAAAACTCAACAAAGTGATCAAACTTTTTGGATTTTCAACTTTTTATGTATTTTTGGATTTTTGACACAAAAACAATAGAAGAAAGATAAAAAAACAACAAGAATAAAAGCATTTTAAACACAAACAAACCACAAATTAAACAAATGCTCAAAAACACAAAGCAAATAACCAATCTTATCCACAAAGCATAGGAAGAATTGATGCATGGACATGTTATAATGCTTATGCATGAGAACCCTTTGTCACCCACACGTCACGTGCGTTTGGGGTGATATCCTTGACGGATCGGGTACGAGAGTTAGGACTTTCAAACCTCCTATTGAAGCTCTCCAAGCAAGTGGTGAAGGCGCCAATCATTTTCATCACGTCCGTCATTCCGGGATCACGGTTTTGGCTCCTTGATTGCTCACCACCCCAAGACCTCTTGTCATTCCTTCTTCCTCTTGACCGAGGTGCGCTTGTATTGTTGTCTGCTCTCAGCTTTTGATAGTTGGGTCTAGTATGCCCTTGCAGTCCGCAGTAGTGACACACATACTCTGTTCTAGGACCCCGTTGTGGTCTTGAGAGGGATCTTGCTCTAGCTCCAAATCTGACTTCAGATTGATTTCGGGACTTGTTGAACACCCGTTGATTTGCCACATTCTGTTTCTTCTCGGCCTTAACTGTCTCTGGAGTAGGCTTATCAACAACCGTCTCTTTGGTTTTCACAAACTTTACTTCCTTGGTGATTTTGACTGACGAGCTGCTCCCTCCGGTATATCCCAACCCGGACTTGTCTGAGGCATGTTTTTGAGATGAAA
The DNA here is from genome assembly GCA_032727855.1 of Quercus ilex subsp. ballota. Taxonomy (NCBI): domain Eukaryota; kingdom Viridiplantae; phylum Streptophyta; class Magnoliopsida; order Fagales; family Fagaceae; genus Quercus; species Quercus ilex. The sequence goes on from CM064918.1 coordinate 9,719,583, forward strand.
TAACATCATCTAGCTTCCTGGAGGAGATCCTATCTACCTTGGCATGAGCTTGTACTACCTCTTGCTTAAGGAATCTCACTTTAGTGTAAGCTTCTGATAGCTCACCATTAAGTGTTTCAATTTCACATTTAGCCTCCTTATATCGTGCCAGGAGACTTTTGTAATCTTCCTCAGCTCTCTTCATCTTCTTGATGGCTTTATTAGCCACCTTAGCATATTCACTGGTCTTCTCAAGAAGTGAGTTGTAAGTCTCTTGCAATCCCACTGTTTCTCTAACTTCCTCATCTTCAGACTCCTCGACTATTCCCATAGACTCTAAATCAGAATGTTCCCCAAGCTCCTTCACAAGTGTGCCCAAATCATCCGAGGTCTCCACGTGTGCAACGGTCATGAAGGCGGAGTAATTTCCTTCTCTGTCACAGCTATCTTTAGAGTCAGAATTTGATGAATCTGCATCACTCAAAGTTGTGGCATAGACCTTTCCTTTTGTCTTCAAATAATTTGGACATTCCTTTTTGAAGTGTCCATGTCCATTACACTCGAAACACACAATGTTCGAGGAAGATTGAGACTCCTTCCCTTCTTTCCTTGTAATCTCTTTCCTATCACCTCTTGAAGATGAAAATTTCCTATCGTTGAATGATTTCCCACTGTTTTTCATCTTCAGGAATTTTCGGAAGTTTTTCGCCAGATATGCTACTTCCTTCTCCACTCCATCTTCTTGCGAAAGGTCATGGGATGCTATTCTCTCATCAATTGTTTTAAGAGCAAGTGATTTGCTCTTCTTCTGAGATGGCAGGGACAACTCATATGTCTGTAGAGAACCAACCAGCTCTTGAACCTTGATTTCGTTAAGATCTTTGCTCTCTTCAATTGCTGTAACTTTGGGCCGGAAACTTTCTGGTAGTGAACGGAGGATCTTCCTTACAATCTTCGAGTCCTCCGTCTTTTCCCCCAAGTTAAATTTACCAACAACCACTTCGTTCAGTTTGCTGTAAAATGAATCAAACGACTCTTCCTCCCTCATTTTTAACTCCTCAAAGCGAGTGGTCAGCATTTGAAGTTTTGTATCCTTCACTTTCTTAGTTCCCTCATAGGTTGTCTCCAGAATTTCCCATGCTTCCTTAGCAATGGAGATGTGAGAAATCCAGTGGAATTCTTCTGGAGAGACACCGCAGAAAATAGCATTCAATGCCTTGCTATTTACATTTGCTGCTGCAAGAGCAGCCTTATCCCAATTTGCCTTAGGAGCCCCCGGTTTAGTCCAACCTATCTCAAATGCATCCCACACAGTCTCATCCATAGAACACAAAAACGCCCTCATTCGGACTTTCTAAAATGCATAATTATTACCATAAAAAAATGGTGGAACATTGAGAGATTGAGACCTATCCATCTCAACAAGGGGTCAAGGATCACACTCAGGTATTAAAACCACAACAAGTGTACCCGCTCTGATACCAATTGAAAGTTCAAAAAGGGTATAAAACACCTTTGAACGTTTAGATCCCAAATTACAATAATACCAATTCAAGCTTTATATCAAAGAATTAACGTGCGGAATATGATAACAAGCTTATAACAGAATTGATAGAACAATCTAAGCCAAATATAAACACATCCAAAGCAGTAAATATAAGGCAAAGATAAAGGAAAAAAAGATGCAAACACACGGACAACACACGATGTGTTATCGAAGAGGAAACCGAAGTCCTCGGCGTAAAACCTCTCCGCCACCCTCCAAGCGGTGATAAAATCCACTAAAGAATATAGTTGGGATACATGACCAGCAGAAGACCCTCCAAGCCTAATCTACCCAAGTACCTAAGCCCTCCAAGCTTCTTGCTCCAACGAGGTTGCGCCGAACCTATTTCTTCTTTAGCTTCCCGGATTCCGCTACTTGACCATAGCATCAACCAATGTATATTGGTTCCTTTCCAAACTGCTTCCCTAAGCACCAAATGAACCTTCTCACAAACGTGGGTGTGGTGAGATAAGGATTTGGTAAAAGGCCTCTCAAGGGTATGACAATGGAGAGGAAGAGAGTAGAGGAATTTGAAAAGTCTCTAAGGTAAAGATTGGGGATGAGGCAATCTTGTTTTTCTCTAGGGTTTCTCTCACAAAATTCTCTCTGGAAGCTCTCTCAATTTAGAGGGTATAAGGGTGTATATATAGTAGGTGAAAAGGGAATGCAAAATGTCAGTTTTTGCCAAACAGGGTTAACTCGCGGCTTGACCTCGCGGCTTGTCCAAGTCACAAGTTCCAGTCGGGACGTAACGGCTTGGCCAGCCTGGAACTTTTGTCCTATAGCGTGACAACTGGCGCGACCCTTTAGCTTCCCAGTGTGCCTCTCACGTGCCTACCTTTCGCGGCTTGCCAGTCGCGATCCACCCACGAGCCCTAGCTGTGAGAGTCTGTTTTTCTTGCACACTCTTGAGTTTTTATTCACATCTTCTCACACACTACCCTTACAATTTTCCCACCTAAATACAGGGTTACTAAGTGCTAAATTACAAGCAAATTGGTCACGGAATAAAGCCAATTAGATGGTTGATTAAATTCAACCTTACAATAAACTTTTTAAAATTTTTTTTTTATTTGATTGTAAATATTTCATTACATGTATGCATTGATGTTCTTCCCTCTTGGTCCCAACTCCCAAGCCCATCTAAAAAAAAGGGTATAAATCACTTACGTTACGTGTATGCATTGATGTTCTTCTCTCTTGTACGGGAAGGAGAAAAATATTTCGTTTCTTTTTTATTATTATAAAGAAAAATGTTTTGATGGATATATGCTCTGATAAAGATTGATTGTCGAGAGCAAATATTTTTCATTATGTATAAATGTCAACCTCTCATTTCAAAGGAAATCATGCAAAATTTTACCGAATGTTGATCTAACACATTAGGTCCGTTTGGATACAACTTATTTTGCTGAACTGAAAACTGAAAGTTGAAAACACTGTAGTAAAATAATTTTTAAATGTGTGAATAGTACCGTGTGACTCATTTTTAATATTTTTAAATGCGTAAACAGTGCATGTACAGTGCATAAACAGTGCATTCACTGTTCATAAACCGTAAAATTTATCTCTAAAAAAGCTGGAAACGCGTGAAAAAAAAAAAAAAAAAAGGCAACAAAATGCAAACGCCAGACGCAACATTCCCATCCAAACCCAGCCATAATGCATATAGTCATATCATATTTGCAATCATTTTATTAGATCAACAACATCTGCTCCATGCATGCATTTCCTCAAAAAAAAAAAAAAGAAAGAAAGTGTTACGTGCAATAATACACTAATCAAATAAATTAAGAATACGATATTTTTAGCTCCGTTTTTGAAAAGAATTATTGTACAAACTCTAAATTGTCACTATAAATTTAGAACCAGACCAGGCTTTCATTTTTTTTTTTTGGAGAAGCAAGCTTTCATTTTAGAGGAACATCACGTGTACCTTTTCATTATGGTCCCCTCACTACTAGTCGGCCTCCCCCTCCAACTTACAGTTGTTTTTTTCAAATAAATAATCCTCAAATATGGATCAATTTAATGTCATAATCATATTTAGTCATTTTAAACAACAATTATTTGTACTATAATATAAATTATTATCATAAAAGAATTAAACATGTACAATAATATATTTCTGAAGAAAGCAACTTCTGTGAGGGTTGCCTGAACATTATCAATCCATGTTGATCAATCTTGCCTCAAAATTATATATATATATATATATATATATATATACGTATTATTGTTATATATATATATGTATAAATCTTATCGAAACAAAAAAAAAAAAAAAAAAAAAAAAAGAAAAGAAAAAAGAAAGAGAAAGAAGAAAATGGTACCTATATTATTATTATTATTATTATTTGAATGGTACCAATATTATTATAACTTATTAGTATTTTCTATTTCATAAAGCTTAAGATTTGGATTCAACCCACCCTAGGTGGGGAGTTTGTAGTATTAACTCTTAAAGGTTCTTCTATCATTTGTAAATTAAACAATAAAATATAAAAAGGCAACTTAGTAATTTTTTAAAATTATTTTTTTGCTTAAGCATAAACATATTAAAAAGGTTGACTGTTTTTAATGACAATATTTTTAAACATTCTTAACAATTTGTCATAATTAATAATTTGATGAAGTGATTAGTTATAAGTAGTGGACAATCACTTTTACACATACCTACCATTTTTTTTTTCATTAATCATATATAGTTGATTATATTAAAATTACGACAAAAATTGTGACATAAAAATATGTACATAAACTTTCTCTATTTTCAACACAAATGAAAGTCAAACTTTGGTGGGTAAATCCCAACTCCGCTATCTCTACAACCATCAGGTATATTGTCTCTTTTCAAATATGGTCTTTATTTTGGTTGATTTTGATTTTGATTTTTTTAAATTTTATTGACCAATGGAATATTGAATAGGCACAATAAGCACAAAAATAAGGAAGAGAAAAGAAAAAAGAGAAAAGAGAAAGAGCAGTCACTTTAGTTATATATAGGACAAGAAATAGTTCAGAACAAAAAATAATCAAATAAAAATATTAATTAATTTGTTCTTTTATTGGGCAATAGACATTTGACAATGACATACAGCCTATAAAAACTAACCCCCCTTCTTTTGGGGTATGGAAAGAAAATTCCAAAGGCACCTGATCATAGTGAATATACTCGATCTTTCCCTGGCCAATTAGTTTATATAGATTTATAAGCAAGATTTGAATAGATTGGTTAATTTTATACTAGTTTATAAACAAGATTTCCATATCGGGGAAAGAAGAAAAACATAATTATTGGAATAAAACAATTAAGTGGCTGACATAATAGCCCAATTTAAAGATAACCATTTTTTTTTAAATTTTTTGAGAAGAAGGCTGTGAATTTTATTAAGTAATTCAGCTATATCTACTAAGATTACAGCATTGAGATTGAGATCCAAAGATAAAAATTATTTAGCTAAATTATCTAGTCACTTTGACCCTAACTTCCTAAACCTAGGTTTAAACTTATTTATATAATCTGATCGGGTTTATTTTCTCGTTCACTGGGCTGATGGCTTATAGGTTAGAGTGTAATTACTTCAAATTAGGTTACTTTAATCTTAGTAAGTACATAGTCAATGAACTCTAAAATCTAAATCAAATGGTATCTCATACCTTCATAAATATATGGTGAACATGTGATTATGCGTTTAAAAAAGAAATGTACAAGCCCAAAAAAATTAGTATGATTAACAACAAAAATTACCAATAGTAAAACTAAAAAAAAAAAAAAAAAATTAAGCCCAGTCAACCAATTTTACCTAAAACAAACAATTTGACCCCTTATAAAATTTTAAAGAACTAGCAACTAAGCGACTAAGTAGCAGCAAAGTTGGAGGCCGAAGTCATTGCATAGAACCAACAGCAAAGTTGCCTCCTTTAACTCTAAGTTCTGGCTCCGTCCTTGTTTGAAAACCACCAAAAATCAAACCTTGAAAGCATGTGGGCTTTGTGGTGGTTTTACACAGCTTGAGAGTTGTTTATGGAGAGAGAGCGAGAGATAGTCAAACCAAAAGAAAAAGAATTCTCGGCGGTGGATCAGATGAAAAGAATAAGAAAAGTTTTTATTTTTTATTTGTTAAAGTTACTTTAATTAGATTAAAAAAATTATAATAATTAAATTAAAAAAATAGAAATTCAGAATTTTGTTTTTAATTTTTTTGTAATTTTTTTAAATGCTGGTGTGGAATTTTTTAAAATAATGTTAGCATTTATTAATCATGCCTGCATCGAATCATGCCACTTATGCACTCCGTTTGCCATGTATGAATTTTTTATTTTGAGATGATAGCAAAGACCAAAATAGATATGATTTTCCATTTTCAAGGACTGAGGTAGGCATGAAATCAAATTAGAAACCAAAATGAAAATATGCCCAAAATATAGAAACCAAAAGTATATTTTTGCCTAAATCTAACCATCTCCTCTTTTAGAAATCCATGACAAAACCAAAATTGATACATAAAGCCCAATTAAATAATATTTCCAACCTCAAACATCTAACCTTGAGGTTGAAAGAAGAAGTTGAGTGTCTTGATTGAAATGTACTTGTCTTTCTTAAAACACTCAAAAGAAACCATCAATGCCATGTGTGGAATAACGGCCGGTGAAGAATATATCACAATGTTATACTAAAGATAAGCAACAAATATAGAACACGTGAAGCATATTATTAGTTTGATACCCAAAGTACATACAACTGCCGAACAAAAAAAAAGTCTCTCTCCAAAAAGAGTAACACTGCACACTGCAGTATTGTCAAAGCAAACTCAATCAGAGGGTCCAGGAGGTGGAGCAAAATACAAGGAACTTCTCAACTGATGTAGTTGAATAATACGCAAGTCAGCCATGTCACCCATCAACCTCAAGGTATCCAAAAGCCGACCATGTGCAGCTTGAGTAGCTATGAGGGACTGCAACATGTCTCGTTGAGTTGCTTGAATATATATATATAAGTGAAGTGCCAGCGGGTACAACGCTACTTGCCATGTCAACTCGCTCTGTTCTTTGCTGGTTTTGTGGCCTACGCAAGAAGGTGAAGCTGTAAGAGTAGAATGTTAATTGTGGAGGCAGTCACTCAATTAAATTTTAAAACATTAATGAGATGGAAAGTAGTGTCTTTCTCACCTTAACATCTTATAAACATCAAACCCAAAAAAATAAGTGTAACTTTCTTACGAAGTTTACTAATTAGTATAACTTGAATCCATTTATATTAAATTATTTATATATCATTTTGTCAAATTATCATACACAAGTTAACCACTAATTTCACTTAAAAATAAATTAAGAGATAAATTATCTTTTGTCCTAATATGTTTCGTTTCATACACTCAACAACAACAACAACAACAACAACGTAAGAAGTATGGATAGATAACATTGACTTGATAAAAAATATTTGGATTGTCCTAATATGTTTCCTCTATTTATTTTATTTAGCGTTTACCTTTTATTTACAGCACTTTTAACAAAAAACTTTCAGTAAAAAACTATAAATTAAAAATTGTTCTCAAATGGACACCATATTTTAATAATTATTAGGATAAACCTAGTGTCATAACCATGATATTTTACTATTAATCTAAACACGAATTCCATTTGGAAAGGACATTCTGGTAATTCTGTCTCATAAGGATGTCTATATAAGGACCCCCAATGTGCAATTGATAATATCACTAGATTAAACTTAGAGTTTGCCAAATAGCTACCTAGTGTAGTATAGGAAGGAAAATCCTCCTTTCTTCATAGCCTTTTAGTTGAGGAAGGTAAAATGCTTTGCAATCCTTTTCATTGGCATATATAGAGCCTAACTAGCTATTCCACTACTGATTTTTAGTTGCTCGATGCATGAACGTGGGTGACAATTTATTATAGAACGGTCATTAGTCTCTTTAATCATTTTACTACTTTCAATGAAAAAAAAAAAAAATTTTACTTCTTTTTCATTGTAAAGACCCTTGCTCATTAGTCTCTAACATTGAAAGACTATTTATAACTTTCTTTTTCCTTGGGGATAAATATTCATGATCTATAAATAGACACAGACACATACCTAAGTTCCACACACTTTCACACACTTTGCACCAAACCAAGCCCTAGAATCATAGTTCATTGATTAGCATAGATATATTCTTTGTATCAGAGCATAATAACATATGTTGTGGTTGAAGATAATATGGACTAGTTTTGATCGTTTTATCATGAATTTTCTTTCCAGTGTTTGGAGTCTGAAACAATGTGGAAGCTGAAGCTTAGTGAGGGCAATGATGTGAGGCTTGAAAGCGCAAATAATCATATTGGAAGGCAATATTGGGAGTTTGACCCGAATCTCGGAACACCCCAAGAGCAAGCTCAAGTGGAGAAAGCCCGTGATGAATTTAAGAAGAATCGGTTTCATGATAAACAAAGTTCTGATCTCCTAATGAGACTTCAGGTGAAACTAAGCTCTCCTTTAATCCATTGAGAATTTTTTTTTTCCTTTTCTGAGAAGGAAGTAATTTAGCTTTAAAAGTCCTTTCTTTATTTATTTGACTAATTATTCATCGTTTTTATACAATATTGTACAGTTTTTCCTTCCTGTAATTTTAACAAAATACAACTAATTAAGTTAATTTTCCTGTTATCAGATTGATGCGGTTTAAACTTAAATTGCTCTTTATTTTGATTTTGATTTTGATTTTTCTTCTTTTTAAATATTTTCTTGGTGGTAAGTAACCTTGTAGTATTTCAATTTTTTCTTCTGATTCATATGAATCCTAGAAAACATCAACTTTTACATTTTTTTTGGTAATTATATAAGTCTGTGTGTACGTGTGTTTTTATATATATATATATATATATATTTTGGAGAAGAACATGTGTGTATATTTGTTTATAAAGAAACAGGAATGCAGTGGTTAATATTAAATAGTTTAAATCATTGAAGATGAAAAATTTTCTTTCTTTTTTTTTCTTTATGTTTCCCTTAATATAGAGAGAAAAGGGAATGTAAAACTGGATGAAAATATATATAGAAATTAGGCATGGTCATCTTTTGATGTTAGGCCGTCAAGACACCATTTATATATTTCACTAATATGGGATTATTTTTTCCCAGAGTCAGAAGTCAGAACCACATGATATGAAGTATTCAGAAATTGCAAGCTATATATTTGAATTCCCAAATGTCAAATTTATGCTTCAGCAAAAAAGAAAAGAAAAGAAAAAAGTCAAAGTTATGCAAAAGCTTTATAGCAGGGGTGTCAATTCGGATTAGCGTGTCGGGTTCGTGTCGTGTCGAGGTAGGGGTATTCGACTAAATGGCTCAACCCTAACCCGACCCATTTAATAATCGTGTCATGATCCTTCAATCCTAACCCGACCTGTTAATGAGGCGAGTTGCCCTGACCCAACCCATTTGACACGCTTAATAAATGAGTCGTGTTGAGTTGACACGAATGTAACACAACCCATTTCAACCTGCATAATATTAAATATAACATCCATCTAGAAATATTTTTTTTTACATCCCAAAAAACAGTGCATACACTTCAAGTCTTCAATCCATATTCAAACTAATATAGTTCAACAAAAATATAACATTTATCTAGAAATAAGTTCTTTACACTTCAAAAGAAGTGCATACACTTCAACCCAAATTCAAAATAACAAAGTTTAACAAAAATAAAATAACATAGTTCAACAAAAATATAATATCCTTGGAACTCGCCAAATGCCAAGTATCAATATTGAAAGGATTTGAGCAAACAGCAGACTAATCCTGACTATAACCACGATTATCATCCATAAATTCTTTGTTGATGTCCAAATTCATATCATCTTCCACAAGCTCATCCAATTTCATTTGTCCAAGTTCTATGCCAAAAAAAAAAAAGTATTAGTAGTTCTAGGGTTTGTAAAGTTTCAATTTTCAATTATATCTTTCGTAAATTTTTGTAATTACTCACTTTTCTTTTTAAATATAAAATATATGTTGGATATAAAAGGTATTTGACAAATCTAAAATAAAATAAATATTTATTTGTTATACGAGTTAAATGGATTGTGTTAAGTGAGTCATTTCGGGTTGACACAAATAAATTCGCATGTCAAATGTGTCTATTGCGGGTTACGCGGGTTGACCCGCTTATGACATGTTTCTTGTCGTGTCACTTTCGGGTTGACCCGTTTATAACTCAAACTCATTAAGGCTCAACCCTAACCCGAAAAAACCCGTGTCGTGTTCGCGAGTTGGGTCGAACATTGACACCCCTACTTTATAGTCATATTATATATTTCACTAATATGAGATTATTTTTTCCCAGTCAAAAGTCAGAACCAACATGGTATGAATAATAAAGTACTCAAAAAGTTGATTTCCCAATTATCAAATTTATGCTTCGGCAATAAAAAAAGGGTCAAATTTATACAAAAGCTCTTCGGGTTGGAGTACTCTAGAGTCTAGACTATGAGGGAGTTATTTAATATTTAATAATTAATAATTAGACCGACAATACTGGTGAGTGCTACTGCTACACATAAGCATTAGATTTGAGAAGTTTTGAGGATATATGTATCCATTTAAAAAGAAAATGAATCTTGAATTTGATATAGAATATTATGCGCACGTGTAAGTGTTCTATACAACCTGCCTTTTATTCTATATAAATTTGAAGTCAATGCTCAAAACTCAAAAGCATTGATTTGATGACGAGAGAGACTTTTTACAAAACATGTCTTTCATGAACATATGTTTTCATTTACACTTGTTAGATTCAGGGATCTAGCCAGGAGTTTAGCTTAGGGAAACTAAAGTATAATTGATTTTTTAAAATTAGTATTAATAAAATATCGACAAGAAAAATGATAAAGCTGCTACTAATTATACTAAAAACTTACAACTGATGTGATAATTATACTCACATCAATATCATAATAAATAAATAGATAAATAAAATTACAAAACAACTATCAATTTTACAACATACTATTTTCAAATTGATATGACAATGAATATGTTCCGTACATGATTATATTTCTTAATATTAATTTATAGTTTGCAAAGGAGAATCCATGTGAAATGGAGCTACCTCAGGTGAAAGTGAAAACTGAGAAAGAAATAACTGAGGAGGCAGTGGCAACCACATTGAGAAGGTCCTTGAGGTTCTACTCAACTCTGCAGACTGAAGATGGGTTCTGGCCAGGTGACTATGGTGGCCCCTTATTTCTCTTACCTGGCTTGGTAAGCTCCTATTTTGCTTGCCGTCTTTCTTTAAAGTAAAACTAAGATCAGCCATCATGTAATGTATGCCTTTCACATTAGTCTAATACTCAGCAAAACACATATTGGTGAACTTCAGAAACTTGCAGGATATACTTCAAAATAGGTTTTCGTTTTTATTCTCTTTATTATTTTTATTTTATGAACCAGTAATGGTAATCTACAGTTATTGTAGACTTCTCCCTTAAATCCTTATTTTTCCATACATATTGAAGTCAAAGCCCTTCCCTTTTTAAAAGGAAAGAGGTGTCATTTTAACCAAAAAAAAAAAAAAAAAAAAAGAGGTCAGTTTTAAAGTAGTCGATTAACTTTTTATTGAGATTTTATTTTTTGGAGAGGGTCAATTTTACAGTTATTTTTTTTATCAGATGGTTTATAGAGTGTCATGTCATTTAAAAATTTTAAAATCTTTGGTAGATTTTGTCAAATTCAAATCCTCGATCTTTTAAACTTATTTAAAGAAAATATTTGAATTTTAATCACTCAAGTCCAAATCTTGCTACTCAAACGCACTACACAAATTAAATGAAGATTATGTAACATCAATTTTTTTTGGAAACGAGACTTAGAATTGTGTTTGCTAAACAGAAAATAAGGGGTGTGGTGGTAATCCTTTTCAAATTATAATTGAATATGTAATAACCCCCTAAACCACAAATCCTAAAACCACATTGAAAGGAAGAAACAGACTATAAGGCGATTAGATGGTTACTTTGCCTACATTCTAATCTATCATATCAGATAAATGTGCACTATGGACTACATAAAAATGACATGGTCAGTATTTTCCTTTGAAGGGTACGACCAAAAGGAATTTTACATATTGCAAATGCCGAATGAATAATGATGCAATATTCATATCAATTCACCGTAACAAAAGTACTAATTTCAATTATCTAAAGAAAATTTTCATTGAATTAGCATTCTATTGCCAAAGCAACTAATTGGCTCTCTTATAGTCGTTTATGCATAGAGGGAGAAAAAAAAAAAAAAAAAAAAAATTCAAAGACAGGCCAAGAAGACGTTTGAACTAACTCTTTATGCTTTAGTTTTATTTTATGGATATAGCTAAATACATTTTAATTTTACAAATTGACCCCACTTCAATATCTCATACTATAATTGCATTAAAGCTTACATTTCATGACATCTCACAACTATTTCTTCTATTTCACACTAACTCTCATCTTACATGAATGATAAATCGCATTATAAATCTAATTAGTAATTCACTATTATATAAGATAAGATGTTATTCCAGAATACTAATTAATTATTTTTCTTTCTCTTAACTTTGAGGGGGCAACATAGAAAAAAAACATAAAACTGTTGAACACTTACTATACGTAAGATTTCACTTACCTGATGCATCTTGAAAGATTAAGAGAACATAAAACATCATATATGCATAAATAAAACTTGTAAACAAGTCATTGCTTCCCAGCTCATCTTAAAAAAAGAAGAAGTGAAAATTACTTGTGTTTATTAAATGTTCTTCTCTTGTACGGGAAAGAGAGAGACATATATCTTTTAAATCTTTTATAAAAATATATTGATGGAGATGATGCTTTGACAAAGATTGAACGTAGAGATTATAAACTTAAATTTTTTTTTTCTAAACTTTTCATTACATGTATGCATTGATGTTCTTTTCTCTTGGTCCCAACTCCCAAGCCCATCTAAAAAAAGGCGTATAAATCACTCACGTTACGTGTATGCATTGATGTTCTTCTCTGTTGTACGGAAAGGAGAAAAATATTTCTTTTTATTTTTATTATTATAAAGAAAAATATTTTGATGGATATATGCTTTGATAAAGATTGATTGTCGAGAGCGAATATTTTTCACTATATATAGGAAAATGTCAACCTCTCATTTCAAAGGAAATCATGCAAAATTTTACGGGATGTTGATCTAACACATAATGCATATAGTCATATCATATTTGCAATCATTTTATTACATGCATGCAATTCCTCTCAAAAAAAAAAAAAAAAAAAAGTGTTACGTGCAATACACTAATCAAATAAATTAAGAATACGATATTTTTAGCTCCTTTTATGAAAAGAATTATTGTACAAACTCTAAATTGTCATTATAAATTAAGTACCAGACTAGGCTTTCATTTTTATTTTTTTATTTTTGTTGAGAAACAAGCTTTCATTTTAGTGGAACATCACGTGTACCTTTTCATTATGGTCCCCTCACTACTAGTCGGCCTCCCCCTCCAACTTACAGTTATTTTTTTCAAATAAATAATCATCAAATGTGGATCAATTTAATGTCATAATCATATTTAGTCATTTTAAACAACAATTATTTGTACTATAATATAAATTATTACCATAAAAAGAATTAAATATGTACAATAATATATTTCTGAAGAAAGCAACTTCTGTGAGGCTTGCCTGAACATTATCAGTCCATGTTGATCAATCTTGCCTCAAAATTATATATATATATATATATATATGTATTATTGTTATATATATGTATGTATAAATCTTATCGAAACCAAAAAAAAAAAAGAAAAAAAAAGAAGGAAAGATAAAGAAGAAAATGGCACCTATATTATTATTATTATTATTATGTGAATGGTACCTATATTATTATAACTTATTAGTATTTTCTATTTCACAAAGCTTAAGATTTGGATTCAACCCACCCTAGGTGGGGAGTTTGTAGTATCAACTATTAAAGGTTCTTCTATCATTTGTAAATTAAAAAAAATAAATAAAAAAGGAAACTTAGTAATTTTTTTTAAAATATTTTTTTTCTTGAGCATAAACATATTATAAAGGTTGACTGTTTTTAATGACAATATTTTCAAACATTCTTAACAATTTGCCATAATTAATAATTTGATGAAGTGGTTAGTTATAAATAGTTGACAATCACTTTTATATATACCTATTATTTTTTTTCATTAATCATATATAGTTGATTATATTAAAATTACGACAAAAATTGTGACATAAAAATGTACATAAACTTTCTCTATTTTCAATACAAATGAAAGTCAAACTTTAGTGGGTAAATCCCAACAAGCACCATATATGAATCTTGGAATCAAATGCTTACTGACAAAGATTTCAAATCTATGTTATTTGTAAGAGGTTGGCTGTGGATATATCAATTAGATTATTAAAAAGTTGGTCTTACACACAATAATAAACACAATCATTTGTCATAGGTAATTGGCTTATCTATAACGGGGGCCATTAATACAATCTTGCCTCTTGAGCATCGACATGAGATACTCCGCTATCTCTACAACCATCAGGTATATTGTCTCTTTTCAAATATGGTCTTTATTTTGGTTGATTTTGATTTTGATTTTTTTTGATTTTTTTAAATTTTATTGACCAAAGGAATATTGAATAGGCACAATAAGCACAAAAATAAGGAAGAGAAAAGAAAAAAGAAAAAAAGAGAAAGAGCAGTCACTTTAGTTATATACAGGACAAGAAATAGTTCAGAACAAAAAATGATCAAATAAAAATATTAATTAATTTGTTCTTTTATTGGGCAATAGACATTTGACAATGACATACAGCCTATAAAAACTAACAACCCCCCTTCTTTTAGCGTATGGAAAGAAAATTCCAAAGGCACCTGATCATAGTGAATATACTTGATCTCTCTTTGGCCAATTAGTTTATATAGATTTATAAGCAAGATTTCAATAGAATGGTTAATTTTATACTAGTTTTGTAAACAAGATTTCCATATCGGGTAAAGAAGAAAAACATAATTATTGGAATAAAACAATAACTGGCTGACATAATAGCTCAATTTAAAGATAGCCATTTAAAAAAATTTTTTTTTTGAGAAGAAGGCTGTAAATTTTATTAAGTAATTCAGCTATGTCTACTAAGATTACAGCATTGAGATTGAGATCTAAAGATAAACATTATTTAGCTAAATTATCTAGTCACTTTGACCCTAACTTCCTAAACCTAGGTTTAAACTTATTTATATAATCTGGTCGGGTTTATTGTCTCGTTCATTGGGCTGATGGCTTATAGGTTAGAGTGTAATTACTTCAAATTAGGTTACATTAATCTTAGTAAGTACATAGTCAATGAACTCTAAAATCTAAATCAAATGGTATCTCATACCTTCATAAATATATGGTGAACATGTGATTATGCGTTTAAGACACTCCTCACCCTGTACATGTGTTATCCATTAAAAAAAGAAAAAAGAAAGAAAAAGGGTAGTAAATTCAAATGTGATAATTTTGAGCTCAAAATTAAGGTGCTGATTTATTTGTCTTCTATAAGAAGTTAGAAATTGAACCTTGCCTTTACAAAAGCTAGGGTTCATCGTGCAAACTATAAGTTTAATGGGTTTTCAATTTATGTTTTTTTCTTATGAAAAACAAGCATGAGATGGTAGGAATGTTCTCTCACTCGGTTAGTTACACAAGCAAACCTTGCATGACCTTTTGCTAAGCTCAATCTTAATCTTTTCTTTTTTAATGTGATTTTTTTGGGGTGAAGATTGAGAATAACTTTATAGCTAAATGGGTTGCAGAATATTGATGGAGGTTGGGGATTACATATAGAAGGAACTAGCACAATGTTCTGTACAACTCTCTGCTATGTCACCCTAAGATTGCTAGGTGAAGCAATGGATGGTGGGGATGGTTCCATGGAGCAAGCAAGAAAATGGATTCTTGATCATGGTGGCGTCACCTACATTCCATCATGGGGCAAGATGTGGCTTTCAGTTAAGTATATACTTCTTTATCATGTCCAAAAGTCAAATATAAAGAATAAATAAAGGGCTGAACCTTTTTCTGTTTAATTATATCAGATTAACAAGTGGTTCGAAGTTTGGACGAATACTTAACGATAAACCTTATAATCATTGCAGTTATCGAGTACATGAAATATATATAGATAAAATTTAAATTATTATTATCGTTGATATCATCTTGACTATAATTATCTTTCCTGTTTATTTTTAATATTAGATTGTTTTTTATTCCAAAATTTAGTATGGGTTAAAAAGTGGACCTTTTTTACCAAAAAACTAAGATTATTTTTTATTCCAACATTTAGTATTAGGTTAAAAAGTGGTCCTGTCTTTGAAAAAAGAAAAAAAGAGAAGGGTCCTCAAATGTATGTAGGTTTTTTTTTTCCTTCTAAGAAACAATGTATGTAGGTGTTGCTGGAAAATATTTTGATAATTTCCATCACAATTATGATTACACAAGTGATGACGTCACTTAACTTATCATCATTATGGCTGGAATTATATTATAGAAAAATAATATCAATTATATAATTATAGTCATTATTGAAAAAAATTGTAGGTACTTGGGGTATATGAGTGGAGTGGCAACAATCCATTACCCCCAGAAATATGGCTTCTTCCTTACTTTCTTCCTGTACATCCAGGTTCTTCATTTTTGTCTTTTATTTTTTTCGTTTAAGTTTTTAAATGGTTTTTTTATTTTTTTATTGTTTGTATATATTTATTTATTCTTGGATAAATTTTAGTTACAAAATTAGTTGTAACCTTAAGTTACAAATCTTACTTAATATATATATATATATATATATATATATATATTTTTATTAGAAGTGAATTTTGACAAATCCACCATTGGATTATATTTTCTTCTTATATTTTTTATGCTTACAAAATTTCTATTAAATTAAAGATCAATAACTATGTTACCAATAAATTGTTTAAATTATAAATTTTTGTAATTTAAAATTATACATAAAATATAAGCTTATAGATCATATAATAAACAATATCTAATTCACACAAAATTTAACACGTGTTTAAGAGCGTAAAAAACATGCAATTCAAAAGTTAAATTTTCAAAATTTGTATTAATATTTATTTTATTTAGTAAAATTGTAACCTTAAGCTACAATTAATTTTGTAGCTAATTTTTGTCTTTTTAAAATTTATTTTATGGGCCTCCTACTTTCTTTCTAAATTATTTTTTTATGGGTCTTTGACTCTTTGTAAATTATATAATTGCACATGCCACGAAGCATGTACCTACCCTTAGAAATATTTAAAAAATAGGGACAACAAATTTCTTGCATCATCCAAAAAAAGGAAAAAAAGAAAAGAAAAAAAGATAACATGAAGTGCAATGCATGCAGGACGAATGTGGTGTCATTGTCGGATGGTATATCTGCCAATGTCGTATTTGTATGGAAGGAGATACGTGGGTCCCATCAACGGCATTATTCTCTCTCTCAGAAGAGAGCTCTACACTCAACCCTACCATCAAATCAATTGGGATCAAGCCAGAAATTTGTGTGCTAAGGTATGATTTTTTTTTTTTTTTAAGAAAGAAAATATATGGAAAATTTGGTATTTGTCAAAAATTTAAGAGTAGTTCAAACTATTCCATAACTTTCAAAAAAAAAAAAAAACTATTCCATAACTTTTTAACTACAACTGTGAGTAGTTGTCCATAACTTATTCATAAACTTACCATTTTTTTTTCACCACTCATACTTTATCACATCATAATTGTAGCAAAAAAAGTTATATAATAATTTTTTTTTTTTATTTGAATAATTTTTTATACTAGATTTTCTCGAAATCTAAATAGTGTGCGATTGATTGATGGCAATTTGATTACTGATGATGCCATCTTTTGTACTTTTGGGGGCGGGGTGATTCTAACCAAATGCAAGACCTATCTAACAGCGTGCGTTCGATTGTTTGATTAATAGCAGTATGATTATTGACGATGCCATTTTTTTGTTCTTTTGGGTGATGGGGCTATTCTAACCAAAATGCAAGACCCATCTAGTAGCGTGCGTTCAATTATTTGATTGATAGTGGTCTGACTATTGATGATGCCATTTGTTGTTCTTTTGGAGGGTGGGGGTGGGGGATTCTAACCAAAATGCAAGACCCATCTGGTGTGCATTCTATTGTTCGATTGATAGCAGTTTGATTATTATTATTATTATTATTTTTTATTTTTTTATTTTTTATTTTTGAGCTGGGGGGATAGGAGATTCTACCTAAAATGCTCCATTTTGTTAGGAAATGATGATTTTTTTTTTTTTTTTTTTTTTTTTTTTTTTTTTTTTTATAGAAGAAGGAAATGATGAATTTAATCATTAAATTTTAAACTCCTCCCTTCACATGTGGGCCGCCCTTATTAACTGGGCCCAATGTGTGAATTTTTTTTTTTATAAAATTTTTAAGGAAGACAACATGGAGACATGGGATTGAAGGGAATAGGAGATTCTAATAAAATGCTTCATTTCATTAGGAAATGATGATATTTATTTTTTGAGAAGAAGGAAATGATGAATTTAATAATTTAATTTTAAACTCCTCCTTCACATGTGGGCTGCCCTTGTTAAGTGGGCCCAATGCGTGATTTTTTTTTTTTTTAAATGGAAGATAAAATGGAGACATGGGATTGAAGGGAATAGGAGATTCTAATAAAATGCTTCATTTCATTAGGAAATGATGATATATTTTTTTGAGAAGAAGGAAATGAGGAATTTAATAATTTAATTTTAAACTCCCTCCTTCACATGTGGGCCACCCTTATTAAGTTGGCCTAATGTGTGATTAAAAAAAAAAAAAAAAAAAAGGAAGATAACCTGGAGACATGGGATTGAGGGTAAGACCTCTTACTTTAATACCATGATAAATTATCGATTTTTCCT
Organism: Quercus ilex subsp. ballota; assembly: GCA_032727855.1. Lineage (NCBI taxonomy): Eukaryota > Viridiplantae > Streptophyta > Magnoliopsida > Fagales > Fagaceae > Quercus > Quercus ilex. The sequence continues at coordinate 9,738,088 of CM064918.1, forward strand.
AAAGTTTAAGTTGTTAAAAAATGATAAATTTAATTATTTAATCTATCATAACATTTTAATATGTTTGAATTAAACTCTTACAAAATGATGAAATATGAGAATAAAAGAAAATGTTACTTGGATTTTATTCCAAAATATATATTTTTTAAAAGTCCAAAATGAAATATTTATTCGACATAAAAAATTAGATGAAGTGTTGTTGTTGTTTTTAATTTTTAATTTTTATAATTTGATATTTGAAGGAGGAGAAATTTGAATCTTGAATGTATCACATAAAAATAACATGAGATGTCAGTTCAGGTACAAAATTCTTATTTAGATGAAATGTTGTACGATTTTCTCTATAAAAAAAAAAGATGAAGTGTTGTGTGGTAATATGATAGATTGCCACCTAACCTTTGCTTATATAGAGGAAAAGAAGAGAATGTGAGGATCGCAGGATATTTGTATTCCATCCTAAGTCAAAAAGGTCAAATAATAGAATTTTATTTTTTATTTTTTATTTTAAAGATGTCCTTATAGCGAATATATTTTTGAAGTTTAATTAGATGCACACTTAAGGGAGTCAAAATGCTCATATATGCAAACAAGAAATGAATGAGACTTTGCTCAAAAAATAAAAAAAGAAATGAATGAGACAAGCTCATCTCCCACGGTTACAGTAAGATATCTTTTATATTCTTAAATTTTTAAACGGAGAAAAGACAAACACAAAGTCCAAAGCCATTCCCCAAAAGAGGAACAAGTAGAACCTTGGTGATTATTATTTAAATGAACATGATGACTTGGCACAATAATAATGCATATAAAATAAAATATTCTAACTATTTTACAAATTTTAAAATCATTAACATATAAAAGATGAGGTGTGGCGTGGTTAGGGTAGGCCTGAGACTCAAATATTTTTATTTATTTATTTATATTTATGAAAGAGACTCAAATATTCTTGATAAACTATAAATACCAAAAAGAATTATTGTTACCTACCTAGGGAGAAAAAAAAAAAGAGGAATTGCTAAGATCTATATCTCTTAAAATAATTTAGTAGTTAGTGTTTCAACTTATGGTTGGGGCTAGCTTCTTAATTAACCTATGACAAGTAACAATAAAGCTTTCCTCCAAAGAAAGAAAAAAGACGGAAAATGAAAAAGAGCAATCATTTATTTAATATCTAAAAAAGATAAAAAGATTAAAAAAAAATGTAATTTACATTTGCTAATTTTTCCTAAAAATAATTTCTCTTTTAAGTTTAAATTGGTCATTTTAGTCCAGTAACTTTGCTTAGAAATCATTTTAATCATTTAAATTTAAATTTAAAGAGCTAAAATGATTTTTAGGTAAAATAAGTGGACTAAAATGACTAATTTTAAATGTAAAGAACTAAATAATTTTTGGATAATGTTAACTGTTGTAAATTACATTTTTGTGAAGAAAGAAGTATCCAAATAGTTATGGGTTTAGGGGTTATGACCATCATAAAAGTCCATTTTACAATGATATCAACCTCAAATGCATGGAAATTGGAAAGCCCAATTTCTATAATTTGTTAAAAGAAATATAAGGAAAAACTTTGTTTGAATAAGAAGATGGTTTTACAGGAGGACCTGTATTGCCCACATTCGAAGGTACAAGACATGTTGTGGGGTTGTCTTGACAAGGTTGCGGAACCTCTTCTAATGCAATGGCCTTTCTCAAAGCTACGACAGAAGGCTCTTGACACTGTGATGCAACACATCCACTATGAAGATGAAAACACTCGGTATATCTGCATTGGCCCTGTTAATAAGGTATTTACTTTTTTCCTTGTCTATAAAGAAACGAAAAGCTAAATATTGGGGAAACATTGGTTTTGGACTGAGCCTAGGGTTGTGGTCCTGTGGATATTTAACCCTCCATATGGCTATGCATGCTTATGCACAAAAGTTAGAGCCACTAATTTCTAGGAGAGTAAATGAGCCGAGTTGAAACAAGTATTAAAAGTTTAAAGTTTATTTATTTCGTTTTATTTTGAAAATGAAATCGTCTCAATCTTATTAATAAGTTAGATTACATATTTAAGTTTAATTCATTTTCTTGTTGAACAAACTCGAGCTTGGTTTAGTTTAAATTAATTAGAGAAGTTTAGTCTAAATTAATTAATTCTCTAAATCTTATTTTGAGAGAGGGGGGGGGGGGGGGGGGGGGCTATAAACACAAGTAACAAATAAAATCGAAGTAACTAAATAATGTTTGGCCTCTTATGCAGGCTATGCATGCTCACACACAAAAGTTGAGTTGCTCATCTTTAGAATGTAAATAAGCTTAGATGAATATTAAAAGTTCACGATTTGTTATTTTATTTTATTTCGAACATAAGTTGAGCTTGAGCTTGAGTTGATCACTAAGTTTGATTATACATTCAAGTTTAGTTCATTTTCTTGTGAAACAGGTTTAAGTTTCTTTACGACCTACTTCATTGACTTATTCTTTCTCCATATATAGTAAACACTACGATTAATTTTTTTTTTTATAATGTTTTTACAAATCCATGCTAATAATTATTAGCTAAATAATAATTATAATGATATCAATAGAATTAATTAGATAGAATGATTTTCATTTATGAACTTATAAAAGTTGGATTCATTAACTTTTATTATTTAAAAAATATATAATTCTTACTATGGAATTGAGTATCTTACACAATCTAGTCTCAAGTTTATATATAATTTTTTTTTTGAGAAGAAGTCTCAAGTTTATATATGTATACATTTATAAACATATATACATATAAACACATTATACTATGTATAGTATATGTTAGATTCTAAGACTTTAGGAACTAATGTATTAGAACTTCAATGTGTAGTGTTGGCAAACCATGATCAAAACACAGAGTCTAGGTTTAGGCTTGCTCAAAGTGTGATTTAATGTTAAATTGGAATCGAGTGATTATAGGATTTATTAGACAAAATCTGCAAGGTTCGATTGATCAAAAATTAGACTCGATCGATCGAAACTCGTGTAGATTTAATTTTCTGCAGAAATTCCAATTCAGCCCAAGCCTATATGAGGGTTAAGTGTTTTACTTCAAGTATAAAAAGAAAAACCCTAGCTACATTTTAAAAGTCTTTGGAGAGTTGTGTGTTGAATCTTCTGTGAGATCTAGAGGTGTTTACCTTCATACACACACATAGAGTTGTCAAGATCAAGATTTGCGTCAAGAACTTGATGATCTCTTCAATTGCAGCATAAAGAACTTTAAAGAAGATTTGAAACCTTTGAGTGGAGTCTCAAAGTTATAAGTAGGAGAACTTGTAGTTGTCGTAGATCAAAGAAAAAAGTAGTCTGTGAACTCGGAGTTGTCATGTGGTTGTGGTAGTAAGTTTTCTACTCGAGATAGCAATAAGATGTTAGTGGTCTAAGTTCTATTGTAAAAACTTCAATTCTTTCATAGTTGATCTGTTTTTACCTTGAGTATAACTAGGTTAAATCCTCCCTAGATTTTTTACCGGTTAGGTTTTCCTAGATTATCATATTGTGGTGTACTTTATATTTCCGCATTATTTGTATAATATGATATTATTGTGTTAACCTAGAACTGAATAATTTATCTAAGTAATCACTTAGCTAAATAACTAGGTTAAACAACTTGTGTTAAGGGGTCTAAAAACGTATAGTATATACTCAAATCAAGTATCATAGTTATGTTTGAACTTGGGTTATTTATTTTCGAGCCAAACTAGTGTTCTTCATCATAGTTTGATTCATTTACAGTCTATTGAGCTCTATCAAGAGCAGAGAAGGAAGATTTTTTTTTTTTTTCCACAGGAAATTTTCTCCAACCCACATGGCTTACATAAAAGTCATATGACTTGTTTAAATAATTTAATAAATAATGTGATTTCATATGCATGGATTGTCTATAAACACCATGTAATCTCTACTAGCTTATAAGTTTGGAGGAAAACTACATGTGACAAGTTCCAAGAATATAACCTAATTTCATCGTTTTTGATTTTGTTTATCAGCTGTGTTTTCTCTTTCTTTTTTGGCAAAAATTCAAAACTGACCTTCTAACTTTTAGTATTTTTCATTTTAGTCCTCTAACTTTCAGTTTTGTCATTTCGGTCCTCTAACTTTCAATTGTTGTCAATTCGGTATTTTGTTAATCAGCTATTAAGTGTCTTCGTTAAATGAGCAAAACGACCCCGTTTTTGCGTCTTTTTTATTTTTATTTTTATTTTTTTCATAATTAAAATAAATTAAGAAAACTGTTATTTAAAAAAAAAAAAAAAACACAAACACATTTAGGGGAACAACTTACTTGAAATCAAAACACAAATCGTGTTATTTTGCTCACAGCCCTAAACTACGAATTTTGGGGGAAGAAGGGAGAGTTCGTCTGGGTCGGCAGTGGCAGCAGTGATGAGGTGAGATTGAGAGAGAGAGAGAGAGAAACTGAGATTTGAGAGAGAGAGAGCACCCATCGCTCGAATTCCCAAAGGTTTGAGCCATTACCACCACGCTTCGAGCCGTCAGCGACCTTTGTAAGCCGCCGCACAACCAATGGGCCCCGCACATGGACCTCCTAGACTGGTCGCCCTCTTCTTTGGCTTCCAAAACGACAATGTTCGCAACCAGCGCAAGCACCTCGTTCTCCACCTTGCTAACGCTCAAATGCACCTCTCTCCTCTGCCGGACAACATCAATGCCGCCGTTTTGCGTAAGTTTCGGAGGAAGCTCCTCAGGAACTACACTAGCTGGTGCTCCTATCTCGGCAAGAAATCCAATATCTGGGGTGAGTCTGCTTACTCTACTTTGTTCCCCTAAATGCTTTTTTTTATTTTTTTAATTAATAACAGTTTTCTTAATTTCTTTTAATTACGAAAAAAGAAAAGAAAAGAGCCAAAACGGCGTTGTCTTGCTCATTTAACGGAGACACTTGACAGCTGATTAATAGAATATCGAATTGACAACAATTGAATGTTAGAGGAATGAAATGACAAAACTGAAAGTTAGAAGATTGAAATGAAAAATGTTGAAAGTTAGAGGGTCAGTTTTGGATTTTTGCCTTCTTTTTTTAATAAAATTGTCTTTGTGTTAGTTTTAATATTTCATTTAACTACCTCTTAACAAAGAATACTTTTGGACTCTCCTTGGGGTTACAGCTCACAGGCTTCATCGTCACCATGATTTTAATTAATTATTTTTTTTAATAAATGACTTGGTTAGACTTCTAGCTAGACAAAGTTTTTTTTTTTTTTTTTTGGGTTAATTGTTTCTCTTAAAAAAAATTAAAATATTTTGTTAATATTATTCTAATTAGCGTGAAAGTTCACTTTTATGATCCTTCGTCTTGATTTGAGCCCCCTCTTTCTTTATTCAATTTGGTCATTCCAAACTCCAAAGCCAACAACTGCTAAAATCTAGAATCCAGCATTGTTCACACAAACCAACCACCCCCGCCCCCGCCCCAAAAAAAACACACACACACACACACAGATATATATAAATTTTCTGTGGGTATAACCGTATAGCATAGCTTCCAATCTCGATATATATACTGCTCATGTGGATGTCTTGAAAATGTTGATGCATATATATATATATATATATATATAAATTCATATAATGTTCACCATATATATACTATGACATATATATATATATATATATATATTATATTACAGTTTTGTTTAAAAAAGTTGATGTGACAGTGTGTTCCGTACATTTAATTCATAAAAAATGGCACCATATTAGTGCATTCTATTGGATATTTTTCGCTAGTTTATTAGTTTATGTAATACTTATAAAATTCATTTAAAAAATTGTACCTTAATAAACAAATATTTTATGAAGATTATATAAAATATAACCTTTTTGTTATGGGTAAATAAAATATAACCTTTATAAACAAATAAACAAATATTTTTTTGGGCAAAAACCTAATCCTAATACATACTAAGTGTTAAATGTATTTTGCAAAAGGAGTTTCCATACCATTTTTTTATGGGAAATTTGTAGGATTCTTTTATGGTGCGCTCATCATGGTAGACTTGAGATAGAAATGGTGTAATTTTTGACAATTAATAAAAAATTGGTTGTTTATTTAACAAAATTTTCATGAATTACTATTTCCATGAACATCTCAATTTTTATGAAATGTGAAAATTCTAACTCTCACATTTTAGATAAGAACAATTCTCGTATATCTTGTACACAATTACACAATTACTAATGTAGTACTTAAATCTAATTATTTTTTTTTGTTCTTTCTTAAAACTCACTACATTATAATTGATTTTAGAAGCAAAAAAAAATCTATTTTTCATCAAATACTATGTTTATCAATGTTCAATGGTATTTTATATATTAAAAAAAAAAATCCATAAGGATCAATATGAATTATGTAATTATTAAAATAAAATGTTATTTGTATACACTGATTTTATACGATGGAAATTTTTATATTTTAATATACTATGTTTCTATAATATGATATAGACTTGAATTCTAAGGGTTATTTTTATTCTTACAATTAGTGGGGCATTTGAACCCAGTTTCTTCATTAGGAGACGCGCATCACCATTGAACAATAAGTCCCTTGCTCAAAAGTGTATCCAAACAACATAAATATCAGTTCTCAGAAATTCTAATTTTGTGAGTTTAAACTCTCAATGATTTACAGCTTTCTTTTGTTGAAATTCTCAACAATGGAAAAGCTCTATTAAAACATTCATTTCCATAACCGTTATAAGTTTTTTTTTTTTTTTTTGAACGAAAACGATAGATAACCATTATAAGTTTTAATATCCTTAATTTTTGGCAATTTACATGTAAGGTTTTGACCTTTTTTTTTTTTGAGAAGAAGATTTGGACTTTTTAGAGAGAGAGAGTAAATATATGACATTCTAAATTTAATGTTTTAATTATAATAAGACCATAGAAACACTTGATGTATGAAGAATATGCGATTATTTTGAAAGAAGCAAAGAATACCCAAGAATGATTCGTGTGTGTCTATATATATATGTGTGTATGTATATGTATGTATGAGCAAAACTTAAATATAGTACTTAAGTGCTGTTCCTTAGATTCCCTTCGTAAGATTCTATCATGTGAATTTTTTCTCATGAATTGAAAGTATATTTTTTTAGTTAAATAGTCACATGACTGAATCTAAAGAGAAGAACCCAAGGAACAACACCTAAAGTACTGTACCTAAGTTTTGTCATATATATATATATATATATTTGTAAGGACAACGGTTCATGACTTGTTGCAATCGACTTTAGACTTCCTACGTTAAAGTATTTGTATTATTCTTTGTTTCTCTCTCTCCCCCCAAAAAAATTTGTAAGAAAGCAGAAAAGTTTTCATAAATTTAATTACCTCTACAACCAATGAGCTCCACTTATTTGTTGTTCTTTTTTTTTGGTTTTATTTTTGATATTTTTTATTACACTAATGTAAGGACTACTAAGGCCGAAAATTGTTTTTCAATGAGGCAATTCTCTATAACTAAAATCATATGTTCAACCAGCCAATTTCACGTAAAGAAATTTGGAGATATTGGAATGTCTAGATACAAGTTAAATTTCAGCTTAGTTTTTGTTACATTTTTATGAAAAATATAGAGAAAAGAGAGCATTGAGAAAATAAAAAGGACATTAGAATTACGGGGTTCAGCTTAACCGCTTATGTCTATAGAGGAAGCTTATGACAACTATATCTTTACTATAATTTCAATTTTTGTTACAATGAGCAAAATATGGGATATTTATAGGAGACTAAATATTAAACTAACCATACAATAAACCATGATTAATTGACTTATGTTACAAGTAAAATACTTTACATGGACACCAGGTAGGATCGGGCTTGAACATTAGCTATTGGACTTGATATCTCTAACAGTTTTGAAGCAAAACAATTTCCATTATAAATACAGGTACTAAACATGGTCTGTCGTTGGGTTGAAGATCCAAATTCAGAGGCGTATCAGTGTCACCTTGAAAGAATCAAAGATTATTTATGGGTAGCTGAAGATGGAATGAAAATGCAGGTTCTAATTCAATAGCTTGTTCCCATGTGAACTTAGGTTTTCTATATTTCTTTATCTTGGCAGTTGGCACCAAAATGGTCAACTAAGTTGAATAATGAGAAAAATATTTTTTATGAGGTGTGTTTATGAACTAGAGTTTGACTGAGATATGACCTTGATGTAAATGTTTCAATGATAGGGATATAATGGTTCTCAACTATGGGATGTGGCACTTGCGGCTCAAGCAATCCTGGCTACCAACCTAGCAGACGAATATGGTTCAATGCTTAAAAAGGCGCAGAGTTTTATAAAAAACACACAAGTAATGCTACATTAAAGTTTAACATATATAAGATTAATCACCAAAAAAGTATATTCATTTTTAAATTTTTGTTCGGATGTGAAGGTTAGAACAGACAGCTCAGGTGATCTTAATTACTGGTATCGACATATTTCAAAGGGTGGATGGCCCTTCTCAACTCCAGACAATGGTTGGATTGTGTCAGATTGTACAGCAGAAGGTTTGAAGGTAACCTTTTGTCTTACAAAGTCTTAGAATCTTCTGAGTTGGTCTGTCAGCTGAACATAACGAGTGATTTGCGGTATTGTGATACATGATTTAAGTTTTGGTCTAGCGTTCCAGTGCATTAAACCCATGCATTGCGATGCAGACAAGTATTTGGCTTTGGACATGTGTCCGTATTATATTGGGTCCAGTCCATGATACATTGTTTTTAAGGCAAAACTTAGGTCCGATTTTTTATATACTATATCTTAAGTTACATAATTTAATATCAACATATCTAAAATATCTAAAAGGTGAAGCGTAAAATTTATTGTTATTACATCACGTCCTATTGAGCCATATAGAATTTTCGTTAATTTCTGTCCACTTCGGTTTAATTTGGTCCACTTTGGTCAAATTCAGTTTGTTTGGTCCATGTTGGTCCATTTAGTCCATTTTGGACTAATTGGCCCTTAAATTTATGTGTGTGTATATATATATATATATATATATATATATATATATTTTAGGTTGCATTTTTAGTTTTGGGCTCAAAAAATTATTATTATTTTTTAATTTTTTGGTTGAAAAGTATGAAAGTTTATTCTATTTGGACTAAACTCTTTAGTTTCGGGTTGAAAAATATAAACAAAATAGGCATTAAAAATTAGAGATATAAAAGACGATGTCTTATAATTAAGCTTGAGTTTTGTGTTCACTCTGAGCAAAACGAGATCATTTGGGGGTTAATTTGGCAAAAACAAAACACGTCAGCGCGATGATGTGTTACTTAACAGCAGAAACTAACTGGAGGGGGCAAATTGCTAACAGAACCAAATTTTAAGGTGTGAAATCAAATTTCTAAAATTTTAGGGTGTAAAATCCAAACAACCCCAATTTTCAGAGTGTGTTTTGCAATTTACTCTAACATTAACATTATTATTAAACATAACCAAACTTATAAACGTACATATATGCAAAGTTAACCCTTTGTTGACTCCTCATTATCATCTAATATGTAAACGATAAAATTCATTAATATTACGTAATTTAACAGTTTTGGTATATTCAAATCATTTGCAGTCAGCACTTTTGTTATCAGAAATGCCGTCTGGCATTGTGGGAGAGGCAATAGCAGCAGATAAACTATATGACGCTGTTAATGTGATTTTATCACTACAGGTATAATTTAAATTATGGTCTTTTGAAAAAAAATTTTTTTTGGAGAGAAATAGTCATTCGAAATTGGTCTTAGTGGGTTTTAGTTAGCTTAAATGGTAAAATCTTTAACGATAAAAAACTATTATCAGGAGGTGGACGTCATAGATTAAAACTAGAGGTGTCAATTTTTATCCATATCCATGAACCCACCCATTACCCACCTTATTTGGATAAGTCTTAACCCAACCCATTTGAAAATTTGGGTTAAATGGGTAAAAACCCATTTGGTTATTTAATTAGATGGGTCTAAATGGATAAATCCACTAATACCCACTAAACTCATTTAAAATTTAAATAAACAACATAAAATCTAAATTTTTAGAAAATGACCAAAATACTCTTGAAACCTAATAAATGACCAAAATACTCCAAAAATCCAAAAAATTATTAAAATACCTCCAAAACCTAAAAAATGACCAAAATACCCCCAAAACCTAAAAAAAGACCAAAATACCCCAAAAACCTGAAAATTACCAAAATACCCCCAAAACAAAAAAAATGACCAAAATACCCCTGAAACCCAAAAAATGACCAAAATACCCCCAAAACCTAAAACTTACCAAAAAATGACCAAACTACCCCCGAAGCCTAAAAATGACCAAAATACCCTCAAAAAC